>JZKD02S1611214.1:58016-73247 GCA_000966675.3 Picea glauca | reverse complement strand
GATGCACCACGTGCTCCAAGGGTGCCACTCGCCAACTGGACTGATTGGTAGACATCTATAACCCCTGGAGTCAACACTTCGCCAGGTGAACTTGTGGGAGACTAAGGGCTCTAAGAAATAAGGCCCCCGCCTTATTGCGTGCCCCTTAGAATCATCGTGAGTGACTGTCACAGTCTTCCCTCATGGCATCGTGGATCCTCTCGAAATAGGTAATCGTTAACCTACAGTTCGAGCCACGAAAGGAGTGCTAGTAGGCGGTGGCAGGGCTGCTGTCCACCCCTCTCCCTCAACTTCTCTGGAAATCGCGTGTGGCCCCTTTACTCCATATGTGAGTCTGGTCGGCAAGCTATCGTCAGCCTACATCATCAACAATCATGTCAGAAATGTCAACATCATATCATCGAATCAAATGAAATATCACAGTAAATAAATCAACCCAAAAGAACACTCCCTGACTCAATCTAGAGTCCAAGGGGTTCCACCGATGCCTCTGCATCCTCCAGGTCAAAAACCCTGCACACTCAATAAAACTGAGTCAATAGCTCCTGTCTACATCAAATAGTAAAACATCATGTCGTTTTTCAATCGCATCATAAGTATAAATGGTTTAACATCACAAAAGTCCAGATCACTTGCGAGCAAGTGTCCTCAAAAAATAAGTTTTCTCAGTGCGCCAAAGTGGGATGTTACATAGAGGATAGTCCAGGTCTGAACATTTTTAATTCAACATTGTACTTCCTGACATGGGTCATTTCAACCAGTAATGAATGCCCTCACCTTTCCATCTCGTGGAAACATAATCTGTATGAGAAACACCTTCAACAATTATTCAACAATTTTCATTTTATTTAATAACAAAAATATTCACATTACCTTCTTTAGCAAAGGTTCATCATTTCCCAAAATCCACACATAACAGTTCTTTCCATAGTATTTTAACAATAATATAATTATATTGATAAGATTCACATAATATAAATATATTTACAAGCAATAATATAATTATATTTATAGTCTTTTAGAAGACCTTTGTATGCCAATACAACTTCACACTTCTAAAAAATTTCATGTATTTGGCTATACTAGATCCCAAATCAGGAACAAAATGGGATACCTACTTGTCAACCTCTTGGTCCTCACGATAGGACCTAATAACCTTCACATCCTCCTCAATTGTGTCCATGAAAGCCTGCAAATTAGGGTCTATGACAGTGGCGTAGGCGACAAAAAATGATTCTACCTCTAAGGAAACTCTCGTGGAGTGTGCACAAACCTTTCCTCTTTTGCTGTAGTGCAGGGCCATGATGGGAGGCAGAATGAAACCAAAAAACCAACCGCTAAGCCACCAACTATAAAATCTCATCACTGAATCTATGCACAGAGGTCTCGAATGTAAATTCCTCCATGCAAGCTTGATATGGAGCATGTTTCCCATCACAACTTCCACAATCAAATTAGAACAAGGGGAATTCATTTCCCGGGGTGGAAAATGAATCCTTGATTGTACCTAAACCTTCCCCATTCCCATCAACCACCATTGTTTCTTCCGCATCGTCGAAGTGAGTGGGAAGTACATAGCTACCAACGTGTGGTTCTGTGCTGGCGATAATTGGTAGAGGGACATGTTCATGTGGGCACATGAACTGCCCTTATGACCCACATGTCACCCCCCTAACTATCACACCAAACACCCCATATGGGGAATAACATGTTTCTATTGAAATACTTTGGTAGATGCTATTTTTTAAAATTTCCAACTTAATCCAAAAACAGTTTGGGGACTTTTTGTCTGGGCAAACCATGTCTTTACATAAGAAAGTACAACTAGGAATGGAAATAAATTTATAAAGTGTTTTACATTTAAGAGGATGATACATGTATCACACTTATCATTGAATCACTTTAATGAGTGGGGTGTAAGTATCAATTCTAGTGTAGCAAATGAAACCAAAGGTCAATCACTATTTGGTGTTTTAATTATGTTTCTGGAAGTGAATGATTATAACTTGGAGACGTCTATATGGAGAGTGATGTTGATTTAGAAGAAGATTTAATTAATTGAAATAAAATGGTTTGGGACTCTTGAACCATTTTTTTCCATTATACATATCTTGCCAAGGAATATTGAAAGACCTTCCTCATTCTTGTTATTGCAAGTTCCTAGCAATTTAGACATATTGATTTTTGTTTATTTGTTTGATGTAAACAAATGCTGCAGTGATGGTGATAATGGTTACAAATTCGAGCAAGTTAAAAATGTTCTTTTTAGAACAAATGGTGCCATTTCAGGTTTAAATCACTCCTTTTCAATGATGTCATAAATGGATATGTAAAAGAAGTCACAAAAATGCATTAACTGTCAAGAAATCACTTGCAAAGGATGATGATACTTAATTATAATTACACATGTTTTTTGGGGTTTGAATGTACCCATTTTATTACTTTTCCTTTCGTTTATGTCAGGTATTAGATAAGTGAGAATCCAATTTCTTATTTTGTTTTTGTTGTATTATTTCATTAATGTGTACAATTTATGGAATGATTTTATAGGAACATCTAGTGGTACAATGGTTGTGCTTTGTTGAATAGTATCCCAAGTTTATGTCCAAAGTGAGGGAAATATCTTATAGGAAAGTAAGAGACTATTTGATGTTTTTATTTACATTGTAATTATGATATAATAAAAGGTTTCCAAGTGTATACATCATTGTGTTAAAATTGCATTAAATTTTACATGATTGTGTTAAGAATGTAAGGTTGACAATTTCTTTGTAAAAATATTTTACAAGTTTGTATAATGTAAGAAAATAATGTGAGGTTGATAATTTCTTTGTAAAAAATATTTTACAAGTTTGTATAATGTAAGAAAAGAGACAAAAGGGAGAACTTCATGAAGTAGCGGACATCATGCTATGTACATTCCTCTTCTTGAAATAACTGTGGGATAAACAATACTCAAACTGCTATGTTTTTCTGGTGTGTTTTCCCTCTAATCCAATAAAAAATCTGGTTGGAATTCTCAATTGGATGCAAAAATGTGATTTCAACAATTGAAAATTACAATCTTAGATTACTTTAGGGGCTCTAAATCTACCCAAATGCTCAAAATTGCAATTTTCCATTTGTGCAATTCTTCATCTGTCGGGGCGATGAGTGCTAGGTAGTCAATGCCCTTGAAATATGCCCACCACATTAATAAAGTTAGAATATATCTACCTTACTCTTTTTAAAATATACAAAAAACATTAGTAGTTAGAATATGTAGGTGGTTTTGAATTTTTCTTCCATATAGAGATCCACTGTAGATTTTGTACATGATTGGTGTAATTTCATGAATTTTATTGATATTGTATTATTATTATTATTATTTTATTTTACAATTTTCTTTTTACATATTTTTTTACATATTTTATTTTTGGTTTCTAGGGAAATGTCTACATGTTCTTTAGATTTAAAGTCACTTTTCTCAATTTTGATATTTTTATCTTGAACCCAAACATCATTTCAATTTCTTTCAGAGGAATTTACCTTATGTTATGTGGGAGCACCCCCCTTCTACTTTGATCCCAAATTTCCCTCGAAAGTATGATTTCGAGTCACTCCCACCCAGGAACATTTTTAGGGAGTGTTCTCTTGATATTTTTGAGCGCTCCCTACCCTTGTGGGAAGTGATGTGGGAACGATGCTCTTTGGACACTCCCAAAGTGCTCTTGGGTTGCTCCCAAGCCTTTAAAAAATGCTCCCTAAGTGTTCTTTGTGGACCATGAAACACTCCCTCAACCGTAGAGGTTTTTTCTTGAGTTTTTCGTATTGGGGAAAAGAACGAGCATGCACAAGGTTTACTGATATAATAAAATTCTTTTCACTCCATTTTCGCTCATTTAATCACTCTTTTCACTCATATTTTCTAGGGCTTGTTAGCACACTTTTTCAATCTCCAATTGGATCTGATATAATGTAAAATAAATGATGAAAAAGAGGCTAATTCTAGGAGATAATGCCTCAAGTGTCACTGACAAACCTTCTCTTCATTTGGGCTGGTGCATTCCAACCTCAAGGGGGTGTCCCTAAGTTTCTTGCTACTGATATAAGTTTGATTTTCCACAATAAAACAATAAATAAAAATGGAAAAAAGTGTCTTGGACAATGTGTAAAAAAACCCAATACATTAGGAAAATAAAGGTAAATTCCACTTGGTAGGATCCACGCAACATTAACATTAGAAAGAGACGTAGAAAAGAGAAAGAAAGAAGAAGTAAAAGGTTGAAATTAACCACAATAAGAGGCTGGAAACTTCTAATTGATGCACACAAATTAATAATACCAACAAGAATCGAAAGCTTGGTATGGTCACAACAATTCTTTATTAATTTCTTGCCAAAAGGTTTATTGCACCACAAAAAACAAGCATAAGAACCAGTGTAATGACTATCTCGACACAAAAAACTAGAAACTAGTGTATAGAAGAATGAGAGAAGGAGAAAGAGTGTATGTTGTTGCTGCAAATGATCCAACCCATAACAATGAGGAGGAACCTCATTAAATAAGAGAGAGGGTTCACTTCCAAGCCAAAGAATAGGAGGGCGCATGAGAGTAATCCAAGGTAAGTAAAGGTCATGATGATAAGGAAGGCACATGAGAGGGTTAATGCATAACGTGAAAGAGATAAAACAATGTGCATGGGAGAGAGTAAAGAAGAAATGGGGCACACGTGTGAAAGAAGAGGGGAGTTAATTCGTGTATGTGTGAGAGAAAAGGGGAGTTAATTCATGTGGACAAAGGAAAGATAGAGTGGGAGGCACATTAGTTCATGCATGTGCTAAGGATCAAGGAGATGGAGGCCAACATGTGGGAGATGGAACATGAGAGAGGGAGTGGTACATAGAAATAAGGAGGTGGCACATGAGTAAAAGAAAACAAAAGCACACATGGGAAAGGAGAAATAGGGATAAGTGAGGAAAAAAATAGGGAATTAATATATGTAAATGGGATTAATTCACTAGGAATTAGGAAAAAGTAGGAAAAATAATTAATTCCCTAGAAAATAGGGAAACAGGAGGTGCATTAATGCTAGGAAATAGGGAAAAGAAGGATGCTAAATGATAGGGAAAATGGAGGCACATTAAGACAATGTGCTAGAAATTAGGGAGAGTTATAAATTAGGGAGAGGAAAAGGTGGAGGCTAGACAATATGAAAAATGGAAGCTCATTTAAGACGATGTGCTAGAAATTAGGGAGAGCTAGAAAATAGGAAAAATGGAGGCTCATTTAAGACATTATGCTAGGAAACATGGAGAGAAAAATGTGGAGGCTATAAAATAGGGAAAATGTACCTCATTAGGACAATGCACTAGAAAAGAGAGAAAATGGAGGTGCACTAATTCTAGAAAATAGGGAAAGGGGGGATGCTAGAAATTAGGGGAGAAAATAGAGAAACTAATGTGCATTAAATGAGACTTAGATAATATGCATAAGAAATAGGGAGCATGTGTATGAAAGGGAAAATTTTATATTTAGTCAACTCAAACATGTAAATTTATCATGTGTACTAACTCGTCTTTAATATATGTGCCACATGTCCTCAAGCAAAGCGCCCAAGTTTTCCATTTGTCACCCTTTGAAACTGTCACATGTTGAAATCTAAACCTTCAACTTGTCACCTTGGGAGGCAACCACCCTTGCTATAAATAGTAAATGCTAAAAATAGGAGTCCAACCCTAAAAAATAGAAAAATACCAAAAATGTCTGGGATGACTAGAAGACCATGACCAAATGTCACACATCTAAAAATAGACATGGCTAAAAATAGAATCTCAATGCATTCCAATGATACCATACTCATCAGATTCAATTTTCTGTGAGTATTCCAAATATGTAATTAGGATTGACATGGAATCCTTGGTACTTACCTGCTAAAAATAGAAAATACTCACATGCCATCCCGAAAAAGGCTCACTAGACTCATAATTTTTCTAGGATCAATACTGTAAAGTTAGAATCTTGATATGAAGCCTAGAGTTCAACCTACTAAAAATAGAAAGTTCGTGCATGATCCTTGAAAAAATTTCATTGGGATAAGAATCATATAAGGACCAATACTGTATGCTCAAAACTAGCATGTGAGTCTCCAATGTTTGTCTCCTAAAAAAAGGGCACCTGCTAAAATAACAATCTCTCTCAAATCCATGGAAAATTGTGCTAACTATGCCTCTGAAGAAAAAACAAAACACAACAATGATCCTATATCTGTTATTAATGGTAACCAACTCTTGGCTCACACTAATGCAAATTCTAGGTAAATATTTGAATCCAAGACAAAAAGAACCATTCTGGATCTTAACCCTAAGGATTTTCAAGGGTGAAAATCCAAGGGTTAACAATGACAACTTAAGGGGATGAGATCCCCCTCCGGGATGTCTAGAACCTATGAATCTCTGTGTTTGAAAACTGTGAATAATGATCTGTGAAAATAATGAAGAAACATACCAATATACCCTTGTACTTGTTTATAGAAGGAAAGGCCCTGTAAGATGACCTGTGATCCCAAATGCCTATCCAATGGTAAATGGAGTCAAAATAAATATAAACCTCCAATTGAATAGTTGAAAAAATAAGGGGTCTCATCCAAACCCACTACTTTCTACCACCTGCCATGTACACTCCTCCTTGTGGTAAATGTGTTGAAGTTGACACATGAGACACAGTCACCTAGTCAGATGTCAATATTGTAAACACCTTCCAAGTGCGAAGGAAACCCACTTCTGAAGTTGAACAATTACAAGGATCATTCAATCAAGGCCCAATAATGCTCAGTCTTGTCGAATGTGAAATGGATTCCAATGAGGCTAGTGACCATCAAGGTGCTCTACTTCTGGATAATCCGTAGATAATGAGTCGAAGTCGATGCATAATGATTTGCTGAAAAGAAAATCAATGATGAAAACTCTTCCCTCAACACGAAGTGATAACTCAAGAAGATACAATATGTATGATACCATGTCCCTACCATTGGATGAAGGGGATGATTGACTCAAAGCATAAGACTCGTGAGAAGTAATGAAAAGACAATACATAAGGTGACTCAAGACTCTCCTATGTCTCTTCAAATCTACCCATCCTAAAAGGCTCAATGTTTTGGAAGATGAACATACAGACTCTCATCCAGGCTCACTTTAATGATAAGACAACACAAGAATAAAAAAACATATGATATGATATTAATATATTTGACTTAGTCGGACAACAATGTAAGGAGTAAACTACATCACAAGACACGACCACATGTTGATCTAACAAGGAAGAAATCAACAACTCTTACCTAGGCTTGAGAATGGATAATTGTGAAAGGAAAAAATCTTCAAAACAATTGGTTAAATTTCTGTCCTAAAACAATAAAAATAAACAAGACTAAAATCCAAAAATGACATACAGAAAGGAAAAGAAACTAATACTAATACCCAAAAACCCAAATATCTCATCTCCTTTGTTTTTTTGGAGGTTAGTCAAAGCTAGAATGGTTAATAAACATACTTGAATGACCAACATGAGCATGAAACTAGGTGATCAATTAGACGAGAAAGATCAACACAATCAGCCTTCCAGTGCAACCAATTGTGAAATCTCATATGTTGGAAAAATGTCTTGATGTACTTGCTAGTGAAGAAATAGCTAGAGGTTGTTGGTTGGAATTTAGAACATGGTACTTCAAGAGTAATAAGTATGAATGCATGAGAGCCAAAACTCTTAGAATCTACTTGCTAAAATACCTCCAACATTCTCATCTCAACTGGATCATGATGAACCTCGATATCTCAGAACTAATCGATAAAAGGATCCTCTTGAAGAAAACGATTTGAATGTGGGATCACAAATACAATGTAAGGGGTACCATTGTCTGGTTGAGCTAAGAGTGGCTCCTCCTGCTATAATGGTATCTGATCAAACTATTCCCAAACCACTACTCATATAAGCAAGGATGAAGTCTCTTGTTGATAATTGATTTGTGGTTATTCCTCTTGAAATCCATAATTGTTACTGGAATGAACCAATGAACCGTCTTGAACACTCAACTCTTTCTCTTTATCCTTATGTAACTCTACATATGGCTCAAGTGGTGAAACTACCAGTTCTTGATCATCCAAGCTTGAGCCATCATCATCTTGTTCATCTTTGGGAAATTTATAAGGTGTACATTGTGTTTCTTCTTCAACAACAAGGAATTCTTGTTCTCTTGTAACAACCAATAGTTGAAGATAATTTAATGGTGTCACCTTCACTGGTTGATTAGGAACATGGATCATAGGAAACTCTTAGGTTGCAAGGTAATTTCTTTCTAACTTGATATCAACAACTTGGGCCTCCTTCATATTTTGGGGGTCTTTATTACTAAGAAACATACCCAAAATTCCATCATATGAATCAAGATAGAAAATTAAATCACCAATTGTGTTATGTCTCATTGTGTTACGAGTTCTATTGTAAGCCTTAGAAAAATGAGTGTTTAATTCATAAATAATTTCATTTTCTTTCTTTTTAATAATATAAAAGGTTTTGAGTAAGAAAGTAATATCTTGTTTATTAACCCATATTTCCATGAATTTGTCTTGAAAAACATCCCATTCATCAATCGATCCAATTGGAAGCGACTTGCACCATTCTTGGGCATCCCCCTTGAGGGTTTGCACAAACATCCTCATCACCACATCCTCACGTTCCATGTCAAAATCATCCACCACTTTTAAAAAATCAATAAAGTGGTCCTCAATTGATATTCCAAACTTCCTTGCAAACAAAGGTAAGTGCTTGTGATATATACCTACAAGTAAGTCATGAGGATAATATGGAATTGAAACCAAAATTATTGTGTCATAAACACTTAACCTAAACCTTTCTCGTGGCCTAACATTCGCGACCATAATATTAATCTGAGATAGAAATGAGCACAATTTCTACAATAGTATTGGCTTGAGATGAAAATGAATCCAAAGATGAAGGTGTTGAGGTTATACTCACCATAGTTCTTGTTGAAAGAACTTACCAAAGAACTCAATATTCTTAACAACTCAAGAGGAGTTCTTGGTGAAAGAATATTCTTGTTTCGAACAAGATTTTATGGTTCACTTAGGCTCATAACTAGACCTTATGGGATCGAATTGGATGATCTGCATAAGTTCCCATGTGGAGTCATCACTGTATCTTGTGGAGTTTCCAGGTGAGTTAGAGAAAATATAACAAAACAAAGTATAATCTCATCGATATCATTGCCGCCGAGGTTTTCGTTCCGTGACAATGATGCCAATTTGTTAGCATACTTTTTCACCCTCCAATCAACTTTGATATAATGTAAAATCAATGATGAAAAATAGGCTAATTTTAGGAGAGAATTCGCTAAATGTCACCAGAAAACCTCCTCTCTATTCGAGTCGGTGCATGCCAAATCAAGGGGGTGTCCCTAAGTGCCTTTCTACTGATATAAGTCTGATTTTATGCAATAAAAAAATAAATAAGAACAACGAAAAGTTTCTTGGATAGCATGTAAAACAACCCAAAATGTTAGGAAAATAAAGGTAAATTTCACTTGGTAGGATCCTTGCAACATTAACATTAGAAAGAGACGTAGAAAAGAGAAAGAAATCAAAATTAAAAGGTCAAAATTAACCACAATAAGAGGTCAAGAACTTCTAATTGATGCACAAATTAAATCATAATACCAAAAAGAACAAAAATCTTGGTATGAGCACACCAATTCTTTATTAATGTCTTGCCAAAGGGCTGATTGCACCATATAAAAAAAACACAAGAACTGGTACAATGGCTATTTCCACACAAAGAAATAGAAATTATGTTATAGAAGGATGAGAGAGGGAGAGAGAGTGTATGCTGCTACTGCAAAAGATCCAACATATAACAATGAGTATAAGCCTCATTAAATAGGAGAGAGGGTGCACTTCCCAAGGAAAATAATAGGAGGGAACATGAGAGTAATCCAAGGTAAGTAAAGCGCATGAGGATAAGGAAGGTGCATGAGAGGATTAATGCATGAATTGAAAGAGATAAAACAATGCGCATGTGAGAGAGTAAAGAAGAAAGGGGGTGCACGTGTGAAAGAAGGGGGGAGTTAATTCGTATATGTGTGAGAGAAAAGTAGAGTTAATTCATGTGGACAAATGAAAGATAGAGTGGGAGGTGCATTGGTTCATGTATGTGATAAGAATCAAGGAGATGGAGGTCAACACGACGGATGGAACATAAGAGAGGGTGTGGTAAATAGAAATAAAGAGGGTGTGCATGAGTGAAAGAAAACACATACACATGTGGGAAAGGAGAAATAGGGATAATTGAAAGAAAAAAATAGGGAATCAATATACTTAAATGGGAATAATGCACTAGGAATTAGGAAATAGTAGGAAAAATAATTAATGTCCTAGAAAATAGGGAAAAGGGAGGCACAATAATGTTAGGAAATAGGGGAAATGGGGATGCTAGAAATTAGGGAAAACTGAGGCACATTGATGCTAGAAAATAGGGAAAATGAGGTGCATTAAATGAGACTTAGGGAGTATGCGTAAAGAATAGGGAGAATGTATCTTTAGTCAACTCAAACACATAAATTTATCACATGTACCAAATTGTCTTTAATGTATGTGGTACATGTTCTCAAGCAAAGCACCCAAGTTGCCCATCTGTCACCCTCTATAACTACCACATGTCAAAATTTGAACCTGCCACTTGTCACCTTGGGAGGCAACCAACCCTACTATAAATAGTAACTGCTAAAAATAGGTGTCCAATCCTTAAAAATAATAAAACACCAAAAAATTCTGGGATGACTAGGAGACCACTGCTAAATGTCACATGTGTAAAAATATAATCTCGCAACATGTCAATGATATCATATTCATTAGATTCAATTTCCTATGAGGATTCCGAATATGTAATCATAGTTGACATGCAAGCACTGGTACTCCACCAACTAAAAATAGAAAATACTCACATGTCATTTAAAAAAGGGCTCACTAGACTCAAAATATCTCTAGGATCAATACTGTAAAGTCATAATGATGATCTGAAGCATGGAACTCAACCTGCTAAAAATAGAAAGTGTCTACATGATCCCCAGAAAAAGTGTCATCGGGATGAGAATCATGTAAGGGCCAATATTGTATGCTCAAAACTGGTATGGGAGTCTTCGATGTCTCTCCTAAAAAGTAGGGCACCTACTAAAAATAACAATCTCTCTCAAATCCATGGAAAATTATGCTAACTCTGCCCATGAATAAAAAAACCACCACAACACCGATCCTATACTTTTTCATGATGAGAACCAACTCCTGGCTCACACTAATTCTCAATCTGGGCAAATCTCTAAATGCCAACCAAAATTAACCATGTTGGATCTTAACCCTCAGGATTTTCGAGGGTGAAAATTTAGGGGTTAACATGGATTTGAGTGCCTGACTTCTTGCTAGTTGTTGAGGAGAAAATTTGTAAAATATTCGAAGGGAGATTGAAGGATGCCTTCACCACATTCAAATTTCATTGGAGCATTGAAGATGTAGACTCTAATCCCATTATTGCAGATATTTTCAATGTTAAATGTTCTCTTTTCCTACTCTTTCCCATTCATTCTTCTCCCTAATTCTATTGTAGGAAACAATGTTGAATGTTCTCTTTTCCTACTCTTTCCCATTCCTTATTCTCCCTAATTCTATTGTAGGAAACATGTTATTCACAACTTTCAAAAAACATGGTGGGTGTGTGTCTTATCATTATGCTTCCATTTTTATTATGATGTTGTTGTTGGGAAACTAAAATACCAATAATGAGGAGTGTTACCTCTAAGTGAAAAAAGTCTTAATCCATGGATGCAACTTTGAGGTAAGCCTAGGAACTACCATTTCCACCTCAGTATAGTTCTCCTCTCACTTTTGTTTGGATCACTTAAGGCCAAGGGGGGTATCCTTACATGTGAATGAAAAAACAATCGAAGTTTGGATGATTTATTAATGACAACCGTAGACTTAGGATGTAAATATTAATGATGATGAATATATGATGAAAATATTTACTTATGAATACAACTAATGAATCAAACCCAATTTAAGATATAACTTTGCAAAGTAAAGGATTCAACACTTGGAGAATATTAAGATGTGATGCTTTATACAAATAGATTCCAACATTGTTAAACTAAAACATACATCAACTAGATCCAATTAAAGATAAACTAATTTATAAGTATGTGGATAAATCAAATCTAGTTTCATGATAATCTTGAGGGTCCCATATTTTAACAAGTGTCGAACACCACTTTTAAAGCCTATATAAAATATATGAAATATAAAATCAATAGGTAACTTGAAAATTTGATTTGTAATGCAGAAATATAAATTCCATATTTGCTTAATGAAATAACAATATAAGTAAATGATACAAAAGTGAAGTACAACTTAGGCCTAATCACAATTATGAGTTAATGAATAAATTTTTATAATTGTGATTAAATAAATCAAGTCCAAGAAGTTGTTGGAAATATTGTTGTCATTGATGTCAAAGACAATGGGAGACTATAGATGTCCAAGATAAATATTGCAAGATGGAGATTGTTGGAAATATTGTTGTTGGATTTGATGCTCAGTTTGGATACCCTATTGAATTCCTTTTTACTCTAAATACTTAGCTCAAATGGGAGCATAGGATGTATGGTTGAAACATTTATTCCAATACCTTTCCAAATGTATATGGAACTCCCTCTAACTCCATAGGAATGAGGAGCTATGAAATATTTTGTTAGGTTTTTCTAGCCAAAAAGTACAGGTCGACCCAACCAGTTTTACAAGTTGGCCCCATATGTGAACAAAGAAACACTATAAATACAATATGAATGTGCACATTTGAAGTGTGTCTAAGCAAGAAGAGAAAGTACAAATGGACATAAGAGATATGAGGTGTCCATGAGGAGCTGCGGAGTATTCTTGGGGTCTAAAGGTGTGCAAGAGGATTTTTCTTAGAGTCTTAAGGGTGTGCTATGAAGGACTAAGGCCCATGATGATACAAAGTGCGTTGTTTTGAGGTTACAATGCTTTAGTTTGGAATTATATTTTGGGAATGATGCTATGAGGTTCGCCAGGGAATGAAGGCTAAATTTGACAAAGGTTTGAAGTTATGTTTGGGGTATGAAGCAAGGAGAGGCACTAGAGTATGAAAGTTAAAGGTATGATGATGTTGTGAAATGCATGAAGTATGAATAATGTAGATTAAGTCATAAGTACTTTTCGTATGAAGATATTATATTGGTCCCTATACATGTCTTAATAAGTTGGTTCTCATGTGAGAATATTGGTGTCTCAAGTAGGTTGGTTCGTACACAATATCTTGTTGAGTTGGTTCTCAATTGCAGAGATTGGTGTCTCTAGTATATTGGTGCCTACACAATATCTTGTTGAGATGGTCCTCAAATGAAGAGATTTGTGTCTCTAGTAGGT
Source organism: Picea glauca (assembly GCA_000966675.3). Lineage (NCBI taxonomy): Eukaryota > Viridiplantae > Streptophyta > Pinopsida > Pinales > Pinaceae > Picea > Picea glauca. The sequence continues at coordinate 59,763 of JZKD02S1611214.1, read as the reverse complement.
TGGTGCCTATAATATTTGTAACAAACAGTAGGTTCACTTTTAAATTTGAATGTTTTTGCGACGAAGTAGAGACAAATTTTCATCGGCATAGAGTCGTTTTTGCGACCAAGATAATTTTGTTTTTCGTCGGAATTAATTCACCGTTCTAGTGACCACACATGGATCTTCACCGGTCTAGTGACCAGAAAAAGAAGCCTATTCGCAATAGGGAAATGTTTGGCTAGAGATGAATTTTAGTCAGTCAAACGACTAATATTAGTTTCAAGAGTGACCAAAACAACCCTTGCAAACTTAGTCAATAAACCACTATGAGTCGCTTGAACGACGAATATTAGTCATTAGAATGACCAAACCATCAGTTAAAAAGGTCAAAAGAAGGAATATCAGTTAGTCACTAACTGACTAGCGATGAACAAGTTGGTCGCTCTAGCAACTAACAGGTTGGTCGCTAAAGCGACCAAAACGTTGATGTTTGCAACCAATTGGCTATACTAGCGATGAACAGGTTGGTATCTCTAGCGATGACCAGGTTGGTCACTAAAGAGACCAACACGTTGATGTTTGCGACCAATTGGCTATACTAGCAACGAACAGGTTGGTTGCTAAAGCGACCAATATTGGGGTTTTTTTAAAAAACATTTTATGCCATTCACACAGGATCTATGCAAATATGACCTACATGAGCATTCTTTAATAGAAAAAATGAAATGGTCCATGACTATAACAGACAATTAAAAAAATTTCAATGCAACTATCTATATGCCTATGTTTCTTTTGATTTTTCAAATTAAAATAAAATGAATTGCAAGAAAATAAACCTATAGATGTAAACAACCATTGAAATTCAAAGTTACAACCTATTTGTAGAGAATTAACAAAGAGTCAAACCCTCAAAAACACTCTTGAAGGAAAGGTAGTAAAACCATAGGGGGGTTTGTTCCTCAATCGTTTGGATTTTTAAGGGTTTTAAGCCAAACCTACATACTAAAATCTAGCTAATCATCCACATTCCCTAAATATAAACCTAGTAGACACACGAAAGCGATAAAAACTAGAAAACATATTTTTTTTAACCCCTACAGAAAGTTACCTCAAAAAGTGTGTTCGCCCATGACAAAGGGTACCATGTTTCCTACATTGACAAACAAAGGAACCAGACCTTGTTGATGCATTGTTCAATTCACTTGTTGACCCCAATAAGTGTGATGGTCTCTAGGGGGTCTCCTGCACCTGGGAGCTCAACTCTGTGGGATTCCTTTGTGGTTTCCAACCCTTGTCACTTGAAAACACAACACATAAAGCTAAAAGAAGTCAGAAAAACCTAAAAAAATCATAAAAAACAAATAAACTCATTTACCACACACCCACAATCAAGGATCTTGAGATTGGCTCATATCCCTAGTGGGGTCACCACTCTATTGGTGCAAATGTACAAACAAAGTGAGAAACTTTGCAAACCTTATGGTTGCTACAATATTATAGATAAATGAGTTAGAAAACTAAAAACCCTATATTTCAATGAACTAATTTATTCTCTAAGATACGTTATTCCTATATATGGAAGTAAAATGCAACAAAAAAATAAAAGACAAGAACAACTATTTGATCAAAGAATAAATGAATCCATTACCAAAATGGTAGACTTCACAATATCACTGGTGGAGAGATCTTGAAGGTGTTTATCTTCTATTGGCCTCTCCTTCAGAGGGTTCTTTGATTTCCTCGAGTGTGTGGTTGTAGTTGCTCT
>JZKD02S1611214.1:0-12134 GCA_000966675.3 Picea glauca | reverse complement strand
TCAAGATGAACATCTTGGAGGGAAGATTTGGTAAGTTTGTGAGGAGTGGGAATGTGACCAAATCAAAGAATAGGTTATTGTGTTAGGCCACAATGCATGATACTAATTGTAGTAGATAGCGAGTATATATTGGGAGATGACATGACATGGAACTATAACCAAGAATCTCAATGGGATTTTGGCCTAGGTTTCAGCTAGAGGGGAGAATGAAAGAGGAATATGGTAGAGATAAATTTAAAGAGGTTCAGGGACAGGCCTACAAGAAAAATGAATCTGAAAGCCTTGGGTGCTTCAGACCTTAGGGTGATTGTAATCCAAGGTAATTCGCTTCCTAATAGGGGAATCTTGGTAAGAATCAAGTTCAAGGTTCTAGATAAGGATAAATGGATTCCACCACTTGAATTTTAAGGCTAGAGAAATCACGTAAATGAAGTGGCCTTTCAAACCTACTCCTACAAAAGAGAAAAATGAGATCAGTCATGTCATCAAAAGGAGGCTTTTCAATACACCATAAATATTATATTCCATGTCTTTAAGAAAATTGATAAATGAGTGTTGGGTGTATTCAATAATAATCATGGGTGGTTGCAGATAAGTTCTCTAAACCTGCATGCACCAAATCTCAAACTCAAAAGAAGGATTAGTGATTTTGTGATTCAAACTTAGATCTCAAAACAAAAGAGTATGATCAACATGTGAAAGCATAAATATGAAGGAATTAAGAACATCTAAGAAAGAGGATGCAGAAGTTAAGTCGGCCATTCAGAAAATCCTCAACAACAAACTCATTCAAGACATATAATAGGACACCAAACCCTACAGCCACGGATCATCAAGCTCTTCGAAATATGAAAAAGGTTTGAAGATAGGGTGTCAATTCCATCATACCAATGTCAATGAAACATCATAGGTCAAGAATCATCATGAAGACATTTGAAATCCTAATATCAAAATGAATAATCAACATCCATCGAAGACAGTCATCAATCAAAATCAAACCCCCAACTCTCTCAACATATGTAAAAAATTATGATTTGGCTCAAGTAGTAGAGGATTAGGCATTAGAGTTCAAATTTTAGTATGGGGGGCCTTTCCTTTTGTTTGTAAAATAAAAATTAAAGGGAGGTTCTTGTCGCCTCAACTAATGGAAACACACTAGAAGAACTAATTATCTTTGTCAATAGAACTCTAGGGCCTTTACTTCGGATCTGAATTTTAAATATAATCTCACCAAACTATAGAAAATTTTCCAATAATCATGGGTACCACAATGATGCCAAATTTCTAAAATATATAACCCAATATTTTTGGTACTTGTAATCTAATGCACCATTTTCAAAGAGCCAAATAGTGAAGTAAATTATTTGATTGACTACATACTTCACATTGGTTTTGGTTCAACCATGGGTTTTCACTTTTTAAAACAAGTAAACATCTACATAAATGTGTTCCTTATCTATCTTTTCTCGACATTTCCTCACTTCCAGCGAGCATCCATAGCCCTGTCGAAGTTGCATCAATACCATAAAATCATAGCCCCGCTACCATCAATTGTCCATAGCCTCAATGAGTTTACTTGTACTTCCCACACTATTAATAGTGATTCCAACTTCCTTTTTATTTCAAAATATGTTCACCCTTTTATATTTGTATATAGATATGTATATGCACATAGGGTGTGAAAGAATCAAGGTGATACAAGAGTTGGTTTGATTTGTTGGGCAGGTGTTATGCATTTTAGTTTAACCCACATGTATCCCAAAAAACCATCATATTATTGGACATATTATTAATATGAAGTGGATGAAGCTCAAAGAAAAGAGTAGATAGACACTTTCATATACTTATGGGTAATCGTGTTGTGCTCAATAGGCACAAGTGTTCAACCATAACTATTATCCCATACCTACAGCTAAGAAATTCATCAATGTTCATTTAGATAGAGTAGCCTATGCATCCTGTGACTTGTAAAAACAAATATTCAGTAGGTGACCAGAATTGAACCATTCCCTCACTCAAATTTAAAGAGTAATATTCAAGGTAGACTTATAAGTCAAATCCACTCAGGGAGCATACCATCATCCAACTTAAAAGATGGGAGAAATTTGTATAAGCAGAAAGAAAATGATAAGACTGGAGCCAATTCATGAAAAGAGAACTGAGCTAAATGGATCCTAAAGCTATAATGGCAGTCATCAAAAGTATGAAATTGGCTAAAAGATAAGAAGATAAACCAATAGAAAATAATAAATCTGGGGCAGCAACAATGAAATAAATTTCAATGCAAGCTTGGGAAGTAATCCAAGTGCAATAATTATTCAAGAAATGTTACCCATTCAACATCAAGCCCAATAGAAAGATTCCCAGAGTAAATATCTAAAATTAAGAACAAACAAGATTACGAGAATTGATAATCTAATGGAAAAAATTGCAATAATATCCTCTAACCAAACTGTCACATATAATTTATTTCATTTAGTGCAACAAAAAAATCTTCCAGGAATCTATCAAAATGGATTAATGGATAGATTTAGTCAAAATAGATTTTCAGAATCTAATTACATAATACATTCCAAAAACCCATAAGCTCTCAATATTTCTTGGCATGAGCAAGTCCTTTGCATATTTGAAAATGCTAAAATTTTAGCTAACAAAAATTACATCTCATATCTTTCACCAAAGTATCACTTCCTCATTGCCATAAAAGGTATTATTAATCCCAAAGATTCAAACAATTCAATATGATAAGGCAAATAGTAAAAATCATAGTTATGGAGGTCATAAAAATGATCGTGAAAAGGAATCCAAATATTAACTAGATCAGAAATCATTATGTGAATACATGAATGAGACTATATTCCTGATCAACTATTGGGTTGGTCAAAATTTTGGTTGATTAATTCTGAAAATGTTGCAAAGAAATCTGGGTGGCCGAGTTTTAGATTAACACTTCCCTAAGTTGCTTTCATTTCAAGAGAAAAATCATGAGTTGTCAGTTGCACAATCCATTTCCAAACCTGCATAAAAAAAGAGAATGGTATAGTTAACTATAAGATAGTTTGAGAAAAACTCTTCCTCTAAATGTCTAACTTATTAAAATGAAATTAAACTAAAAAGAAAAATAAAGACCAAAATTAAACTAATCCTAAGAAAAGAATGTTAAGCTAATGTAAGAATTAAACTATATTGGCTATCATAAAACTTATGCAAAGGCCAATTCAGTCATCAAGTACTCATCTATTGTCCATTCATTCAATTATCATGGCCTTCTTCCTGAGATATAAGAACTATGCACTTTCCCACAATATTCTCTTCAACATGAGACTTAGTGTCATTGATTGTTGTGAGATTTGGATCCTTTAGACACTTATTCTTGTTCCCGCAAACTAAATCAATCAAATACAAACAAAACCATAAGACTTCAATTTAATCCATCTCCTAAATATACATGTCCATTACCAATCATGGTCATTCTTACAAGATAAATAAAAATCTGATTCAAAATCATCAGCCTTGCAAACCAAGGCATTTATTTCCTCTTGGCATTCATGATAATAATATGAAATATTTTTATGATCATATTGAACCATGTGAGAGGCAAGAGGAAATCATTATGGAAATGATAGAAATTAAGACACTCTGGAAAGGTTCAAGTAATCTCATATCACAATCTATATGGATTGATTCTCTCATCGTAAATGAAAACATAATTAGAAATCATAATTGAATTGAATGAGTAAGTTCTTATTTCTAATGAGTTGATGCTTGGCATGATGGACAAGTCTATGAAACTAGTATCCTCAAGTTCCCAAGAGTGTTCCAAGCAGATAAACCATGAATTTCACTTCCTTGAGCTTACAGATTTCATAGAATATGGAGAAAATGAAATGAAAAAGAAGAGTGTGTAGCTTGTCTCTCTACTAGATAGGCTTTTCATTCAAAAGAATGAAACATATATTCCGGAAAACAAAATCAGCAAGCTCATGAGTAAGAGGGATCCAATAAAATATATGTTCTAACATAACCCAAACATGTTTATCTTTCCATGTTATGAACAAACCTATTTTTGGTTCAAGGAATGCTAAAGAGTGTGGGGCATGTTATCGCACAGTTTGTAGTTACGATAGTAAATGGATGAAGAGTAGTCAAACTGGCGTAACTACAACCAATCCCACCCAATGTCACATCAATGGGATGGTTCTTTCTATTTAGGGTGGTAAGGCCCAGGGGAGACGTCCCCGGGGACCTAGGGTTTTGATAAGGCAAAGGATTATAAGACAAGGATAATTTCCCCCCTTCACAAGTCACCACCGAGTAGATAGTTCGGCTAAACAACCAATAATAAAGTAAAACCCCCAAAGAGATATACCTGCCTAAGACAAAGCAACAACAAACGGATATATACAAGCTTGCTCAATGGGTTAGTACTTCATATAAATCAATGACTGTCGTATACACATATAAGCAATTTGATAATAAATATTGACGAACTCAATGTTTATAAAATAGCAATGAAAATTATGTCACTTCTTCAATAAATGATGAAACAATATGGAATTTGATGCAACAAATCAATAATTCATTCAATTAATTCCTTTAATCACCATTCAATTGCTTGTAAAGATGACGTTTAGCTGCACCAATGATATTATAGCTAAGGATGATGGCAGCATTAGGTTAGTTAGGTTAGTTCCTAAGCTAGGGTTAGTAGTTAGGGTTTGATTCAAGGTTTTGAAAATGATTATGATCAATTTCACTTCAAAGCAAGAGGTCTTTAGATCAGTTCCTTAGGGTTAATGGAGTCAAAGTGAAGGACATAAGAGGTGAAGGATTAGGATAGTAAGGCTAAGGAATAGAGGGATAATCTTTGAGGTGTTGTTAGAGTAAGGCCCCAAAGTCAAAACCCTAGGGGGGAGAGGCTCACCTTGTTATAGGTGAACTAGGCCTCGGTGCTCTCTCCTCCTTCCTTAACTCAATGGAAATCACGGCTAGTTGAATAAATAGCATAAACCAAGACAAGAGGGTTTGATGAAGCAAAGTGTTGCTACAGCAAGGCTCTACCAACAAACCCTAGAAAAATCGGCCCAAAGTGTAGTAGACCTAGGCTTTAAGCCATCTCCTTCTTCCCATCTTGTAAATAGTACGTCTAGAAAAAGAGAAGAGAGAATGAGAGTGTAGCTACATCTATGCTCTCTCTTTATTCAAACAATGGTTGAAAAATCTCTCAGTGGGGACATGAGACAAGGACCTACTTGTGTGCTTGTCACCTAGGGTTTATTCAGAAAAATTATAAATATATGCAATAAATAAGTAATGCAACCATTCAATCAGGAATTTTTGCAGAAAAATACTTACATATCACTAAGAAAAGCATAGAAAACCCTAGTTGTAACACCTTCCATTAAGAGAAATTCCAAATTATGCAAAAAACGTCTTCCATCAACAAATGTGCCTCACAAATTCAACCAATAACCCAAGAGAGGGCGCAAATTTCAGACCTCACTATGAGTGAGTGTCAGTTGATCCAAAAAATGAGAGTAAAAATCCTCAATATATACTGTATCAATGACCTAATTTTACTTTTAGGTCATAAAAAGTACAACAAGGAAAAAATATTAAAAATTATACTGTTCTACATTAAATGACAAATTAAAACCCTAATCAAGCAATAGAAGGACATCATCCCCTTTCTAGGGTGATGGTATCCCCTTCTAGGGAAAATGCAACCTCTAGGAGAAAAACGTTAGCCCCCCTTGGGCTTCTCCAAGCTACCACACATGCCAAACTACCATGTCCATCTACCAAAACGTCCATGAAGAAAGGATGACATCATGGACCTCATGGGTGACGTCCTAGGCCTTCCAAGCCCAACGTTCCACTAAAAAATGGCACAACCCCCCTAGGTCAAGCTCTGTCAGGGTGCCTCTAGTGGAAAGTCCTCCTATTCTCTGGTGCAAATCCCATGATCCATATATGTCTTGTCTCTATACACTGATGGGGTATCAGCATCCATCTAATGGGTTGTTTAGCCCCATGGAGGTCTGAACTGATCATCTCCCCATGTGTATCGGTCCAAATGGTTTTTTTCCATCGAGCATGATCCTACACATCAATAGCTACGCCCTCCATGGGCTCATCAATCACAGGGATCGTAGCAATGTCAATCACATCTCATCATCCATATGATTAAACATGTGCATAAAATCCCTAATACATCAATCAAAGCTCAAAGACATTACAGAAGCCTGCAATACACATTTGGAGAAAATGACAGGGCATCCTATTGGGCTAGTGTCCACTGGAAAAGGAAAGTTTCTGGAAGAGACCTCATCCAAGCCATGCAAGTGGGTGATGTGGTCAAGGGATTTCCAAGAAAGTGGGTACAGTGAGGGCAGAGGATGCAAAGATTTACCTGTGGGTGCCTTTGTAGAAGGAGAGTTGCACTTGTCTAGGATGCAAATCTTTCCAAGCCCATGCCTTTATTCTTTCTTTTTATTATTTTATTTTTATATTTCATTTTTCTTCAAGAGGCTAATCAGGGGACATTGCACTGGCATGGTGACCAGTGGTGACAGCGTTACCCACAAGTAATTTTGCAAAAATGAGAAGGTTGGCTCGTGATGAGACCCCCTTTCCCTTGGCCATGCAACCAAGAGTCACTACCCTGGCATGGTAACCAACTGGTGGTAATGTCATACTGTTATGTACCCATGGACTTAATAGGATAGCTCGTGGTGAGACCCCCTATCCTCTGACTAGGTCTTGTTTTTTTTATTTTTACGGGTCCCTCTTGTTTCTTGTTGAGAATCCTTTTATTGCTTTCTCAGGGATCCCTGGGTGAAGCATCTCGAGGTTTTATTCTTAGGCTTTTATCTTTTGTCAGCTTTCTTTTACCTTCTGGGCCTTTATCCCCTTCTTCCCACGAGGTAAGGTGAAATCCTGTAAATAGGTCATCCCATTGCTCGAAAAAGTGGAATGGGATAGGTGAGCGAGAAGCAAGATGAAAAAGTGGTGTTGTGAAGGGAGTGAACGATGGATTTTCATAAATTCCCCTAGTGGAAAACCGAAATCTAAGGACACAAGATTACTAGGGCATCCTGTCAATCCCCCCAGACATGTTCAAGTGGGAAAGTGTAAGATCCAATCATTTGTTTAGAAACAAAAGGAATCAAATGCACATATTCAAGGGTTTTGATGATCAAATGACACATACCATGATACCCAGACTTATTACCTCATGGAGCAAGAACCATCTCTGACACAAGACCAAGTCTATGGTGATGGATGTTGTTGCTACTGACAAGATAAAGGTGTTGGAAGAAAGAAAACATGGGCCCTCCAGGGCCATGCTAAAGTCAATTTTTCTCTCGGTACTCCATGTCTAGGACCCATGGGCCTCGAAACATGATCTCTTAGTTATCCCTAAAAGTGGGGAATAACATATGGCTCCAACTCGGGGACATGTTCTCACCATAGGTTGCATGAGAACCTCAGTATCTCTGGCATAACCTGTTTACCTACTCGATCTCAATAGAAACATTAGTAACTAATTGGGGTGGTAATGCCACCCCAACATACATATAATATAGACTGAAATAAAGAAATCATAAATGTAAATAGAAAGAAAACCACTTACCTGTACTTACCTTTTGGCTAGATGTTGGGTGTAGTCAAACAACCAGTGAAGCCAATCTAGCAATGTCCCACAATACTTGCCTTTATGATTCATCATAAACCAAAATAGTGATAAATCAAGCACAAAAATTACATGGGTTAGAACATATATCATATCATCGGAAATCACAAACTCTAACTCATGGAGGCGGGTGGGAGGGATAAAATCGTGACAAGTCAGTGTTCTAGAAAAGTACTCAATCCACTTTAGGAAGGGGTCATGAAAAGTCCAAGGTTCAGAACACTAACTCAAAATTTCGGTAAACTTGCTACCTAGGACTTCTTCACACTTTGAAGCTCGAGAAGGGATCGACAAAGATCTAGTAGATGATTGGAAAACTCTCAAGGGAAAGTTGAAAACCTAGGATGAGAGACTAAAATATGTAGTTTTCAACCAACCCTTGGAGTCTTGTGTTTTCTTCAGAGGAAACTCAATACAAAAGATATTATTCCCAACTACACCTTTAATGATACAACAAGGTAAAGTAATAAGAGGTGACTGGAGAAAAATGTCATGAGAATCCTTCTTTAGGAAAACAACGCTCTTACTCCTAGAAAGACCTGAGCACAGTGGTGGTAGATAGTCACTCTCATAGGATAAATCTAAGTGCTCAGATGAGTACTCATCAAAACCCTCAAGGTAAGATCGAAAATCGTCAAGCAAATATGGTGCTTGGTCAACCTTGAGTGCTTGGGGAGCACCGGTAAAAATATCATATCATTGTTGCCACTAGTTAAGAGTAACTTGTTGTGATAATTGCAAAGGAAACACTTGGTGACGACTCTCTATGTCATAGATGGGATCCATATCATAACTAACTGCATCCCACCTACGTCTCCCAACATGTATGAACTCATAAATGTTATCGTCTATGTCATTATCAGTATCATAACATGTAGGATTTGAAGCATTCAAGGACTTGCTTATCTCCTCCTCATCTTCCCTATCACAAAGTAGAGCATCATAAAAAACTAGGGGAGAAGGGAAAGTTATTATTTATTCTTGTGCAGGATATTTGAGGACTTGGGTGCTTTCAACATGCGTTATGGTCTCATCCTCAGGAACTACCCCTTCATCTTCAATTATGTAGCAAGGGAGGTCTATTTCTTTTGGGGATTTCATTTCTCTTTCATTTTATGAATCATGGGACAAGGTGTTATCAGAATCTTGAAATGGAAAGTGACTAACCTAGTCATCCTTTTGTTGTGCAGGAGAAAAGGGATCTTGGATGGCCTCATAAGAGTGAAGAGAACAATTTGGTACCTCATCATCTTGCTTAGGCTTTTTCTCCTTAATCACGTCTTCATTATGTTGGTCAAAAACTTGTTCTCTTCTTTCTTGGGGATCATTAGTAAAGGTTTCAAGGGAAATTAGTTTTATCAAGACGAGAGTGTCCATAGTATGGTCATTGATTTTGGACAAGGAGATATTTACCTCGATTCAATGGCCATGTTATGAGCTTCTGTAAGTGTTTTTGGACCCTTTTTATTTAGGAGGAAGCTTAAATGACCTAGAAGTCCATTGGTATAGAGATAGATGAGGTACTTTCCTTTAGGATGATGGTTTTCAGGAATCTGGTATAGCAACCTCTAAAACCTAACCCCGAAAACTCTGGCAGTCTCATCCTCTGTTTGTTTTATGCATTCAAGTCCTTTCAGTAATGATTGGATATCTTCCAATTTCAAACCCCAGCTCACAAGAAAGATTTCTTCAAACTGGTCCATAGATGTGATGTTGGCAGCTGGAAGGTTATCATTCCATCTTTTAGCCTCTCCATTCAGAGTGGCAGAGAAGAGTTTCATTACCAAGTCTTCGGCATCATCACTAACAGGGCGGTGCTGAAAGAAAGCCCAGAAATCACTCATGTGATAATCGGGTCTTTCTCCATCGATTCTAATGAATCTAGGGAGCCATATTTTATACCAGAGGGTCATTTGTCTAGGATATCCCAGGATTTTACTCATGTATAAAGGTTTGTAGTTTCCCAGATCCCATTGTAAATTCATAGTTAGCTTCGTCATCAGTGGAGCCGCCAGATAATTTTCTTGAAACTATAAAAAGATAAGGGAAAACACCCTAAGTGGAGTCGTCAGGTAAGCTTGTAAGATAAAGACTTTAGAGGCAACGCTTACCTAAAAGTTTCATATGAGGAAGGTTTGACTCAGTGTTCCCTAGAAATGGCGCTAAAATGTTATTGCACAATTTGTAGTTAGGATAGTAAATAGATGAACAGTAGTCAAACTGGCGTAACTAGAACCAATCCCACCCAATGTCACCTCAATGGGATGGTTCTTTCTGTTTAGGGTGGTAAGGCCTAGGGGAGACGTCCCTAGTGACCTAGGGTTTTGATAAGGCAAAGGATTATAAGACAAGGATAATTTCCCCCTCTCACAAGTCACCACCGAGCAGATAGCCTGGCTAAACAACCAAAAATAAAGTAAAACCCCCAAAGAGATATACATGCCTGAGACAAAGAAACAACAAACTGATATATGCAAGCTTGCTCAATGGGTTAGTACTTCATATAAATCAATGACTATCTGACACAGATATAAGCAATTTGATAATAAATATTGACAAAGTCAATGTTTATAAAATAGCAATGAAAATTATGTCACTTCTTCAATAAATGTTGAAACAATATGGCATTCGATGCAACAAATCAATACTTCATTCAATTAATTCCTTTAATCACCATTCAATTTCTTGTAATGACAACATTTAGTTGTACCAATGATATTATAGCTAAGGATGATGACAGTAGTAGGTTAGTTAGGTTAGCTCCTAGGCTAGGGTTGGTAGTTAGGGTTTGATTCAAGGTTTTGAAAATGATTATGATCAAGTTCACTTCAAAGAAAGAGGTATTTAGATCATTTCCTTAGGGTTAATGGAATCAAAGTGAAGGACACAATAGCTGAAGGATCAGGATAGTGCGACTAAGTACTAGAGGGAGAAGATTTGAGGTGTTGCTAGAGAAAATCCCCAAATTCAAAACCTTAGGGAAGAGAGGCTCACCTTGGTGTAGGGGAAATAGGCCTTGGTGCTCTCTCCTCCTTCCTTAACTCAATGGAAATCACGACTAGCTGAAGAAATAGCATAAACCAAGACAAGAGGGTTTGATGAAGAAAAGTGTTGCTACATCAAGGCTCTACCAACAAACCCTAGAAAAATCGGTCCAAAGTGTAGTAGACCTATGCTTTAAGGAGTCTCCTTCTTATCAGCTTGTAAATAGTGTGGCTAGCAAAAGGGAAGAGAGAATGAGACTGTAGCTATGACTAGGCTCTCTCCTTCTTCAAAAAATGGATGAAAAATCTCTCAATGGGGACATGAGACAAGGACCTACTTGTGTGCTTGTCACCTAGGGTTTATTCAGAAAAATTATAAATATATGAAAGAAATAAGTAATGCAACCTTACAATCAATACATTTTGTAGAAAAATACTTACATATCACCAAAAAAATAATAGCAAACCCTAGTTGTAACACCTTCCATTAAGAGAAATGCCAAAATACACTGAAAAAGTCTTTCGTCAAGAAGTATGCCTCACAAATTCAAACAATAACCTAAGAGAGGGCGCAAATTTTAGACCTCACTATGAGTGAGTGTCTTTTGATCCAAAAAATGAGAGTAAAAACCCTCAATATATATTGTATCAATGACCTAATTTTACTTTTAGGTCATAAAAAGGTTGACAAGGACAAAATATTAAAAATCATATTGTTCTACATTAAATGACAAATTAAAACCCTAATAAAGCAACAGAAGGACGTCATTCCCTTTCTAGGTTGATGGTAGCCCCTTCTAGGGAAAATGCAGCCTCCAGGAGCAAAACGTTAGCCCCCCTTGGGCTTCTCCAAGCTACCACACATGCCAAACTGCCATGTCCATCTACCAAAACATCCATGAAGCAAGAATGACATCATGGACATCATGGGTGACATCCTAGGCCTTCCAAGGCCAATGTTCCACTAAAAATGGCACAACCCCACTAGGTCAAGCTCTGTCAAGGTGCCTCTAGTGGAAAGTCCTCCTCTTCTCCGATGCAAATCCCATGATCCATATCTTTCTTGTCTTTTCCCCCTGATCGGGTCTCAGCATCCATCTAATGGGCTCTTAATCCCCATGAAGGTATGGAATGATCATCTCCCCATGTGTATCGATCCAAATGGTACCTGTCCGTCGGGCATGATCTTGCACATCAACGACTACACCCTCCATGGGATCATCAGTCACAGGGATCATAGCAATTTTAATCACATCTCATCATCAATATTATTAAACATCCACATAAAATCCCTAATACATCAGTCAAATCTCAAAGACATTACACAAGCCTGCAATAAACATTTGGAGAAAATGACAGGGCGTCCTATTGGGCTAGTGTCCACTGGAAAAGGAAAGTTTCTGGAAGAGACCTCATCCAAGCCATGCAAGTGGGTGATGTGGTCAAGGGATGTC
>JZKD02S1611203.1:142732-155860 GCA_000966675.3 Picea glauca | reverse complement strand
TGTTGTACCACCATTCATCTAGTGGTCACCATTGAGCCCAATGATTTTTCCTTTCCGATGCAAAACACCTCAAATATGTTTCCAAAAACTTGTTGACAACTTCATTTTGACCATCATTCTGGGGATGATAAGTTGTGCTGAGATGCAATTGGGTGCCTTGTAGCTTAAACAGGGTTTTCCAAAAATTGTTGGTGAAAGTTGGGTCACGATTAGAAACAATAGAATGTGACATGCCATGAAGCTTGCAGAATTGATCCATGAAAAGTTGATCCACAATGGATGTTGTAAATGGGTGTTGAAGAGCACATAAATGATCATACTTGGGAAGATGATCAACTACCACCATCATGACTGATTTTTTGCTCAATTTAGGTAAGCCTACAATAAAATCCATAAAGATATCCCGCCAAATAGCAGGTGGAATCGGAAGCATTTGTAGTGTGCCATGAGATTTGATTGTTTCTCCCTTGTTGCATTGACACACGTCACATTCAACCACAAAATTATGAACTCCCTATTTCATTCCATCCTAGAAAAAATAATGTTTGACCCAGTCATCCGGAGTGCTCAACGGTGGGTGTAGCATGAAGCTCAAAAAGTACCGTGGATTTAATTTTTGACTGTTTACTTAAATACAAACGACCTTTGTATCGAATCTCATCATTGAGCCAAGAGTATCCTGGGGAGACTTGAGAATTGGCCTGAAATTGTTGTATCAGATGCGAACTTTTGGGATCATGTAGCCATTCCCAGCAAATAACTTGGAGCCAATATGGTACAATGAAGGAGAGAGAAAAAAGGGACCCTTCACCTTCATATTTTATGGAAAGTGCATCAACAACCACATTGTCTTTGCCTTAATTTTAAATGAACTCATAATCATATTCAAAGAGCTTAGTCACCCATTTTTGTTTCTCTGGGGAGGAATGAAGTTGTTCCAGAAAATACTCGAGGCTTTGATGATTTGTCTTAATTTGGAAGCATTGCCCCAATATATAAGGGGGCCAAAGATCCATGACATGCATAATAGCCAACATTTCATTTTCATAGACTAATTTCCCCAAATTTCACTCTCACAGTTGTTTGTTGGTAAAGGCCAAAGGTCGACCCTCTTGCATAAGGATGACACCAATTCATTTCTTGGAAGCATTGCATTCTAGGAAAAAGGTCTTTGTGAAATCAGGAAGGGCCAGGACTGAAGTGGTGCACATGGCCATCTTCAAGGTTTGAAAATATTGAGTAGTTGTTGTAGTCCAAGTGAAATAATTCTTTTTAAGGAGAGCAATGAGAAGCGTCACAATATTTCCATTATTCTTAACAAACTTGTGATAATAACCTATTAAACCCATAAATCCACACAATATTTTGAGAGTCTTTGGGTGACACCAATCTGCATAGATTCAATCTTTTTAGGATCCACCCTGACACTGGCCTTGCCAACAAGATGACCTAGGTACTCGACTTCCGAGGTGCCAAAAGAACATTTAGATTGTTTGAGGAAAAATTGTTGTTGAGAGAGTAGATGGAGAAATCAATCCACATGAGCAAGATGGGTTGTCCAAGTTTTACTATAGATAAGTATATCATCAAAGAAAACTAAGACAAAATGATGGAGAAAAGGATGAAAGACATGATTCATGAGGCTTTAGAAAGTGGATGGGGCATTACACAAGGCAAAGGGCATGACCAAAAACTCATAGTGTCCCTCATGAATTCTAAATTCAATATTAGGAATGTATGCCTCGTTCATACGGATCTAGTGGTAGCCAAAACGAAGATCAAGTTTGGTAAAGAACTGGGCACCACTCAATTCATCCAAGAGGTCATCAATGATAGGAATGACAAATTTGTCTTTAATGGTGAGTTTTTTGAGGGCGCAGAAGTCAGGACACATGCACCAAGAACCTTCTTTCTTAAGGACCATGACCATAGGAGAAGAGTAGGGGCTCGTACTAGGGCGGTGTTGGCAGCCCTACATAATTGTTTCCTTGTAAAGTGACAAATGACAATTCCTATAGCTGCCATCACCTTATCCCCTAAATATTGATGTTTGAAAATGATTGTTGGGTTATGAAAAATATATTTGATTACTCATGTTTTACTTTTATCTTGCATTTTTTCGCTTGATTCATGACTGTAAGCATGAATCAAGCATGAAAATATCATTTTGCATTATAATCCAAGGTTTGGTTCTTAAAAATCAATGGGCTTCCATCTATTTCATTTTAATGATTTTTCTAAGCCTATCATATATCAACCAAATAGTTATTTTGAGTTTTTCTTGGATTGAAAGTTATATATTGGAGGCTTTGTATACCAAGAATCGGTTGGCAAGTGGACCAAGGCTTGTTTCATTTAAAATTCTTGATAAATCGATTTTGATTTAAAATTTTTGATATGCTTTTGGCTGGTAAAACACATCTTCTCCTAACCTTTACAAATCAACTTCACCCATTACATATGATGAGATTTAAACACTCATGGGATGTACCCTGTAATTTCCTTCAGTTGTCATTTTGAACCGATAGTTCTCTCATAATGAGCTAGGGTCTTGGGTTTGCTCTGTACTCTAAAACATTCATTACCAGAAACGCCCAAATTTCATGACTGAAAACCCTATTGCTTTTGTTATGGTTTCCCTAGTGTGTTCCTAGTTTTGTTTCCATTGTTTTTTCTTGGGCTTACCTCCTACCATTTCCATATAAACCCACAGTTGGTCTATTTGGTTTTGTTATAGTCTGTTCAATCCTGTTTTTGCTTGCCAGAGACACGATTTTGCGGGAGAGATTTTGAGCAAACCGCTACGAATTAGACCAAACCCTTTAAAACCCAAAACCGAAATGAGCTTTTTTACCTTCATCGCGAGCAGTTTCTCCAAAAACCGGATCATTGCAAATATATGTCTCATTTTTTTGGAGGTAAATTTCTCAGTTTTTTCGTTCCGGTTGAGGAAAACGTTTTTTTTGTTTATTTTTATTTTGTTACAACAATTCCTGTAGAAGCTCCTGTGGTGGACAAACCCTTGATAGATAAGCCTCTTGAGCTCTCAAATGTCAGGCCTGAACTTTTGAATGAAAACCCTCATGCAAGGGAATTGCCCGAATCCCTTTATCAAGCTTGATAAAAGCCTACGGTGGATAGTGGTAATGTTTTGACACACAACCATGGGTTCCCTCAACCAACTATTCCAGATATGTAGTGTGAAGTGTGTCTATATTGGTTAAACCAATATTACACATATGTCCCTCTCCTTCAAGCTAAGATCCAGCCCCTCACTACTCAGATTGACTCGTTAAACCACAGATTCAAGATCAGTGCACAAAGGCAAGGAAAACGTTTAAAGAGAACTGGAAATATCATTATAAAAATGACAAGAGTATAAAAGAAGTGATTAATTCTGAGGTTGCATAAACCGAATTTAGCATTTAGTTCAAAGGTAAAAGATTTTGTGTGATTTTGTTGATTTATTTTTAATTAATATGGATTGGATTGGTTTTTTCTACAGTTTAAAATTAGACTAGCTACAAAATCAACAGATTCTATAGCCAGTCTATTCTCATTTGAAATATTGATTAATGTTGATTAAATGAATATCTAAGTTGTTTTTTTTTCATTTTTTTCTTTCAGGATATCATACAGCTTGTGGAAACATAATGGCATGGACAATTTATGGGGCCATTAGCCATTTCTTTGGCTCATTTTGGAAATAGAAACAAACTTTGTTAATCTTAAGGGATATAGTCTGATATTGAGAGGTTTTTATTACCCTATATTTTTGTAATTACCAGATCATCTTGGGATTCGATCTTATCTTAGAAGATAAGATGCTTAGTGTTTCTAAACTCTTTAAATACTACATTTTTTTGGTAATGAGACCATCTTGGTCTGGGGCTGAAGTATTGACAATTAATTCACAGACTTGAATGGAACAGAAATGCATATTACGGCTTTAGCTTCTTGTGTATGATGTCTTAGTTTAAGTTATGTTTATCTTGACATGATAATAGGTGCTGATAGATTTTGTCTTCATGCTTTATTATGAGTTGGGATAATTCATTTATAAATGATGTCCATATGTGATGCTTTAGATATTATATAGGGTGATCATCTATTCAACTCAAATTATGAGATTTGTCTTTAATTTTCTGTTGAACATTTTAATGCAAAGTTCTTACAAGAAGATTTATCTCACTGTAATTGCTTGTAAATCATAAGTTCACTATGATTATTTGCATCTCTTCATTATGTCATTAAAATTCAACAGTCAATATACTGTGTTGCATTTATTCCAAACAGTTTCAAGGTTCATTGCAGATTTATCTTTTGGACAGATTGGCTGGACTTTCCATAATTATACAGATGTTGGATGCACGTCGATTAACTCATTGATAGTGTTAGCGTCAGAAGTCACTCATAGATTGCTTGAAGAAGCAGAGCCCAACGCCCATCAATTTTATGTCACGATAGTTTTAATGGGCGATCAAATGGGTAGAGACTCAAGAAGATATCGCTCTAACTCGGGAACTAAATCTGGTATGTAAGGAACAAAGGAGGTCTTGATATAACTTCAGTCAGTGAGTTGATTAAAAGATGAGCAGGTGGAAGACTTGGTAAGAAGAGTGAGCAAACTACCTCAGGCAATAGGCCTTTCAACAGTTTGTAGAAGAAAAACTTTGAATTCAAGATCCTCTTGGTTCAGGGCTTTGAGAAACTGAAAAGGGCGACTTGAATGGATCCTCCAATTCCAAGTCACTCAGTGCTAAGAAAATCACAGGGACCGATTAGAAACAATGCAACTGTTACAGTGATCCAACCTACATCATCCTATAACAGTTACAACTCGACTGGATCCTCCAATTCCGAGATGCTCTAATACAGTGTAAACAAAGACATGGAAGAAACTAACATTCATAAGGCAAGAAGTCTGAAAAGTCCATACATAACCAGGAATAATAGTGCTTCATTAAAGCTTTTCAACCAGGAGCCTTTCTCAACCATTGATGATTACAAAATACAAAAGCTGAGTCTATATACTCAGAAAAAATCACCTAACAGAGGCGTGCTTAGTCATCCAAGGCTTGGTGTCCCTTCAGTCAAACTCAGACTGATATTCTTCGTCAGGTGCCATCTTAACTGCGCATGGCTCCTGCAAGGGGAGTAGCTGAGCCATTAAGTGTCGAGTTAGCGTGTGTAGACTTCTCCAGCTAGTTGAGGACTTCGGCATGGCTTCTTGAAAAAATCGGTACACAGGACCCTCTCGGGCAGACAGCTCGCCAGACCCTCCATACCTTACACTTAATGAGTGAGGAGAGGTTTCAACCACCCCCTTTCACCTTCATTTACTCCAAGCRAAAAATAGGATTGAGATCGGATACGATGGCACCTGGAGATCGCGATGATCCCCTCTATGATGGAATTCGATGCCTTTGGTCCCTCTTGCRCAGCTCTTTTATTTTCCAAGTGACCACGGGCTGTGAMCCTGCTTTTATCCTMAAAAATGCTTTCGACGTTCATGAATAGGAAGGGGCTGATCCTTTCTCCTCAYAGTCGCGCTATGCGAAATGCCGAGATGGATTAATTTGGYGCCACACATCCCTCTCAGATMTGAYAGTCCTGAACTCACTCGGTGATATTGTGGGCCCGGGTCCTGGACACTCTTGGCACTTCGCGTTTCGGGGATATGAAGGAGCTGCTCCTTGTGCATCGAAGTCGCGATGGGAAAAACAACGAGGAGCCTAATTGCGCACCATGTGTTCCTTCTGGATGGACGACTGAGACTACTCTGTGATACTGCGGGCCCAACTTTGGGTGCTTTCGACGCTTTCGGGGTTCGGGGTTTCGAGATGTAGAATGACATGGAACCTTCTCCCTTTGAACTTCCGAATGCTGACATGTCGTCGCGATTAGATCTCGCGCCACACATCCTTTGGGTGGACAGTTGCTATCCTTTCCTGCATGCAATATAGGCGCTATCCATCGCGCTAATCTCGGTGCAACTTTGCTAACTGTGATTTCTCGTCGATCGTCGATCTTCTCCTATGGGTGGATCTAGATCGTCGACGATATAATCTCACCCGCTTACTTGCTTGGAAGCCTAAAATGAGATTTTTCATGCTGTGCTCGGGTGCTTCTTGTGCAACTCGCAGACTTGAATACTCTTGTTCCCAGGACAAGAAATGTTACTAACATTAGGCTCCATGGGGGATAGAGTCGTCCCTGCGATTCTCTAAGGGCTCATTTTGCAGCTCCAGTGCCTTGCTATTGGGCTATGGGGTCATTTATTTAAAACTTAAAGATGGAAAGAAAAACAATATTTACAACCGCAAAAGAGCCATGTGCGGCTCAAGAGAAAAATCTTTTTAGGAAATTCCCATTCATAGGGCCATTGAAAAATTCTTAATCCTTCAAATCCCATACCTTGTAGGTGTTATTCGAGAATACTTCGGATACTTTGAAAGGCCCGATCCACAGGGCTTCGAATTTCCCGTGCTTGCCTTTATCTTGGTTAGGAGCATCCCATTTCAGTACCAGGTCTCCTATCCCAAACTCTTCCTTCTTGTCCTTCTTATCAAAAATCTATTTGATCCTTTGCTGATGGTCCTGAATTCTATCCATTACCTACTCTCTGGCCTGCTGGACCTCCACTAGCTGATGAATTCTTCTGATCATGTCATCAAGCTCTTCTTGATGATCCTAGAGGAATTTCACTACAGGAATGGCTAAATGAGAAGGGAAAACAACCTCTGCTCCATAGACTAATTGGAAAGGAGAGATACCTATAGATCTCTTTGTAGCCACTTGATTAGCCCATAGAGAAAATTTCAATATTGAATGCCAGGCCTTCTTGTTGTCTTCCAACAATCTTTTGATTATCCTTATCAGGATTTTGTTGGAGGGATCCACTAAACCATTGCCTTGGGGATAGTATGGGGTGGAGTGAATCAGTTTGATCCCGAATTTCTCACAGAACTTGGCTAACGGCTCATCCCTAAAAGAGGCTCCGTTATCAGTGACAATTTGACTTGGGCAGTCGAATCTTGTGATGAGGTCTTCCAGGAATCCAATGATTACCTTGTCGGAAGCACTCCTGGTGGGGATAGCTTCAATCCACTTGGTGAAGAAATCAATAGCAGTCAATATCCATTTTTACTACCCACTGGAAGTTGGGTGAATTTCTCCAATGAAATCTAGGCCCCATTGCTGGAAAGGTCCCGAAACAACCACAAGATTTAACGACAAAGACTTGAGCTGTTGTTTTCCTGCAAATCTTTGACATTTGGTGCAAGCTCTAATCCTTTTGCAGACGTCAGTGAATACGGTGGGCCAGTAGTATCCAACCCTGAGGATTTTGTAGGCTGTGGTTTTCCAGAAATGATGCCCTCCGCATAGGCTGTCGTGAAATTCAACCATGATTCTGTCAGCCTCTTTCGGATCTACACATTTCAAAAGCAACCCCAAGGGGTCTTTCCAATATAGAACTTGATCGATAAGGCAGTATATGACTGCTTTGAGCTTAAGAGTTTTTGCCTTGTTTCTTTGCAGGCCGTTTGGAGGTCGTAACTCTTGTAGAAAATATATGACATCCTTATACCAGGGACATCGAGCCAATGGGGGCTCCCTTTGAGGGTCTATTTCAGACAACTGACCCTACTGAATTCCTAAGCATTCATTGGTGAAACTTACCCCCAAATCTTGGCAATTGGCTTCATCCAAGAACTTGGCTAAACCTTGACCTTTGATCAATTTGGTAAGCTTTATTTTTAGGTCAAATTCCAGAATCTTGGCTATCCAATTACTCCTCCTTCCATCTATGTCAGGCTCAATAAGAATGTCTTTAACAGTAGCTGAGGGGATATAAAAGATGACTTTTGACTTCAGGACATAGATTCTAAATGCCTTGAGAGCTTTTACTAGGGCATAGGCCTGCTTCTCCATAGTGTCATATCTGACTTCGGCATCCCTCAATGCTCGGCTGAAATAGGAAATAGGTTGCTCTAGCCCGACCTTGTTTTTTTTTAATAAAACGACAGCCACCATGTTAGGTGAGGCAAAGGAGAAAATGAGGAAATCCTTCGAGTAGTCGGGAATGATAAGCACAAGGGCTTCAGTCAGGGCCTTCTTATTTGCTCAAAGGAATTTCGCGATTCAAAATTCCACCTTACTTCATTTCCTTTCCTTAACATGACTATTATAAGTTTTACCTCCTTAGAAAAGTTAGGAACAAACCTCCTCAGAAAATTAATCTTACCAAGAAAAGATTGGACCTCTTTCTTGGACCTTGGGATTGATAAGGCTTGTATCGCCTTAACTCTTCTAGGATCGATCTTGACTCCTTCTGCTGATACTATGTGGCCTAGTAACTTTCCCTCCTGCATGGCGAACAAAGATTTCTTGGGATTTAATGAAATGCAAAAACTCCTGCATTTCAGGAAAACCTTCTTGAGATGACAACAATGTTCTTTATCAGATTTTGAAAATACTGTGATGTCATCCAGATAGACAACCACAAATTTATCCTTTTCCCGAATGAAAGCTATGTCCATGGCACGTTGAAATGTTGCCCTTGCATTCATCAATCCAAAAGGCATCTTGGCATACATGAATGTGCCCCATGGAGTGGTAAATGTCATCTTTTCCCTGTCCTCAGGTAGAACAGAGACTTGATTGTAGCCAGAGAAACCATCGATCATGGAGATCCTGGATGCTCCTATTACCCTCTGTAGTATATGTTCCATATTTGGTAAGGGGTAGTTATCCTTTCGTGAACTCTTGTTCAGGTTTCTGAAGTCTACACAGAGTCTGATTTCTCCATTATTTTTCCTTACTGGTACCAAGTTGGCCACCCACTTTGAATATCTCAGGGGTACGATGATCTGGGCCTACAGAAGCTTCTTCACTTCCCTCTCCATAATAGGCAGCAACATAGGATTGATTTGTCTTAGCTTCTACCTAAATGGATTTGCCTCCATTTTCAACGGGATTTTATACTCAATGACAGAAGTGTTATAAATTTTGAGATCTTCATAGGTCCAGGCAAACACATCAGCAAATTCCCTCAAAAGTCCAGCGTATTTAGACCTCTGCTCCTTTGTCAGACTTCTTCACAACTTGACAAACTTGGGCTCACTCTCAGTGCCAATGTTGCACTGAATAGTATCAACGTCATCCTCTGATATTCCCCTTTTAATATCACATCATTTCTATCAAAAAGCCTTTCCAAAGGAACCAGTCCCCTTGGAATATGGTTGTTGGGGAGCTGCACAATGTTACGCTCTGCTATTTTATTCAGAAACTTACCCCCATCAAGATCTTCTTCAGAGACAGAGTCTTGGTCGATATGCATCTCTGAAAATTCTTCAACAGTTTCCAAGAATTTCTTGATCTCGAGATCATCCTTGAATACCTTCCAATGTTTGACGTTGTCAGGTATGGAGGGCCTGCATTTTACCTCTACATCGTATCTGAATTTGGGCGGCAAGGGCACTTTGAAATTGCTTGTTGATGTAGCCAAGGAATTTTCCACTGCGTTCTTCTCTCTTGGGATGAAAGAAATATTGAATGCTGAGAAGAAACTGTCAATTAAGTCCCATACCTCATTTTTGTAGCTCCTGAATCGAGGGTGCTTAGCCTGATAAGCGTTTCTGATCGGCTGGACCACCAACTCTGCATCTCCGAACATTGCTACTTCCTAAATTCCTAGTTCCCTTGCGGCTCTTAATCATAGGACAAGAGCTTCATACTCTGCCACATTGTTGGTAGCTTCAAATTCTAGTTTGTATGCCAGAGAGATAGTTTCCTGAGCAGGTGACACAAAAAACACCCCCGCTCTGGTGCCTTCCCTGGAAAAGGCTCCATCAAAGAACATTTTCCAGATGGGGGTGATGGAGGAAGGAAATTTATGGGAAGTGGTGGGCGGCTTTCTGAGTTTTAGAGGAGGCTCGGGAGCATTAGTGAGTTGTAGTACACTGTTACCTAAATCAATGT
Organism: Picea glauca; assembly: GCA_000966675.3. Classification (NCBI taxonomy): domain Eukaryota; kingdom Viridiplantae; phylum Streptophyta; class Pinopsida; order Pinales; family Pinaceae; genus Picea; species Picea glauca. The sequence continues at coordinate 145,876 of JZKD02S1611203.1, read as the reverse complement.
CTAGGGAAAAAATGGGATGGTTGGTAGGGTTGGCCTCATCACTGATTATATAGGCCAACTGGGCTTCCCTGTATAGCCTCCTATGTTCTCCTCCAAACACTGGGATAGTAGCATATGTGAGGCCCATCTGCAAAGTTCCCCCTAGTCTTTTTATCCAAGATCTTGATAACAACATACCGAACTTAGGGGAGACATCAACCACTACAATATCCATGACCACACTTTTCATGGGTAACTGAAACAAGGTCACGACCAGGTCTTTGATAACTCCTAGACATTAAACTTTTCTGGAGTCAAAGGAATAGAGGTCATGATAGGCTCGGGTGACTTCTAGCCCTAACTCTTCCATGATAGTTTTGGGCATGAGGTTGTGAGAAGCCCCTGAATCCATCAAGCAGTTGTGCAGTACCTTGTCATGTATGTTCAAGGAAGTGTAGAAGAGAGGGGATGAGTCATTCCTTATTGGAAATATTGTCATTGATGGCAAAGGATGAGGCAAAGGAAGAAGAAGAGTTTTCATGTAAGAAAATTAGTGTATGGTTGAGTTTTGGGTGGGCGCGTATCATCGCTGCAGAGGGTCGCTGACAGCCGTCAGATTTGCAGAAGCTGCGAGGGAGATAAGCCATCGGGAGATCGGAGTCCTTAAGGTCGTGAGAACCGGGACATTGAAAGTCTCGAAATCCTGACATAATTGGGACCGTCCATTTGGAAGGATGCGTGGCAGCAATCGAGCGCCACCGGGGGAAGCTCAACAGGAGGCTTCATCGGAGAATCAGGAATCGGAGTTTCACGAGTCTCGTGAAAAATTACATCACATATCGCGAAATCGCGATACGCAATTTCCCGATAAGGCAGATAGCGTGTGGGCCACCCTGGAGGACAGGTGGCAGGTCAAAGGTCGAGAACCGTCGGAGGACCAGCTTATCGGGAATCGGAAAATCGGTATTCCTGTGGACGGAGGATCAGGGAAATCCCTAGAGGAAACCCTGACACGGAATCTGAACCGTCCATTTGGTGGGACACGTGTCAGGAGTACGGAGGAAGTCGAGGATCGACAAATCGTGAACTTAAGAGGCAAATAAACCAATGTTGATTTCGCGATATGCGATATCGCGACTTAATCACAACCGTTGAATAAAGAAATGATCTGGACCATTAATATGACCTCTCACGGAGTTTCGGGGATCGAGATTTGTAAGTGACAAAACCTTGAACATAAGGAATGCCGAAACCCGATTTAAAAAGGCGCACGCAGGTTTAATTCAAATTTTCAAAGGGACCCGATTTCCCCAGAGCAATAAATATGGACCCAAAGCAATAGGGACGGTAATTTTACCCCTTGGTATGATTGGTTTATCATTCCCCGGGGAGATCGGCAAGAAGCTGTGGGTGGTAAGGATTTTGATAGGCAGCAGGGGTCTGTTTGCAGGATGTGGAGGCCAGTTTCTGATAGTAGGGTCATCTACAGGTGGTTGTGGTCATTTGTGCAGGCTGCAGGGAAGGTTTGAGGAGGGAGGAACCTCATTGTGGCAGTTGGGTGGTAGATCTACATTGACAGAGAGTTCTTGGTTGTGGGTTTAGCAACTAGGAGAGCGGAGGCATCATCTCTAGGTTTATTGTCCTATTTAATGTGTAGTTAGGAGGCTTTTGCAACTGCCTTGCAGTTAGTAGATCTGTGTTTCCTTTAGAGATAATTTTAGCTGTTGTTATAACCATTAGAAAATTGTGTATTGATGTGATTTTGGGATACAAGTCTTAATAAGATGTCGGAACTGTCTCTTCTAAAAGAATATGATGGCCAATGCATAGAACACATGTGAATCTGGGGTTGAAACTACCTGATCCAGTGTGAAAATTGATGAAACGTGGTCAGCAGTGAGTCTAAGGGTTAAACCCTTCAATAGAAGCATCCTACCAGTAGAAACTGGTGCTATCTTCAGGGGGTTGAAGCTCCCTTCCAGGAAAGGCTGGTAAACGAGAGAAGGTTGCATCCTTCTGCAGGTAGAAGCCTGCGTACTAGTATGAGTCTGCACTAGTACAATGTTGTAAAACGTTTTCTTAATAATAATTATTGAAGACAGAGACAACAACAGCGGTGGTTTTCTCCCAATTTTGGTTTCCACCTTAAATCCTAGTGTTCATGTGTCTTATTCATGTACGTTGGTTTATTTTGTTATTACTGCACTGAATTACTGCTAATAGACATCTGATGAATGAAGAAATTCATAATAAGAACTCTGGATGCACTCTTGTTTTCTTAAGACTATACAATAGCTGGTCTCTATAAAGTAACCTAAGGTCTTCAATGAAAGAAAAGAGAAAATCAATTGATTACTCGAAATATTGATTCACCCCCCCCCCTCAGTATTTCTCAACAATTGGTTTCAGAGCCTGGTCCTTCTGAAAAGGCTTAACCGCTAGAAGGAAGGTCAATCAAAGTGAGTAATCAAGACAGAATAGCATCTATCAGACCTCCACTCTTCAATGGAAACAATTTAATCTTCTGGAAATTAAGGATGAGATCTTATCTTCAATCTCTGGGAGAAGATGTATGGGCTATTGTTGAAGGAGGATATCAATATCCATCTGCAGTACCAACAGATCCAACAGAAAGAAAAACCTATGAAACAAATGCAAAAGCATTCAATGCTCTGTTAGGAAGTCTAACTGAATCAAAATTTGTCAAAGTCATGCAGTTGAACATAGCGAAGGACATATGCGACAAAATTATTCTGATTTATGAAGGTGATGCAAAGGTAAAAAGTGCTAAACTGCAAACTCTCAGAATTCAATATGAGAATCTTAAAATGAATAATGAGGAAAGCATTGCCAATTTCTTTTTACGTCTTGATGATATTGTAAATTGCATGAGAAATCTGGGAGAAACAATAACTGAATCTGCTTTGGTGGAAAAAAATTTAGATCTCTAACTGCAAAATTTGAGTCAAAAGTATCAGCTCTTGAAGAAAAGCAGGATCTTCAAAATCTGTGGTACAACTACATGGCATACTAATTGCTTATGAAATGAGAAGAGGAGGACCATCTGAAGTCAAAGAAGCAATCTTTAGAACTTCTACAAAAGGAAAGGATGTACACATAACAGAAGGATCAGGGTATATCTTAGAGGAAGATGAGATAAACTTC
>JZKD02S1611203.1:84684-113123 GCA_000966675.3 Picea glauca | reverse complement strand
TTGATACCAATTTGTAACACACCCACGATGGGGCATAATTTTTTTTCTTTTCTTAAAGGACAAATTCTCCATTCATGGCTTCTAATTTGGAAAGTCAGGGAACCAGTCCGACCTCCTGCTCAAGGATCTCTCATTCTGAAGCCAAAAGACTCTCTGACACCCTAATGGTCTCGCTTTGTGATTAAACACAAACCCTTTCAACTTGCGGGTGCAGGTCTAATGGTACCTGCGACCTTCCCCTTCGCGCGTACAAAATATCAGAGTTTGGGAGCTAGCTCCTTTTCTGATAAGCCCCTTCCTTGATAGGACGTTGAGCGATGGCCTTATGTAACCATGCGATTGCGGGCGTGACTGAGGGTGGTTTGAAACCAAATTAATTTTCTCCCCGCAATTCACCTTGAGCCTCCACATGTCCTTTCTCCAAAACTGGGGTTTGGATTGCAGCACGCCCTCAAATTTTTAAAGTTCGCGCACCTCCGACCCCCGAAATGCTATGGGACCGACGATCTCTCTATCAAGGCACTAGAAAGGTATACACTTAATATGATCCTAGAACTATTATGGAGGTAGTGGATTCAGACGTTGGAAATCTATGGAAAAAGGACATGGTTGAAGAAATGGCATCCTTGGATAAGAATGAGGCTTGGGATCTAGTGGAGTTGTTGATTGGAAGAAATCCCATTGGAATCAAATTAGTAGAAAAAGGTTATTCCTAGGTTGAGGTAATTGACTTTGGTGAGATTTTTTCTCCCGTTTCCAAGTTAACTTATATTAGATTTATTTTATATGTTGTTACTGTGTTTGATTTTGAAGTATAATAGATGGATGTGAAGACAATGTTCCTACATGGGGATCTAGAAGAAGAAATCTACATGAAGCAGCTAGAAGGATTTGTTGTGAAGGGAAAGAAGGAGCTAGTATGCAAGATGAAAAAGTCCTTGTATGGGTTAAATAAATCACCAAGGATGTGGTATCAAACATTTTATACTTATATGTTCGTACTTGGATTCACAAGGAGAAAAGAATATCATTGTGTGTATTTCAAATTAATTGGTGATCATCTTATTTATTTGGTCTTGTATGTGGATGATATGTTGTTGATAGGAAACAACAAGGAGATTATTCAGGATGTGAAAACTCAGCTTTCCTCTAAATTTGACATGAAGGATCTTGGTGCCAAAAATTTCATTTTATTAGGGGAAATTAAAATAGATCGGACAAATAGGAAACCCTGGTTAAATCAGAGGAAATATGTCAAGACAATATTGCAGAGGTTTAATATGAAGGAATGTAAACTGATCAATGTTCCTACTCCTGTAGGTGTAAAGTTATTTATGGATTGGTTTCCTAAGACAAAGGAAGAGGAAGAGGAAATGTCTTGTGTTCCATATGCGAGTGTGGTTGGTAGTTTTATGTATGAAATGGTCTGTACTAGATTAGACATATCACATGTAGTGGGAGTTTTGAGCATGTATATGTCAAAACCAAGGAAGGAGAATTGGAAAACAATAAAGAGGGTTTTTAGGTATTTGTGTGGCACTACTGATTATGGATTTTGCTACCAAGGAAGAAAAATATTGGAAAGAGTGTTGGACATACATGGATTTATGGATACAGATTGGGCTGGAGATCTAGATCATATAAGATCCACAAGTGTGTATGTGTTTAACCTGTTTGGAGGAGCAATCAATTGGATGAGAAAAATATAGTCTATAGTGGTACTCTCAACTACAAGATATGAATACATGGCAACCACTCATGCAAGAAAGGAAGCAGTACGATTACATAGATTGTGTTCAGGTATTGGGTTTGTACGACTAGTTGTAAGGATAGATTGTGATAGTTAGAGTGCAATCTTCCTCACAAAGAACTTGACTTATCATCCAAAGAAAAAGCATATTGATGTTCAATATCACTTTTTGAGAGACATGGTTGAAGACAAGAAGGTATTGCTAATGAAGGTGGACACTTTGGAGAATTTTATAGATTCATTAACAAAATATGTGAGCATTGAGAAGTTCTCTTGGTGTAGAGGACCTATGGGCATTGTTGCCCTAGATTGTTGACTATGTAATCTTGTAACCCCTTGTATAAAAATAAAACAAGTGGGATAATGTTGGGTATGTGTTATATTATTTGCAAAATTGATCCCATGTATTATACCATGATATTTTTTTGGTCTGTTTTCGACAGGCGTTTTTGCAATATTTTGGCACATGATTTTTGTTGATGGTTTTTCTAATTTTGGTTAAGGAATTAGTGTTGTTGACTAATCCATGTCAATGGATTAGTGGTTTGTATTCCATAGGATCCTATATGTATATTGTATTTTAAACAATGAATATGATGAATACAATATTAGAGGTGCAGATCTAAATAGGTTGTTGGTTTTCCCAGTTTGGGTTTCCAGGGTAAAAATCAGCACTTCCATTCTCAAAACTCCTCACAGTATCTACCATTTCTATTGGTTCCACCTTGCTCCTATGTCCATTAGACTCTATCTCTTCATTACCCAAACTGATATTTTAGCCATTGGATTCTCTCTCATTATTGTTGTCTCTTTGTGCATCCTCCATGTCTCTGGTCTACAATTCTAACTTGACTTGATCTACTTATACCCCTAATTTTGAAAAATGTGCAATAAACTATTTTGTTAGAAATATGCATACTATAAAAAATTTGTTAATTAATGTTATATGTCCTTCTTGTTCTTAATTCACGAAGAGTCATATCACACTTATCCAAATTCTAATATTTCAATATTATTCTCCTCTGAATCATATTTCTAATGAATATTCCTATTCCATAATCTAATCTCTAATTTGAAAGTTATGACTTCCTATAAAATCCGTTTTCACCCATTTATGCACTTTCTCCACTGGTACAATTCTACTGGGAGGTCACCTTTTGTCTATTGTAGAAGAAAATCCATCAAGAACCAAGAAATATTTTGTATTGGAAACTGATAATATTCACGATGGTGATTTTTTTTTCATATTCTCCATCTATTTATCGAATAAGATTCTACAACAATATGGAATTTGCAACTTTGTCCTTTTTACAATTTCTTCATACTTAGAAATTTTAGCAAAATTGGCTATCTCCCAAACTGTACACTTCTGGAAAAACTTCAATAAACCAAAGTTGTTTGAATTGATGAGTAGGTAATGTAACATCCCCAATATTAATCCCCACAAATTATAAGGTAACTATATAAATGTGAATTATGCTGGTGAGTCAATGTGATGGGGTGAAGATCCTGTATTGATTTAATGTGGCAGATGGTCGAATTGTGTATTATCTACATTGAAATAATTAATAAAAATAGTAATCGTTGTTTTTGGTACCAGAGAGATGAAAATGATGGGGGCCTATGATTCCACAAGAGGGGTCTAAGGGAGATTTATGCATGGTTATTAATTCAAACTCACATTCTTGAAATTATTATCATTGTGTATAAACTTCTAAATTGTTGTTGAGTGTTCCGAAAGACAATCATTAAACTCATGTAAGAGGGTGGGTGTGAGGAATCAAATCCCATAGTTATGGGATAGCATGGAATGAAGTCAAATCATCTTTGGGAAAAGTGAGAGTCAAGCAAGAATGAGAGAAGAAGGTAAATTCATATGCAGAATGGGGACAATTTCAGATGTACATTTTGGGCAGCAAGAGAGGAGAAGAGTACTAGAAAGGGCACCATCCATGTTGTGCTTGAAGGTAGCCATTGTTTGGTTGTTTTTATGCTAGGAATCTAGCTTGTGTTCCTATAAAACAGGTTGTAATCCTCCAATGTGTTTTCCTATTGAGGAAATGGTTCAAGATCCTTGTGAAGGATGTTGAGAACACTTCTAGAACAATCATGAGTTCTTAGGAGTCCCTAGATGAGATATTCCTAGCCAACTGAGTGTGTTGGAAGCCCTAATAAAAAAATGGTATGGCCCAAGGGATTGAGTAGTGAAGGGGGTACATTCCTTGGGTTATGTAGGTTGTGGGGAAGAGAGATGGAGTATTGGAAATATTATGGGAGTAGAACCTAGGTTTTGGGTTGCTGAGTGTGGAGCGTGGATATCCAAGAGCGCCATATCTCCTTGTGGAATCATATCCTTAGCTCGGGGGTGGCCTTTTGTTGAGAGAAAATGAATAACAATGCATATGGCTGAGAGGTTCATCCTTCGTATGCAACTAGTTGGTTAATTATTAACAAATAAGTTCTCTATTGTGTTTTAATGTTTATTTTGTTATGCAAATAGTTTATATGAATGTTGTGTGTGTTTTTTGTTCTTACTAGATGCATTCACATACATATATGTATGTATGTATGTATGCATGCATGCATGGATGTGTGTGTGTTGATTATATGCATTTAACATTATGATATCATAAATGGTCAAATATGTGTGTGATATATAGGTAGTAAGCTACACGAAATTAGTTAGCAGAAAATATTATGTTAATCTGTATTTCCTCTCGTAATGGGCCCTAGTTAAGTTGGGGTACATTATAGGTAAAGTGTCGAGTAAATAAATTTTCCAGTTTTGTAATTTGGGGTCCCTTTTCCTCTGAAAATCCCCAAAACCCTCAAAAAGTGTCCTAGAATAGTGTATTTTTCCCTGTTTCAACATCCCCATTCCAAACCCTTTAGAATCTAGCAAATTACTTTACTAGGTATTTTCATGACTTCTTTTATAACATCCTATAAAAATTTCATCTTAATCTAGATTCCAGTCACTAAGTTGGACCCAGATAATTAAAAACTACTATTTTAAACTTTCTGGAAAATTCAAGCAAAAATGGTCAGTGCCCTCATTGGAATTTATGTATATCTCCTCGTGAAAAAAAACCAATTTTTTTTATCTCAATATGAGTTATTATATTCATGTTATGGACAAACTATGATTTTATCTCTAGACCTATTTTTTTTTTTTTGAAACATAATCTATCATATACCTATGCAATAATTTGTTGATGTGGTGCCACAAGTCCACATGAAACCCTGAGGGGATGTCATGTCACCCATCCACCTTCTCTCTCTCTTCCCTCTTTCCTTTACCTTTATCTTCTCCTCTTTTATTTTCTTTGCATTTCCATATAAAAAAATATTAAATTCGAGTCCCACTATATTGACTGTCATATGGCACCCTCTAATTATCCCATGTTGTTGGAGAGCCCGCATCTGCACCTTACCCCCAGTGTGTAAACCAATCACACCTCAAATAATACAAAAAATATTGGGGATGACTAATGATCATGATTGATTTCAAAGGTTGAAGTGGAGGGAGGTTAATGGAAAACCAACCCCTTATACCACCCAACTACCTCAAGGATATGTGGTAACTCTAATTCATTTCAAGGCATTTGCAATGTTTCAAAACCACTTACAAATTCTCTGATACCACTATGGTATTCATTCCTACCACCTGTGTTGTGTGGTCCACATTTCCTATGGGCCCAACCACACTTGTTCCATCGAACCCCAAGTCACCACCATGGTCTACCACCATCGACCTACCACTTGGCCTTGTCACCATAAAAGTTCATGTCACCACAGGTCACCCAACATGTGGCTTCCACATCATCATTGACGTCATTGTACATAAAATATTTCACAATTTTTCCAAAATTCCCCAAAATGTCATTGAACTTACCAAGCACTCACCAACTCAACCTCCATAAAAAATACAAAATTTCAACCTATAAGTCAGCCCATATGGCCCAAGAATTGTAAACCCATGCTTTGATACCAATCTGTGACATACCCCACTGCCCAGGTACCTCAAAATTCACCTTCTCTAGGAAAATTTCAAATTTTATGATTTTGTTCTTTATTAATAAAAAATATGCATGCAATAATCAAGAACATAGTAATTAATTACAAGAAAATTCCCAGTGCATCTTATAAAAATAACAACCCTGTTATAACCAAACATAGAGATAATTACACAGTAGAAATATATAAATACAAGAAACACATAAAAAATAACTTATATTTAACAACAAATTCACCAAATGGCTACAAATATCAAATGTTCCACTCAACCTTAGGATCTTTTGCACATAAAATCTCTCTAACAGGCCACCCTCGAGCCGAGGTTATGAATCCATAAGGAAAAACACACACTATTCAACTATCAAGTTTTCATATTTTTCTCAACCACAAAAAATCCTAGTTTACTAGCTGTCTTTCCCCCTCAACCTGTACAAACCAAAGAAATGAGCCCCCTTCTCTGCAATGCAATCCCTTGGGTTGTTCCACTTATTTCTAGGGCTCCAATGCCACTGGTAAGGAAATATCAATGATGAAAAATCCAAGGATTTTCAGTTGTTGACAATTATTTCACAATCGATATCATACCCATGCATACAGACGCCAATTCCTTACTGTAATAACCATTGGATCCTACATCCAACTACACAAGGCTCTCTACTTCCAACATTTCATTTCCATGCGCAAACTAAGAACAAGAGTGAACAACAATGAATGAGGAATGAGTAACAATGATTGAGGAGCCTCCAAACAACCAAAAACATGGTTTATATAATTACATGCAATAATGCATCACATGGTCTCCCTAAGAAGCTCATGTAACCACTTTTCCCAACTAATTCAAAGATGGGTGAATAAATATAATAAAAACAATTATCCCCTTTATCCCCCTCTCTTACGAAATCATACCCACTATAACTCTCTCCTTGTTTGTTTTGCAACTAGCGATGCATTTTTATCATTATATTCAAAGTATTACATTGCTAGGCTCTCCAACCTTTCAACTTTACAAACGCTCCCGCCTTTCATCAAATATACACAAACACATTTTTAATTCTGAGACTCAAAATTGAGGTATTACAAGCCTATACTAGGTCATGTGTATTGCATCTAGAGTAGTTGTGAGGATGTCCTCGATGCCTCTGAAACAATAGGTGGTTTCAGGATTGTAAATATTTTCTTAATATCTTATAACTCCAAATTGGACTCCAGTCTCCTTATAATTGCTACTGATCAAACCCCAAAATATATTTTCTCCCTGGGATGGCTCCACAAATGCTTTAGGAGACCATAAGTTTGTGATCTTGCACTCTAGAGAATAAAATGGGATATCCTTGGGGACGTTGTCTCTTGTGACAATGATAGTGCATGAAGATGATAAAATGAAACTAGATGAAACTCAAAAAACAAATCCATACATGTAATAGTTACAGTATATTTTAAAACTTTATTTATTCACACTATATAACTCTATGTAAACATTAAAAATAACTATGAAATAAATCTAGACTAAGTTTGCACTATTTGTTTCAAGTTTATTAGTTCATTGTCCTACATTTATTCCCCTTTTGAGAGGAAATGTCCTTGGAGAAAACTCAACAAAATAACCCTTTCATTATGATTTAACGTAGTCATATTTCAAACAATCACCATGACTCCATCATACAAAATTCCAATCATTCACATCCTATTATTGTTAAGTTGTCATTTCATTGATTATTTTTTTCATTGCTATGCGAGAAATCAAATATACTACTGGGGAAAAGAGAAATGTCAATCCCCATAAATCAACATAAGGAGAAAAGGTACCCCATATCCCAAATGACAAACTTATTTAATCAAACAAATTCTCATAACATAAGGTGACGACTCATATAAGTTGCATAAAAAAAATAAGATAATAGAAACAATTTTCATCAACTAAGGATGTAAGTCATAAACAATATCCCCATGTCAAAAATAACTTTATGACATAGCCAAATAACCATAATATAAAAACACAAGAAGATACAAAATAATAAAAACTAAATATTTAAATGTATATCTCTTATTAAGACAACTTTCAAAAATGCTTATCTCAACTTCTCTTCCTCATTATTAAGTTAAAGGCCATAGAATATTATTAACTATTTCTAATCCTAAGAAAAACATACAAATAAGACACCCATGTTTCCAAGAACTTTCAAAGTGCATCATACCCATATTATTTGCAAGAAGCCTGAACATCCCTTTCAATTTACTATAATATTCGTATGTACTTAAATTCATCTTTTAATTTCTACATTATCAAATTTTTAATTTATCCACAACAATTTAAAATAATAGTATAGAAACCTAATAGTGTGTCCTACTTTTGGAAAGGAAAAGACAGCTCAAATTTAATAAGAACTAACCATTAAAATTATTATTCTATTTCACTTTGATTCTGTAATTTTCAATAAAAAATAATTTATTTATTTTAATAAAAATTAAATTAAAATTTTAATAAAAAAATTAAAAAACAAAATCAAAATTTATCCACTATATAAAATTATCATTTCTTTTTTAAAAACAATAATGCACAAAGTCTTTAATACTACCATATCATCTCACACTCAAAAGATTTAATCAAGCTCATATGAAACAAATATTCATCCCATTCTCTCAAAAGCAATAAGTAATTCATTATAACCACACAAATTATTTAATATGACACAAACATGAAAACAATTAATTTTGTAATATTTCAAATATAAAATAGTATACAAAACATAAGTAATTAGCTAGAAATGGAAGATAAACAACAATATAACCAAAACAACACCAAAATGATACCGGAATAACACTAAAAGAGCACATAGATTACTGAGAGAAATGTTCACTTGCCTCTTCAAGGGGGAAACCTCCAATAGAACATAGATTTATTACAATAAGATCCAAGACAAAAATTCTCATACCCTCGACTCCTATTTATACTAAATATGTTTATCAAAAGAACAATCTAGAGGAAGATCCTTCTGGAAGCGGAAGCTTCTATTGGATCTTCTTACATTGGACTTATTCTTCCTTATTGCTAGGCCTTATTAATATTGACCTTTATTACATGGAAATATATTATTCTAGCTACGTGATGGGTTAGTTCCCTAACATGTCCCGCCCCTTAAAAACAACCTTGTCCTCAAGGCTTGACTACTGCTTGAGATGAGGAAATTGTTGCAGAATGGTAGCCGGTTCCCATGTGACATCTGTTGGAGTTGTATCTTTCCATTGGACTAACACTTCCTTGATGGTTCGCTGATGCAGAAGATTCTCACGTTGGACCGAAACTGCTTGTGGTTGTAGCCAAATGGAGCCTTCTTCGTCCAACTCAAGAAGGCTAGTTTGAGTTTGGCACTTAGTTCCAATCACCTTCTTTAAGCAAGAAACATGAAAAATAGGATGGAGCTTAGAATGACTCGAAAAAAATAACTGATAGGCCACCTGTCCCACATGCTTGAGAACATTATAAGGGCCATAAAATTTGGACGCCAGTTTCTGAAAATGGTCAGCCTTGAGGGAGTTTTTCTTGTAAGGTTGTAGTCGAAGAAACACCTGATCCCCTTCTGCAAATTGACATTCAGAGTGACCTTGATCTGCTTGTTTCTTCATGCGATTTTGGGCCATGAACACATTCTCTTTAAGGGTACGAAGGATAGCCTCTCAAACTGTAAGCGTTTGGTCAACCACGTGGACCTTTGAGACACTTGGAAAATAGGACAGAACTGAAGGTGGATTTTGTCCATATACCGCTTCAAAAAGAGTCATGTAGGTAGTTGTATGGTAAGAATTGTTGTACCACCATTCATCTAGTGGTCACCATTGATCCCAATGATTTTTCCTTTCCGATGAAAAACACCTCAAATATGTTTCCAAACACTTGTTGACAACTTCAGTTTGACCATCATTCTGGGGATGATAAGTTGTGTTGAGATGCAATTGGGTGCCTTGTAGCTTAAACAGGTTTTTCCAAAATTTGTTGGTGAAAGTTGGGTCACAATTAGAAACAATAGAATGTGACATGCCATGAAGCTTGCAGACTTGATCCATGAAAAGTTGATCCACAATGGATGTTGTAAATGGGTGTTGAAGAGCACATAAATGATCATACTTGGGAAGATGATCAACTACCACCATCATGACTGATTTATTGCTCGATTTAGGTAAGCCTACAATAAAATCCATAGAGATATCCCGCCAAATAGAAGGTGGAATCGAAAGCAGTTGTAGTGTGCCAGGAGATTTGATTGTTTCTCCCTTGTTGCATTGACACATGTCACATTCAACCACAAAATTATGAACTCCCTATTTCATTTCATCCTAGAAAAAATAATGTTTGACCCATTCATTCGGAGTGCCCAACGGTGGGTGTAGCATGAAGCTCAAAAAGTATCGTGGATTTAATTTTTGACTATTTACTTAAATACAAACGACCTTTGTATTGAATCTCATCATTGAGCCAAGAGTATCCTGGGGAGACTTGAGAATTGGCCTGAAATTGTTGTATCAGATGCGAACTTTTGGGATCATGTAGCCATTCCTAGCAAACAACTTGGAGCCAATCTGCTACAATGAAGGAGAGAGAAAAAAGGGACCCTTCATCTTCATATTTTATGGAAAGTGCATCAACAACCACATTGTCTTTGCCTTAATTGTAAATGAACTCATAATCATATTCAAAGAGCTTAGTCACGCATTTGTGTTTCTTTGGGGAGGAATGGAGTTGTTCCAGAAAAATACTTGAGGCTTTGATGATCTGTCTTAATTTGGAAGCATTGCCCCAATAGATAAGGGGGCCAAAGATCCATGACATGCATAATAGCCAACATTTCATTTTCATAGACTAATTTCCCCAAATTTCACTCTGACAGTTGTTTGTTGGTAAAGGACAAAGGCCGACCCTCTTTCATAAGGATGACACCAATTCATTTCCTGGAAGCATTGCATTCTAGGAAAAAGGTCTTTGTGAAATCAGGAAGGGCCAGGACTGAAGTGGTGCACATGGCCATCTTCAAGGTTTGAAAAGAATGAGTAGTTGTTGTAGTCCAAGTGAAATAATTCTTTTTAAGGAGAGCAGTGAGAAGTGTCACAATCTTTCCATTATTCTTAACAAACTTGTGATAATAACCTATTAAACCCATAAATCCATGCAATATTTTGAGAGTCTTTGGGTGAGACCAATCTGCATAGATTCAATCTTTTTAGGATCCACCATGGCACTGGCCTTGCCAACAAGATGACCCAGGTACTCGACTTCCGAGGTTCCAAAAGAACATTTAGATTGTTTGAGGAAAAATTGTTGTTGAGAGAGTATATGGAGAAATCAATCCACATGAGCAAGATGGGTTGTCCAAGTTTTACTATAGATAAGTATATCATCAAAGAAAACTAAGACAAAATGATGGATAAAAGGATGAAAGACATGATTCATGAGGCTTTGGAAAGTGGATGGGGCATTACAGAAGGCAAAGGGAATGACCAAAAACTCAGTGTCCCTCATGAGTTCTAAATTCAGTGTTAGGAATGTATGCCTCATTCATACGGATCTGGTGGTATCCAAAATGAAGATCAAGTTTAGTAAAGAACTGGGCACCACTCAACTCATCCAAGAGGTCATCAATGATAGGAATGAGAACTTTGTCTTTAATGGTGAGTTTGTTGAGGGCGCGGAAGTCAGGACACATGCACCAAGAACCTTCTTTCTTAAGGACCATGACCATAGGTGAAGAGTAGGGGTTTATACTAGGGCGGTGTTGGCAGCCCTACATAATTTTTTCCTTGTAAAGTGACAAATGACAATTCCTGTAGCTGCCATCACCTTATCCCCTAAATATCAATGTTTGAAGGTGATTGTTGGGTTATGAAAAATATATTTGATTACTCATGTTTTACTTTTATCTTGCATTTTTATGCTTGATTCATGACTGTAAGCATGAATCAAGCATGAAAATATGATTTCGCATTATAATTGAAGGTTTGGTTCTTAAAAGTCAATGGGCTTACATCTATTTCATTTTAATGATTTTTCTAAGACTATCATATATCAACCAAACAGTTATTTTGAGTTTTTCTTGGATTTAAAGTTATATCTTGGAGGCTTTGTATACCAAGAATCGGTTGGCAAGTGGACCAAGGCTTGTTTCATTTAAAATTCTTGATAAATTGAGTTTGATTTAAAAAAAATTATATGCTTTTGGCTGGTAAAACACATCTTCTCCTAACCTTTTCAAATCGACTTCACCCATTACATATGATGAGATTTAAACACTCATGGGATGTACCCTGTACTTTGCTTCAGTTGTCATTTTGAACCTACAGTTCTCTCATAACGAGCTAGGGTCTTGGGTTTGCTCTGTACTCTAAAACATTCATTACCAGAAACGCCCAAATTTCATGACTGAAAACCCTATTGCTTGTGTTATGGTTGCCCTGGTCTGTTCCTAGTTTTGTTTCCATTGTTTTGTCTTGGGCTTACCTCCTACCATTTCCATATAAACCCACAGTTGGTCTATTCGCTTTTGTTATAGTCTGTTCAATCCCGTTTTTGCTCGCCAGAGACATGATTTTGCGAGAGAGATTTTGAGCAAACCGCTACGAATTAGACCAAACCCTTTAAAACCCAAAACCAAAATGAGTTTTTTTACCTTCATCGTGAGCAGTTTCTCCAAAAATTGGATCATTGCAAATATATGTCTCGTTTTTTTGGAGGTAAATTTCTCAGTTTTTTCGTTCCGGTTGAGGAAAACGTTTTTTTTTTTTTTTTTGTTTTATTTTGCTACAACAATTCCTGTAGAAGCTCTTGTGGTGGACAAACCCTTGATAGAGAAGCCTCTCGAGCTCTCAAATGTAAGGCCTGAACTTTTGTATGAAAACCCTCATGCAAGGGCATTGCCCGAATCCCTTTATCAAGCTTGATAAAAGCCCACGGTGGATAGTGGTAATGTTTTGACACACAACCATGGGTTCCCTCAACCAACTATTCCAGATCTGCAGTGTGAAGTGTGTCTATATTGGGTAAACCAATATTACACATATGTCCCTCTCCTTCAAGCTAAGATCCAGACCCTCACTACTCAGATTGACTCGTTAAACCACATAGTCAATATCAGTGCACAAAGGCAAGGGAAACGTTTAAAGAGAAATGGAAATATCATTATAAAAATGCTGAGAGTATAAAAGAAGTGATTAATTCTGAGGTTGCGTAAGCCGAATTTAGCATTTAGTTCAAAGGTAAAATATTTTGTGTGATTTTGTTGATTTCTTTTTAATTAATATGGATTGGATTGGTTTTTTTTACTGTTTAAAATTAGACTAGCTACAAAATCAACAAATTCTATAGCCAGTCTATTCTCATTCGAAATATTGATTAATGTTGATTAAATGAATATCTAAATTGGTTTATTTTCATTTTTTTCTTTCAGGATATCATACAGCTTGTGGAAACATAATGGCATGGAGCATTTCTGGGGTCATTATCCATTTCTTTGGCTCATTTTGGAAATAGAAACAAACTTTGTTAATCTTAAGGGATATAGTTTGATATTGAGAGGTTTTTATTACCCTCTATTTTTGTAATTACCAGATCATCTTGGGATTCGATCTTATCTTAGTAGATAAGATGCTTAGTGTTTCTAAACTCTTTAAATACTACAGTTTTTTGGTAATGAGACCATCTTGGCTTGGGGCTGAAGTATGGACAATTAATTCACAGACTTGAATGGAACAAAAATGCATATTACGGCTTTAGCTTCTTGTGTATGATGTCTTAGTTTAAGTTATGTTTATCTTGACATGATAATAGGTGTTGATATATTTTGTCTTCATGCTTTATTATGAGTTGGGATAATTCATTTATAAATGATGTCTGTATGTGATGCTTCAGATATTATATAGGGTGATCATCTATTCAACTCAAATTATGAGATTTGTCTTTAATTTTCTATTGAACGTTTTAATGCAAAGTTCTTACAAGAAGATTTATCTCACTGTAATTGATTGTAAATCATAAGTTCACTACGATTATTTGCATCTCTTCATTATGTCGTTAAAATTCAACAATCAATATACTGTGTTGCATTTATTCCGAATAGTTTCAAGGTTCATTGTAGATTTATCTTTTGGATAGATTGGTTGGACCTTCCATAATTATACAGATGTTGGATGCACGTCGATTAACTCATTGATAGTGTTAGCGTCAGAAGTCACTCTTGGATTGCTTGCAGAAGCAGAGCCCAACGCCCATCAGTTTTATGTCACGATAGTTTTAATGGGTGATCAAATGGGTAGAGACTCGGGAAGATATTGCTCTAACTTGGGAACTAAATCTGGTATGTAAGGAACAAAGGAGATATTGATATAACTTCAGTCAGTGAGTTGATTAAAATATGAGCAGGTGGAAGACTTGGTAAGAAGAGTGAGAAAACTACCTCAGGCAACAGGCCTTTCAGCAGTTTGTAGAAGAAAAACTCTGAATGTAAGATCCTCTTGGTTCAGGGCTTTGAGAAACTGAAAAGGGCGACTTGACTGGATCCTCCAATTCCAAGTCCCTCAGTGCTAAGAAAATCATAGGGAATGATTAGAAACAATGCAACTGTTATAGTGATCCAACCTACATCATCCTATAACAGTTACAACTCGACTGGATCCTCCAATTCCGAGATGTTCTAATACAGTGTAAACAAAGACGTGGAAGAAACTAACATTCATAAGGCAAGAAGTCTCAAAAGTCCATACATAACCAGGAATAACAGTGCTTCATTAAAGCTTTGCAACTGAGATCCTTTCTTAACCATTGATGATTACAAAATACAAAAGATGAGTCTATATACTCAGAAAAACTCACCTAACAGAGGCATGCTCAGTCATCTAAGGCTTGGTGTCCCTTTAGTCAAACTCGGGCTGATATTCTTCATCAGGTGCCATATTAACTATGCATGGCTCCTGCAAGGGGAGTAGCTAAGCCATTAAGTGCTAAGTTAGCGTGTGTAGACTTCTCCAGCTAGTCGAGGACTTCGGCATGGCTTCTTGAAAAAATCGGTACACATGACCCTCTCGGGTAGACAGCTCGCCAGACCCTCCATACCTTACACTTAATGAGTGAGGAGAGGTTTCAACCACCCCCTTTCACCTTCATTTACTCCAAGCGAAAAATAGGATTGAGATCGGATATGATGGCACCTGGAGAACACGATGATCCCCTCTGTGACTAAATTCGACGCCTTTGGTCCCTCTTGCGCAGCTCTTTTATTTTCCAAGTGACCACAGGCTGTGACCCTGCGTTTATCCTCAAAAAATATTTTGGCGTTCGTGAATAGGAAGGGGTTGATCCTTGCTCCTCACAGTCGCGCTATGCGAAATGCCGAGATGGATTAATTTGGCGCCACGTGTCCCTCTCATATCTGATGGTCCTGAACTCACTCAACAATATTGTGGGCCCGGGTCCTGGACGCTCCTGGCACTTCGCGTTTCAGGGATATGAAGGAGATGCTCCTTGTGCGTCAGAGTCATGATGGGCGAAACAACGAGGAGCCTAATCGCACACCACGTGTTCCTTTTGGATGGATGGCTGAAACTGCTCCGTGATACTGCGGGCCCAACTTTGGGCGCTTTCGACGCTTTTGGGGTTCGGGGTTTCGAGATGTAGAATGACATGGAACCTTCACCCTTCAAACTTCCGAATGAAGAAATTCCATCGCGATTAGATCTCGCGCCACACGTCCTTTGGGTGGATGGCTGCTATCCTTTCCTGCATGCAATATAGGCGCTATCCACCGCGCTAATCTCGGTGCAACTTTGCTAACCGCGATTTCCCGCCAACCGTGGATCTGCTCCTATGGGTGAATCTGAATCGTCGATGATATAATCTCGCTCGCTTACTTGCTTGGAAGCCTAAAATGAGATTTTCCATGCTACGCTTGGGTGCTTCTCGTGCAACTCGCAGACCTGAATACTCTTGTGCCCAGGACAAGAAATGTTACTAACATTAGGCTCCATGGGGGATAGAGTCATCCCTGCGATGCTCTAAGGACTCATTTTGTAGCTCCAGTGCCTTGCTATTGGGCTATGGGGTAATTTATTTAAAACTTAAAGACGGAAATAAAAACAATATTTACAACCGCAAAAGAGCCATGTGCGGCTCAAGAGAAAAATCTTTTTAGGAAATGCCCATTCACAGGGCCATTGAAAAATTCTTGATCCTTCAAATCCCGTACCCTATAGGTGTTATTCGAGAATACTTCAGATACTTTGAAAGACCTGATCCACAGGGATTCGAATATCCCGTGCTTACCTTTATCTTGTTTAGGAGCATCCCATTTCAGTACCAGGTCTCCTATCCGAAACTCTTCCTTCTTGGCCTTCTTATCAAAAATCTGTTTGATCCTTTGCTGATGGTCCTGAATTCTGTCCATTACCTGCTCTCTGGCCTACTGGACCTCCACTAGCTGATGAATTCTTCTGATCATGTCATCAGGCTCTTCTTGATGATCCTGGAGGAATTTCACTACAGGAATGGCTAAATGAGAAGGGAAAACAACCTCTTCTCCATAGACTAATTGGAAAGGAGAGATGCCTATAGATCTATTCATAGCCACTCGATCAGCCCATAGAGAAAATTTCAATCTTGAATGCCATGCCTTCTTTTTGTCTTCCAACAATCTTTTGAGTATCCTTATTAGGCTTTTGTTGGAGGACTCCGCTAAACCATTGCCTTGGGGATAGTATGGGGTGGAGTGAATCAGTTTGATCCTGAATTTCTCACAGAACTTGGCTAACGACTCAGCCCTAAAAGAGGCTACGTTATCAGTGACAATCTGACTTGGGCAGCCGAATCTTGTGATGAGGTCTTCCAGGAATCCAATGATTACCTTGTGGGAAGCACTCCTGGTGGGGATAGCTTCAATCCACTTGGTGAAGAAATCAGTCGCAGTCAGGATCCATTTGTGCTGCCCATTGGAAGCTGGGTGAATTTCTCCAATGAAATCTAGGCCCCATTGCTGGAAAGGTCCTGAAACAACCATAGGATTTAACAACAAAGACTTGAGCTGTTGCTTTCTTGCAAATATTTGACATTTGGTGCAAGCTCTAATCCTTCTGCAGACATCACTGAATACGGTGGGCCAGTAGCATCGAGCCCTGAGGATTTTGTAGGCTGTGGTTTTCTAGAAATGATGCCCTCCGCATAGGCTGTCGTGAAATTCAACCGTGATTTTTTCAGCCTCTTGCGGATCTACACATTTCAAAAGCAACCCCAGGGGGTCTTTCCAATATAGAACTTGATCAATAAGGTAGTATCTGACTGCTTTGAGCTTCAGAGCTTTCGCCTTGTTTCTTTGCAGGCCATCTGGAGGTCGCAACTCTTGTAGAAAATATATGACATCCTTATACTAGGGACATCGAGCCAATGGGGGCTCCCTCTGAGGGTCTATTTCAGACAACCGACCCTACTAAATTCCTGAGCATTCGTTGGAGAAACTTACCCCCAAAGCTTGGCAATTGGGTTCATCCAACAACTTGGATAAACCTTGACCTTTGATCAATTTGGTAAGCTTTATTTTTAGGTCAAATTCCAGAATCTTGGCTATCCAATTACTCCTCCTCCCATCTATGTCAGGCTGAATAAGAATGTCTTTAACAGTAGCTAAGGGGACATAAGCGATGACTTTTGACTGCAGGACATAGATTCTAAATGCCTTGAGATCTTTTACCAGGGCATAGGCCTACTTCTCCATAGTGTCATATCTAACTTCGGCATCCCTCATTGCTCGGCTGAAATAGGCAATAGGTTGCTCTAGCACGACCTTGTTTGTCTATAATAAAATGACAGCCACCGTGTCAGGTGAGGCAAAGGATAAAATGAGGAAATCCTTTGAGTAGTTGGGACTGATAAGCACAAGGGATTCAGTTAGGGCCTTATTTATTTTCTCAAAGGAAATTCACGATTCAGAGGTCCACCTTACTTCATTTCCTTTCCTTAACATGGCTATTATAAGTTTTACCTCCTCAGCAAAGTTAGGAACAAACCTCCTCAAAAAATTAATCTTACCAAGGAAATATTGGACCTCTTTCCTGGACCTTGGGATTGATAACACTTGCATCACCTTAACTCTGCTAGGATCGATCCTGACTCCTTTCGATGATACTATGAGGCCTAGTAACGTTCCCTCCTGCATGGCGAACACAGATTTCTTGGGATTTAATGAAATTCCAAAACTCCTGCATTTCAGGAAAACCTTCCTGAGATGACAATAGTGTTCTTTATCATATTTTGAAAATATTGTGATGTCATCTAGATAGACGACCACGAATTTATCCTTTTCCCCAATGAAAGCTATGTCCATGGCACGTTGAAACATTTCCCTTGCATTCATCAATCCAAAAGGCATCTTGGCATACATGAATGTGCCCCATAGAGTGGTAAATGTCACCTTTTCCCTATCCTCAGGCAGAACAGAGACTTGATTGTAGCCAGAGAAACCATCAATCATGGAGATCCTGGATGCTCCTATTACCCTCTGCAATATATATTCCATCTTTGGTAAGGGGTAGTTATCCTTTCGTGAACTCCTGTTTAGGTTTCTGAAGTCTACAAAGAGTCTGATTTCTCTATTATTTTTCCTTACTGGTACCAAGTTGGCCACCCACTCTGAATATCCCAGGGGTACAATGATCTGGGCCTACAGAAGCTTCATCACTTCCCTCTCCATAATAGGCAGCAGCATAAGATTGATCTGTCTTAGCTTCTGCCTAAATGGCTTTGCCTCCCTTTTCAACGGGATTTTATGCTCAATGAAAGTAGTGTTATACATTTTGAGATCTTCATAGGTCCAGGAAAACACATTAGCAAATTCCCTCAAAATTCCAATGTATTTAGACCTCTGCTCCTTTGTCAGACTTCTTGACAACTTGACAAACTTGGGGTCACTCTCAGTGCCAATGTTGCACTGAAAAGTATCAACGTCATCCTCTGATATTTCCCCTTTTAATGACACATCATTTCTATCAAAAAGCCTTTCCAAAGGAACCAGTCCCCTTGGAATATGGTTGTTGGGGAGCTACACAATGTTACGCTCTGCTATTTTATTCAGAAACTTACCCCCATCAAGCTATTCTTCAGAGACAAAGACTTGGTTGATATGCATCTCTGAAAATTCTTCTACAGTTTCCAAGAATTTCTTGATCTCGAGATCATCCTCGAATACCTTCCAATGTTTGACATTGTCAGGTATGGAGGGCCTATATTTTACCTCTACATCGTATCTGAATTTGGGCAGCAAGGGCACTTTAAAATTTCTTGTTGATGTAGACAAGGAATTTGCCACTATGTTCTTCTCTCTTGGGATCAAAGAAATATTGAATGTTGAGAAGAAACTGTCAATTAAGTCCCATACCTCATTTCTGTAGCTCCTAAGTCGAGGATGCTTAGCCTAATAAGCATTTCTGATCTGCTGGACCACCAACTCTACATCTCCGAACACTGCTACTTCCTAAATTCCCATTTCCCTTGTGGCTCTTAATCCTAGGACAAGAGCTTCATACTCTTCGACATTGTTGGTAGCTTCAAATTCTAGTTTGTATGCCAGAGACATGGTTTCCTGAGCAGGTGACACAAAAAACACCCCCGCTCCAGCGCCTTCCCTAGAAAAGGCTCCATCAAAGAACATTTTCCAGATGGGGGTGATGGAGGGAGGAAATTTATGGAAAGTGGTGGGCGGATTTATGAGTTTTAGAGGAGGCTCGGGAGCATTAGTGAGTTGTAGTACATTGGAACCTAAATCAGTGTCCAGGGAAAAAATGGGATGGTTGGTAGGGTTGGCCTCATCACTGATTATATAGGCCAGTTGGGCTTCCCTGTATAGCCTCCTATGTTCTCCTCCAAACACTGGGATAGTAGCATATGTGAGGTCCATATGCAAAGTTCCCCCCAGTCTTTTTATCCAAGATCTTGATAACAACATACCGAACTTAGGGGGGACATCAGCCACTACAATATCCATGACCACACTTTTCATGGGTAACTGAAACAAGGTCGCGACCAGGTCTTTGATAACTCCTAGACATTGAACTTTTCTGGAGTCAAAGGAATAGAGGTCATGATAGGCTCAGGTGACTTCTAGCCCTAACTCTTCCATGACAGTTTTGGGCATGAGGTTGTGAGAAGCCCCCGAATCCATCAAGCAGTTGTGCAGTACCTTGTCATGTATGTTTAAGGAAGTGTAGAAGGGAGGGGATGAGTCATTCCTGTCTTCTACCATAGGACCTAGAATAACTGCAAGATTTTCATCTTGCAAATTGATGGAGTCTATGGGAAGGCATGAGACCTCATACTGTAAAATCTCATAGAAGAATTTCTTGAACCCTTCATGTTTAATCAATTCGGTCAGGGGCACAGGGATTCTGATCTTTTGAATTTCATGCTCGAAATTAAAAGAAGATGTAAGCTTCGGGATTTCTCTTATTTCAGGGACATGACTCTGGACTATGGGAGAGAGGGGTTGGGGCTTCTTACCTCTGTGACTGTCTGCTACTTCATTAGCAGGTTTCTCTGTTCTAGTGAACTTCTCAGGAACATCAGGTGTTATTGTCTTTCTCTTATACCTTAGATCATACCTGCCTTGGCTGCCACTAGCCTTGTCTCCCTTGCTCAGTTCATTTAGCTGACCGTCCATGAGAGACTCCTCGTATGCTGATTGAGTGAGATAAGGAAAAGGAGGAGTGTCCCCGCAACAATGGATTTCAATATCAAGCTCATTTGTTTCCCCTTCTTCCCCCTCAGCCAAAAAATTGTTTTGAAAAGGGGCCTGAATTTTTTTGTCTTCTCTGTCTCTTCCCCTCTCTCTTTGCACAGTCGGGGAAGTAATATTGTTTGGCCTCCTGCAACCTCCTTTGTTTTCGACGTTTTGAGGGCCCTTGTATGCTTGCCTTCCCTCCACCTTCATTCTCTCCATCTCTACAGATAGAGACTTCACCATCTTGGTCAGTTCATCCACTTTAGGGTGGGGCACCGATGGGCCAGAAGTTGAGGTTTCCAATCTTCCCTTTCTTCTGTCTGCGTCAACCTCGCTCCTCAGTCTATCAGCTGCTAATACATTGGATTCCACTTCTATGGCCGCGTCTTGCATTTGAGATAAGGAGGTGTCTCTTCTTTCTCTCAACAAAAGACAGAAATCAGGGCCAAATGCACTAGCATAAGAAATCTTGGTCGAGGCTTCTGAGGGTTTTATTTCGGTAGGAATTTTATTATACATCTTATTGAATCTTTTGGAGAAGTCAGAGACAGAATCTCCTTCCATCTTCTTTAGAGACCCGAACTCTGTCATATAATACATGAAATACTTCCTATCTCCCCACTACCTCAGGAAAGCACTATCCAAGGCTTTGATCCCAACAATAGATCCGGGAGCTAATCCTCTAAACCACTTCCTCACCTCACCATCTAGGCTCTGGACGAAGACTCTCATCCAGACATCTTCATTTTCAATGTTCAGGTTGTCTGCATAACTGTAGAAAGTAGCCAGGTGCTCTTCCGTAGTTATGTCCCCTTCCCTGGTGAACTTGGGCATATACTTCAAGTAATCTCCAATAGGTAGAGGATTCATAGGATGGGGTAGGATTAAGGGAGAATATCTAGCAACGAATATGTATTCCATTCTATTTAGAGGGGGATTAGCACCAGCCATAGGAATATTAGGTGGAGGAGAATTTGGAGGAGAAGGAGTTCGCGAAGGGGCTACTGGGAATGAGTCTCGAAGTGGAATGGCAAACAAAAGGGGATTTAAGGAGAAGGCTGATGGGATCAAGTCATCAGATGCTCCTCTTTGTGCAGGAGTGGTAGCAGTAACAAGAGGCGGAGTGGTAAAGATAGGAGTGGGGAAATCTACTGCGGTCCTGGGTCTACGCCAAAGTACAGCTTCAGAGGAGAGGGGAGCAACAAGGGTTTCTCCCTCCAATCCCAGACCAGGAGGGGAAAACTCAGCAGGAATAGTCCCGAAATTCAAGAAACGGGAAACCTCAGAAAGAGGTCTGTTAAGAAACTGAGGGGGAGTAAACGGAGTTCCTACAGAAGGAGATGGCGGATTACCTGGCTCGACGGTGGAAGCTTCTCCTTCAGAGGCCTTTCCTTTTCTGAGAACCACCTCTGGATCAGTTTCAGGTGTAGCTAGAGGAAGTTGTGGGTGAGACCGCATGTGTCTGCCTCTGAAAGCCACAATTAACGTGATAGGTTCGCCACAGTGGAGTCGTCACAATGGAGTCGCCAAGTGCATAGTAGCAATCTTCAAAGGCTCTGATACCCGATGCACCTTCAGAATCAGAGGCTCAATGTCATTCAATCCCAAGGAAAATTTTCAACTTCATCCTCGACAACGGTGCCAGAAATGTTAGCGTCAGAAGTCACTCCTGGATTACTTACAGAAGTAGAGCCCAATGCCCATCAGTTTTATGTCACGATAGTTTTAATGGGTGATCAAATGGGTAGAGACTCGGGAAGATATCACTCTAACTCAGGAACTGAGTCTGGTATGTAAGGAACAAAGGAGGTCTTGATCTAACTTCAGTCAGTGAGTTTATTAAAAGATGAGAAGGTGGAAGACTTGGTAAGAAGAGTGAGAAAACTACCTCAGGCAACAGGCCTTTCAATAGTTTGTAGAAGAAAAACTCTGAATGCAAGATCCTCTTGGTTCAGGGCTTCGAGAAACTGAAAAGGGGGACTTGACTGGATCCTCCAATTCCAAGTCGTTCAGTTCTAAGAAAATCATAGGGACCGATTAGAAACAATCCAACTATTACAGTGATCCAACCTACATCATCCTATAACAGTTACAACTCGACTGGATCCTCTAATTCTGAGATGCTCTAATACAGTGTAAACAAAGACGTGGAAGAAACTAGCATTCATAAGGCAAGAAGTCTCAAAACTCCATACATAACCAGGAATAATAGTGCTTCATTAAAGCTTTGCAACCGGGAGCCTTGCTCAACCATTGATTATTACAAAATACAAAAATTGAGTCTATATACTCAGAAAAACTCGCCTAACAGAGGCGTTCTTAGTAATCCAAGGCTTGGTGTCCCTTCAGTCAAACTCGGACCGATATTCTTCGTCAGGTGCCATCTTAACTACGCATGGCTCCTGCAAGGGGACTAGCTAAGCCATTAAGTGCCAAGTTAGCGTGTGCAAACTTCTTTGGCTAGTCGAGGACTTCGGCATGGCTTCTTGAAAAAATCAGTAGACAGGACCCTCTCGGGCAGACAACTCGCCAGACCCTCCATACCTTATAGTTAATGAGTGAGGAGAGGTTTCAACCACCCCCTTTCACCTTCATTTACTCCAAGCGAAAAACAGGATTGAGATCGAATACGATGGCACCTGGAGATTGCGATGATCCCCTTTGTGACTGAATTCAACGCCTTTGGTCCCTCTTGCGCATCTCTTTTATTTTTCAAGTGACCACGAGCTGTGACCCTGCGTTTATGCTTAAAAATTCTTTCGGCGTTCGTGAATAGGAAGGGGTTGATCCTTTCTCCTCACAATCACGCTGAGCGAAACAACGAGATGGCTTAATTTGGCGCCACATGTCCCTCTCAGATCTGACGGTCCTAAACTCACTCAGCAATATTATGGGCCCGGGTCCTGGACGCTACAGGCACTTCACGTTTTGAGGATATGAAGGAGTTTCTCCTTGTGCGTCGGAGTCGCGATGGGCGAAACAGTGAGGATCCTAATAGCGCACCATGTGTTCCTTTTGGATGGATGGCTGAGACTGCTCTGTGATACTGCGGGCCCAACTTTGGGCGCTTTCGGTGCTTTCGAGGTTCAGGGTTTCGAGATGTAGAATGACATGGAACCTTCACCCTTCAAACTCCCGAATGCCAAAATGTCGTCGCGATTAGATCTCGCACCATGCGTCCTTTGGGTGGATGACTGTTATCCTTTCCTACATGCAATATAGGCGCTATCCACCGCACTAATCTCGACACAACTCTGCTAACCGCGATTTCCCGCCGACCGTCGATCTTCTCCTATGGGTGAATCCGGACTGTCGACGATATAATCTCACCCTCTTACTTGCTTGGAAGCCTAAAATGAGATTTTTCGTGTTGCACTTGGGCACTTCTCGTGCAACTCCCAGACCTGAATACTCTTGTGCCCAGGACAAGAAATGTTACTAACAGATAGGTTAGTTCATTTATTTTTGTTGTTTATTTGTTTACGAAACTCTAATATATGGTTTGTCTTTAATCATCCACATACTTCTATTTCATAGTACATTTTTTTGTTTAATTTTAGATAAATAAAGAAAAAACAAAAAAATAGTTTATGTGCTTTCTTTATCTGCTTTTGTTAAAGCAACCATCTTTTCATAGATTTTCGTGAGTTTAGATTAAAACTCGCAACTTATATATCATGCACATAAATTAGATAAACAGATCTATTGTGTAAAAATTATCATTCAATAGTTATATAGATACATATATAAATATATACATTAAGTAGTTATTTGTTAGTTTGCTCTTTTCCTTTTGTTTGTTTCTTTTAGGACTTTTAGATTGGCCAATGGAGCCATTAAACCCATCAGAGCGAGTCACACCAAATGGCTTGGGTTATTTATACAACCTCAAACCATACTCGTTCTTCCAATTGACAGATGGTTATTTTCGCCCGTCAACAGGCGGATAACACCTGCATTGAGCAGTTCTTGAACAATTTTCTCAATTTTATTTTTTCGTGAAAAAAGGGTGACGATAGGGATGGATATTGGGAGGGAATATTCTTGGGACAAGGGGAATGGAATGATCATGAACACCATGGGAAGGAGGGAGTCCATGGGGAGTGGAAAAAACCACTTGATGTTTAGAGAGGATGGATTGGAGGTCCTACGACATAGAGGGTGTCTCAGTGGCTTGTATGGCATGGAGTTGGGAAACAATTCCATAATGAACTTTATTGATAATATTTTCCATGTGATGGGAACTGATGATCTCCGGGGAACCGGTGGTTATGCCTTGGAACTTATATTTTTGGCCCTCTTGGTTGAATTGCATGGTTAATTCCTTAAAATCCATGAGAATGGGACCCAAAGTACTTAGCCATTCTGCACCCAACACAATGTCACAACCACCCATGTCGATAGAAAACATATGAGATTTCAGGTGGTACTCAACAATTTGGAGACACACATTTTCACAATGCCCTCAACATTTCATGGACCTGCCATTGACAATCATGATTTAAAAATTATTGACGACACGAATATAGAATTAGTTTCTTGGGCAATGTAGCGATGAATAAAATTATGGGTGCTTCCAATATCAACAAGAATGATGACCTTCCTATGTTTAATGTAACCAATTATCTTGAGGATTCGGGGAGCAGAGAAGCCAGTGAGAGCATTTAGGGAAATGATCGGTTCTACTTCGGGAGGGTCTGAGGGAGGGGTCATGTTAATGGGTTCAGGTGACATGGACACAAGGGGAGCCTCAACATCCTCTTCCGAAACATCATCCGAGATGGTCATAAAAATCTTTTGTTCCTTACACTTGTGCCCAGGAAAATATTTGTCATCACAATTATAACAAAAACCTTTGAGTTGGCGTTCAACCATTTTGACCTTGGTCAATTTCTGGATCTTTAGTGGAGTAGGAGGAGTGGGAGTGACTGGTTTAGTGCAAGGAATAAAGGAGGGTTTTCAGTTTTGAGAAGAGACAACTTGTTGTGCTTCCTTAGCTCTTTTAGTAGCATCCACTGAACTCTGATTTTGAGCCATAAGGACATGGGCACAATTCTCATCCTTGAGGCCACTGATAAAACATTCTCGGAAAAAAGCATCAGACATGCCCTCTGTACGAAAAGCCAATTTCTTAAAAGCGGCTATAAAGTATTCCACTGTGCTAGATTGTTTCAACTTTGTCAAACGACCTAAATGGTTGGCGTCAGTGTCAAAGCATTCATAAAGCTCTGCCACAAAGTGTGTCCAAGCCACATACCCTTGGCAGACATTTTTTTATCCATTGCCACCATTGCCAACGTTCTTGATCTAGATGGAGAACACCATACCAGAGTTTGGTCAACTCATATGTAATGCCATACAAAGATAAATAATGTTCCATTTGAGTTACCCATCCAATGGGATCTGAGCCATCAAATTTGATCACATCCACATGTGGAAGGCCTAGGTCACGCTGAAAGTGATGGTGATGAAAATTATTGGAATGAGAGGAATTTTCACCTTCAGTTTGCAAAGGTGGGTCAGATGAGGGAAGATCTGCAGGGATATGCAGCTTGGCGTAGATCATCATAGTGATAGATTCAAGATGGGTAGCAATGTCTTGTTTGAGGTCCTCAATTGTGGCGATGATGGAGGAATACATGTTTTTATTGATGGTGGCAATATTGACACTGAGCTATCTCACTTCTTGTTGGGTTTCTGTGAAATTAGAGTGCAAGGTATTGAAGCAAGCTTCCAAGTCTTGGGTATGGGTGTGGGCCATGATGAAGAGGGAACATGAAAAGGTGTGGGTGGGACCACACAAAAAATGGGTTATGGGTGAAGTGTATCATAGTGATCAGGGTGACGAGTTGAATCCAATGGGGTAAAACCCAAATAAGGGTGTTGAAAGGGGGTCGGGTCCACATAAAAAAAAAATGTTGAAAAATGATAGGTATGACTGCAATAAGAGAGAAGAGAGATATCCAATGGAACAGGTCTCAAATAATGGTGCCAACAAGATCCAGACTTTTTTTTCACTCCTACGAAGTTATACTCGGATTTGAAGAATACTGCAATGATGAAATGCCAAAATGCTTAATAGGAAAAAATATGTAGTAATTTCGCAAACCAAATGCAGGAGACATAGTTGCGCGACAATAGATCTTGTATGTTCTGTTTTTGTTTTTGTCTCAAAGGTTAGGGTATTCAAGGGTTCTATAGACAAGGGTTTTCCCTGTACTATAGTTCTATGATATACGTGCAGGGTCCAATAGTAGTACTTGGCCCAATATCTCAGGGCACCAACTAAGGAGGCTAGAATATGCCCTTAGCCGTACTACCCGACAACCCAGGTACTAGAGAGTATCATCTCAAGTTTTTTTCTCGTTGGCACTATAGAAATCGAGAGATCGATCGATTTATCTATGGAGGGCTTCAGGAGATCTAGGTCGATCTGTATACAGGTGTTGTCTGATGTGTTACCACTTGAAGGGGTACCAATAGGGGCTACAAGGGTGGCTAATAGATGTGCGCTTAAGTACCACTTGTATTCCCTGCGTGTATGAATCCCCAACCATGGGTTTATGTGCGTAACGACATATCTCTGTAGCTTAAAGACGTCAGAATACGTCTCTACCCTGGAAAAAAAATTAACCCACAATTTTTTGCCGAAGAAGGTTCTTTGATACCAGTTGTAATAGTCCAGATATAAAATAGTAAGAAGAACAAAAATAATTAGCTATAAATGATAGATAAAGAACAATATAACTAGAACAACACCACAATAATACCAAAATGATACCAGAATAACACCAGAAGAGCACTTTGATTACTGAGAGCAATGTTCACTTTCCTCTTCGAGGGGGAAACCTCCAACAGAGCAGAGCTCTATTACAATAATATCCAAGAAAAAACTTCTCATACCCTCGACTCTTATTTATACTAAATATGTCTATAAAAAGTACAATCTAGAGAAAGATCCTTCTAGAAGTGGAAGCTTCTATTAAGTCTTCTTACATTGGACTTATTCTTCCTTATTGCTAGGCCTTATTAATATTGATCTTTATTACATGAAAATATATTATTCTACCTACTTGAGGGATTAGATCCCTAACAAATTTACAAATCTTTCCCAAACAACTTAATATAGCATTTTTTACCTATAACTGCTTTTTTTAAAAATAATATTTGATTTTACAAACAAGTATACTATATTTAAATTTATTTTTGAAAATCAAATATATTTTATTTTATTTTTAAAAATAGAAAGAAAACAAAAAATATTTATATTCATCATATGGTAATACTTAAGAAGCCATCTCATTACCAAAACTATTAGCACACTAATGGAATTAAGCATAGTCTATATCCAAAGACTTTTAAGAAACATTGTAAGAATGATTACATATTTGAATATATTAGCCCGCTTATTATTAAGAATGGTGGTCAGAATAAAGCAATTATGCCAGGAGCAACAGGTCTGATGGACTTTCTCTGTGCTAATAGCCGCCATTGTCGTCATCCTCCGTATCCTCATAACTCGCAAACCGGCTCCTTAAGACATGTCGAGAGTCCTTACCGGATGAACGATACCCCATCCACGGAAATTATTATTCGTTTAATTTTACCCTAAATCCGGCCCTAAGTTGTTAGAGCTGCATATTTCACTGGTTAAGTGAATATTACGATTCTCAGATTTGACTTAACTAGTTAAGTGAGTATTAGGTTTGCAGATTTGACTAGTTAAGTGAGTATTAGGTCAGCAGATTTGATTAGTTAAGTAAGTATAATTAGAGTGTTTAATTCATTTATGCATTCAGTAGTGCAATTTATTTTGTCCAGATTTATATCCATCAAAAATATCATACAAAAATTCTCAATAATTTACATGTTTTTTCATAAATTAAGATAAAAATAATTTCAAATCACACTTTTACTTTTCTAGACCAAAAAGT
>JZKD02S1611203.1:68441-79613 GCA_000966675.3 Picea glauca | reverse complement strand
TTTTGTTATTTCAGGAATTTTCCTTTGAAGTCGTCATCAAGCCGGGACGATGCAACATCGGACCCAACCATCTATCCAGGCTAGATTCAGGAGAAAGTGGTGAAGCAGTGGATGACCAGCTCCCAGATGCAGACTTGTTCAGGATTGAGGCCATACCGGAATATCTGGAGGACATAGCAATCTTTCTCAGTACAGGGGCCTGTCCTGAAATATATTATGCAACCCAGAAACGCCATATGGTTGTTAGAGCAACATACTACCAGCTGATCATCAGATAATTGTATAAACTAGGACTAGACAACATCCTTAGATGATTTTTCCTGGATCATGAAAGGCAGGATATACTTTGGGAATGCCATAGTGGAATCGCAGGAGGCCACGTAGCAAGAAAGGCCATGAAACAAAAAGTTCTAAAGGTAGGACTTTGGTGGGACACACTATTCAAGGATGCAAAAGTATACGCTATATCGAGTGATGTTTTTCAATGGATGGGCAAGTCGTCCCGCCGAGATGAACTACCACTACAACCAGTTAGATCTCTATAGGCATTTGAGAAATGGGTAGTTGACTTCATTGGGACAATCAACCCCACAACCAAACATTCAAAGGATAGGTACATCATTACCATGGCTGACTACCTTAACCATTGGGCAGAAGCAATAGTGGTACAAGACTGTTCGACAAATACTGTTGCCAGGTTCATTTTTGAGAATATCATTACCCAGTTCGGATGTCCCAGTAGCCTAACCAACGATCAAGGAGCTCATTTAATTAGAATCATTATAGAAAAACTTACAACAAAAATTTTGATTCAACGTCAAAAGAGTAGTCCATACCACCCACAGGCCAATGAAAGAGTTGAAGCCTTCAAGAAGATTCTAGAAAAGGGAATAACAAAGGTCTGTTGCACAAACTGGGAGGACTGGGATGATAGAGTTCTAGCTGTACTATGGGCCTAGAGGTCAACCAAAAATAAACTCCATAGATACACACCATTCCAATTAGTCTATGGGAGAGAGGCAGTGGTGGTTGTATAGTTCATCACTCCAAGCCTGTATATTTCACAAGTCACACGTATGACAAAAGAGGAATCAGTGGTGCAGAGACTTGTAGAGCTACAAGAACTCGAGGAAACCAGATTTCTAGCAGACTTCCATCAGTCGGTTGAAAAGGAAAGAAACAAATCTTGGCATGACTGACACATTAAGACCAAGCCATTCACACAAGGGGACAAGGTGTTACTCTATAGCAACTGATACTAGAAGAATCCTGGCAAGCTGCATATGCATTGGTTAGGACCCTTCATAGTTGTGGAGATCTGACCCTCAAGAGCAGTCAGACTCGCGCAACTGGATGGTGTGCTATGACCGGGATGGGTGAATGATGCTCCCTTGAAGCCTTACCTGTCTCAAACCTGAGAGAGAAGGACAATTTCTCCAATCTGAAGGATCTTGTACAATAGATAGATTTGAGTTTTGTTTTCTTTTTGAAATTTTGTAAATTCAGTTAATAAAGTCCATATGTGCAGTATTGCACCATAAAGCATAGTTCATTTGTTTTGTCTAAGTGTTGGTTGATACATAACTGACGACTCAACAATATAGGACCTGAACCATAAGAGAGTCCATTCATGACAGTCATTAAAGACGATGGGGACAACCTTTGTGGTCAGAGGGGCCATGAATCGAAATCCAATCTGAGTTATAGGCCACGTAAACCCAGTCTAGTCACAACCTTTATTTCCATTATGGTACCCCCTATGATGCCTGTTAATCCATAAAGCCACATTGTGCCAAGATTCCATCGAAGTTCACGCCGGGATACCCACCCATTAAATAGAAAGGTCTCAAATCGTCCATGTCCCTATTTCACTCAAATAAGTAAACACCAAGATCACCAAAAGGATTTACCTTGATTAAACCATCCCGTCGGATAACTCACACCTGGTTGCATCCATACGGTCATGATGAGTAGCAATTACTTCTAAAAACTTACCCATTAAGCCAAGTATAAGGCTCTCAAAACTCAGCTGAGAATGTACTATTTCTAAAAAGAGCATAGCCATTTTTGAACTCAATAGTGGGAACCAGTTGGGACCATTGTAAAAGTTACAGGCATAACCTTAGTTCTTACCTTCCATAAAAGTGAGAATTCCGAGAGACACAACAAGTTGAATCTCCATGACTAAAGAAGCAGTACCAAATGAGCCTTGCAACCCTCGACTTGAGATCATGGGTGATCTCAAAGGGAAGGTAGAGCACATTAAGCTCCTCGACCTTGACCTCACGGATTCAGCCTTGTTCCCACAAATGCACATAGACTTCTTTTGGGATATAGTTCCATATGGAATCATAGGAATGGAAGTTATACCAAAATAATATTTCATCAACTTATTTAACTCGACCATCATGAACCTGAGAGACTTACCAATCTTTGGTACCACAGGCGAGATTGCACGCTACACGAAATTTCTGATAAGCAAGGTGCATGACAGAAGTCTATGGTTGGATAAGAGGTATACAATCCATGCTAAAGACATCCAACAACTTACTGGACTATCCTCCCAAGGAGAGGATGTGTTGAAGGGATTCCAGGGTCTCGGTAAGTATGGGAAAAGGAAAGGCAAGCTTAACCTATACGAGAAATTTAACACAAAGAGAGGAGGACACACAACAGTAATTGAACCAATATTGCATGAGACAGTCTAGACTGGATGCTACATCATATCCAACAAGGTTATGAGGTGTTACTATAAGGGAGAATTCACTCTAGATGCATTATCAGTCGTCGAATTTTGCGCAAATAGAGCAGTGTTCAACTGATGTAGTTTCCTGTTGGAGGAACTACTAGTAGCTTGTGAGGAAGCACAGGAGAAGGGAGGAACCTTCAACTATGGATACTTACTTGTGGAATTCTCAATTCTCAAATGGAATCCACGTGTGGGTAGACAACTGAAAATACCAGATAAGGGGCACATAGCAAAGATGTTTGAGTCATGGAAGTCCAAACAAGACTCAGAGAATATGACACTCAATAACGCAACATTTTCCAAATGGTATAATGGTATGATAGATGCAACGTAGAGGCTACGCATCCCACAGAAGCTCCTCAACTGTAACACGAGGAATATCGTCTTCAACATGAACCAACACAACACATTGGTCTAGCCGAGACATGTCAGCAAGGAACATTTCCACACAAGGATGCTACCATTCTATTTGGATGAGGAAGCCTTCGATAAGGAAGTCATGTCATCACCAGGAGTGAAACACGACCCATGTAAATCAAGAATGCATTACATTTTTCCTGCGAAGTTTCTGAAGAAAAAAGACAACGAACCAGGAGAAGGACCAAGTTCAAGTCCCGAGCAGAAGAAGCCAAACACTCTGGTATAAACATAATCTGAGGAGGAAGAAGAGATACAATAGCTAAAGTGGAGAAAAATGTCAGTCTGTCGACAGCTACCAGACAATGTCATGCTGTCAGGTGCGTAGGTTAACTAGATCTTGGGCATTTTTCTCAATACCAAACCATTGGTGAAGAGGTCTAGAACTGGGGTCTTGCCGAAAAAACCCCTGAACCCACAACCCCTTGCATCTGTCGCTCCCCACACCCGCGCGACGACCAAAGCCACCACTTTCATTGATATTCAGGATGACTCGGAGCCTGAAACACTTCCATCCACATTCATCATTGAGCACCCTCCACCACCACTCCAATTACCAAACCTCATCACTGCTAGTCCAGATTAGACCACAACCTCAGAACTAATGCAGCTCGATCATCCATAGATAGTGGAATGACTCCCACAAATAACCAGAGAATTACCCAAGCCAATATCAGAAGGTTCTAGTCCCGACTCTAAAGCCTCAATGTCGATCACGATGCTAGATGTTCTGAATCCAAAAAACCAGGAACAACAGCCTGAGTCTTCATCACAAGAAGAAGACGCTCGAAGTATAGAGGAGACAAAACCCGACAACAACCAACAAATCACCTCACCAACCAAGGGTGAGGGTGCCCAAGAAATCACAACGGATGAAACAAAAGCACTAGAAGAGCTGGAGATGCTAGATGCACACAAAAAACCCAAATCAACAACTGAGAAGGATAAGACAGACAAGCAATCACAAATATAGCAGGTTCTCCAAAACCCTCAGCAATGTGGAAAATTGATGCAACTCTGCATAGCCAAAACAAAGTTTCTAACTCTTTTTCTGGCAGATCTAAGGTTGAGGATCGCACTAGTGCCACCAATGGAGGAGGAGGTAGAAACCCTCTCAAACCATTCAACGACCAGTGGACTTCCATTACAGATACGGGAACCCACTGACACAACTCCTTCATCCGTCGACTTGTTACAGTGGCCAGTGCCACACTTATTTGGACTAATCAGAGCATCAATGGATTAGTTAGAGAAAAGGGTCCAGGAGGCCAAGATATCCACTGATATTGTGAGGAAGAAGCAGTTTGTCACAAAAATATGCAAAATGCAGGAAGCACATGAAAAAATCCAAGTCCAATGCAAACTGGAAAAAGTGCAAGAACAACTTGCTGAAGCCTGGACTAAGATTCCTAAGGTTGTGCCCAACCTACCCAAGCCAATGATGTAGGAAATCTAGAGAAACACATCGATATGTTACAAAAAGCATGGAAACAACTCGCTAATCACACTGAGCAGCTACAAGTGAAGCTACAACAGGTCCAACAGGAAGAAGAACAACAACCTCAACAACTGCAGGAACAGATGTAGAAGATAATATTGAAAGGAAATAATTCCCGAGTAGCATTTCACAAGAACACAACAGACTGCACCAAAATATTCAAGGAAGTCAACAACTGGATGAGCATCATCGCTCGATGGAATCAGGTCTTGGAGGAGATACGCACAAAGATATAGGTGCTTAACGAAGAAGTTGTGGCCACAATGCACTCCATGGAGAAACAACAGAAGTTTGACCAAATTCAATAGGACGACAATGAATTGAATACACTCTATGAGGCATAATATGTAGCCAAGAAAGAGTTGTGCAACTTTTGACTTGTAATTCAAACCGCCTACATGAAAATGCATCAAGTCAACGCAACAACATGTTCCGAGTGGAAATCATTGGTTGCAACCAAGCCAAAGGAGTACAACAATGAGATGACCCAGCAGTTTCTTGTAGAAGCATCACTCCTCACCCAAAAATGGGAGGACAAAGTTGGAATCTTTCAAGGAGTAAAGAACAGAGAATTAGAGCTGGTACCAGAATTGGGCCCTTCGTTTGAGGAGATAAAGGAATAAAAATAACAAACAAAAGAGCTCAAAAAAGAAGAAAATACGGACAAGGGAAAACAACAAATGCCCCTAGAGGATGTGAAAGAACCAAGAGTTTGACTCGAGGACGAGTAAAGGATTGTGGTTGGAGCCTGTTGAGCCCTTCATTTTTGAGAATGAATCTCGCAAGTTTTGACTAAGCAAGAATTGTGCAAACTCCATCAGAGGTCGGAAGAAACAACAACAAAAATCAGTTGTGGAAGTCAATGCAATGCCAACGAAGCAACAAATGGTTGCAATAGAATAAGAAAGCGTGCAATCAGAGAAGGAAGTCACAACCCAGCTATATATAGGGCTAAAGATAATTTTGAAAGGGTTGATTGGTTGGTTTGTCTGTTCGTTCGATAGTTCATAAGTTGGTTGGCTAGGTTGATTCGAGTCAGGTTGGTCAGAGTCTCTAGGTTTTGGGATTAGTTGTTGATAATTTTTGTAAGTCGAAGGAAGACAATTCTAAGTCTGTAATGAATTGGACCTATCAGTTGGAGAATTAGAGCTCCGTGGCATGAGTCCAGAGCCAAGAATATGTACTAAGACTTGCTATGTAATTCTGAGTGTGTAATGAGAGAAAGCTCCTAAACATAATAGGAAGCATGATCAAATTTCAAAATATGTTGTGTCTTTGTATGTTTACTTATGCATTATAGTATTTCCTTATAGCTTATGAGTTCTATTTTATGGTTCAACGTTTAAATTATTTCTTGCAATGTAAGTAGGTTCGATTTGTGCATTTATATATTTCATATCTGTTCATGTCTCTTGCGCAAGAACGTGAATAAGTTCTGACTGGTTTATGGATCCTCTTTAGTCTTTTCCCTACCCTTCCTTATCTATCTGTCTCAACAATGCTTTGAGTGAGACTTCTACTCTTCGGAGGATATGTAAATGCCAACGCTCTAGACTACACGATGCCTTTTGTTGGTAACCTGAGTAGGACCTTGGTATGATCAAATTCATGCCAAAAAATCCAATCTAAGGGATTAAGTCTAAATTATTGGGAAGAAGCCATCAACTATGCAAATTACATATTAAATCACACTCCCACAAAGGCTCTTAAAATATAACATCAAAAGAAGCTTGGACTAAAATTAAACTAGATGTAAATCACTTCCGTGTATTTGGATGTATATCATGGGCTCACATTCTTGATGAGAAAAGGAAAACATTGCATCCTAAAAATGAGAATTGTATATTTGTTGGTTATTTTGAAGATGTCAAAGCTTATAAACTTATTCAACCACATTGTAATGAAATTATTATTATAATAGATGTTAAATTTGATGAAAATATCTTAGCCTACGATCCTAATTCGATGATTGTGCCTTTTTCGACATGTGAGCCATCTTCGACATCTGTTCCTTCTTTTGTTCCTATCAACACCTCTTCCTTCTCACCTTCCTCTAGATGAGTCCTTTGAACCTGAACCAACACCAATGCCATTGCTTCCTATATGGATCCGTTCAACACAAGAAGCAGTTGGTGATATTTCCGGTGATCGTTTAGATCAATGTCGGACATGTTCATAGTTCCAATGAGCCTCTTCTCTTTTGGATCAAGTTTCAGAGACTCATGATCCAAAGACATTTGCAGAAGCTTCAAGTCATCCAAATTGGGATACAACAATGAATGAAGAGTATCATTCTTTAATGGAA
This sequence comes from Picea glauca, assembly GCA_000966675.3. Lineage (NCBI taxonomy): Eukaryota > Viridiplantae > Streptophyta > Pinopsida > Pinales > Pinaceae > Picea > Picea glauca. The sequence goes on along the minus strand of JZKD02S1611203.1, from coordinate 72,644 downwards.
AATGATAGTTGGGATCTTGTACCTCTTCCAAAAGGAAGAAAAATTTTCATATGTAAATGGGTCTACATAACTAAGTATGTATCAGATGGAAGTGTTGAAAGACACAAGGATATGTTAGTTTCCAAATTATTTTCCCAATTTGAAGGAATTGAATATAATGAAACCTTTTCCCCTGTAGATAAAATGAATTCCACCCGCCTTGTTCTTTCCCTTGATGCCTCACATAAATGGGATGTCCATCGGATGGATTTTAAATCCGCCTTCTTGCGTGGGTATTTTCAAGAAGAAATATACATAGAAAAAACTCCTGGATATGTCCAGAATGATTCTAGCCTTGTTTGTCTCCTTTAAAAATCTCTTTATGGTCTTAAGAAAGCTCCCCAATCTTGTTATGCCAAAAATGGACAACTTTCTTATTGAGACTAGATTTTCTGGATGCCATTATGATCCTAAGGTCTATACCAAGAAAGTATGAAGCCATCTCATAATCCTTTTCCTTTATGTTGACAACCATATCCTTACTGGTAGTGACTCAGAACTTTTAAAACATGTGAAAACCAACCTTAAGAAGAAATTTGAAATTCCAAACTTAGGATTTTTTTACTATTTTCTTGGCCTCCAAGTTTTTCAAACCAATGAAAGAATTTTTATTTTCCAGTCTAAGTATGCTTGTGATATTCTTTGTCACTTTCACATGGAATATTGTAAAATAACCCCTTCTCCCTTCCATTCTGGAGTCAATCTTGCTACCACCTGTACTTCTCCCGAAGTTGATGCCACCTCATACTGTAAATTAGTTGGTAGCCTCTTATACTTGACTCATATCCATCCTGATCTTTCCTTTGTTATTGGTATAGTTGCCAATTATATGAAAACACCCCATGAAATCCATTTGAAAGCAGCTAAAAGGATACTTCGATATATCCACGGTACAGTTCAGTTTGGGATACATTACAGTTCATGGGGGATTTCTTTATTGGTTGGTTTCACTAACTCAGATTGGGAGAACAAACCTAATGATCGAAAGTCTATTGTAGGTTATGTTTCTAGCCTTGGTTCATGACCTATCACTTGGGCCTGTAAGAAACAACCTGCTATTGCACTTTCTTCAACAGAAGTAGAGTATTGAGAAACGATGAATGCAAGTCAGGAAGCCTTGTAGCTTTGACAGATCCTTTCATAGTTTGGATTCTAACAACATCATCTAACCAGCCTTTGGTGTGACAATCAGAGTGCCATCAAGCTATCCTAATACCTAGTTCAACATCAGTGCAACAAACATATCGAGATACACATGCACTTCATCATAAAGCTCATTCATGATCAAGTTATTGAAGTGCTCTTTTTCCCTACAAAATATCAAGTTGTAGACATTTTCACGAAGTTTCTTACAGAATAAAAGTTTTCCAAACTTCGATCTATGTTAGGAGCTTAGGAAGTTGTCATTAAGGGGGGATAGGCTCTAATTCATCCTTCCTTATCCTATTGTGTCACTATTTAAAATCCTACAATCCTATCCCAAGTTGTTCTTAAGGGGGGGTGATAGGATATTTAGACACTTAGGAGTCAGTTAAGATCTACTTGGTCTAATGTGTCGTTAGGTAAACATTTGTTTCTTAATGTGTTTCTTTAGTATGAATTTGTAGTTAGGAAATCTGATAGTCATGATACATTCTCGACATAGAGTGATCTGATGGTTCAAATTCTCTAGAGTGATCTAATGGTTTTAATTTTTTTCGTTTTATTAATATATAAAAGAAAGAAAATTGCAAACAAAACAAAAAGTCAATTGAAAACAAAATTCAAAAACCATCAATGAAAAGTAGAACATGCAAATTATTGGCCAGTATGAATCCCTCGCATAGCCCCTTAGTTAATTTTTTATTTAGCATTTGTTAAGTTGCCAATGTCGGGCAGTAATATGGAAAAAAATAAATATGACAAGCAAGTCTTTATAGTTTTTATTTGTTTTTTATAGTCTTGTCCAGATCGCAACAAGGTGCAGGAAGAGAGCATACTTATTCGAAAAAAAAACATGAAAATAAAATGCTACCTACTCTATGCCAATTAGAATTAAAAATTAGTTATGTGTAATTAAGTGTCCAGTGGAGCCATTCACGTAACAATAGCAAAACTATGTTCATTTTCATTTTTACGCATGAAAAATAGGAATGTACAAAAATTAAATAATTGAATCGTTGTGACTGTGATTTAACTGAATAAAAACAAAATCGAAATTTATCTAATCTAGTGCTTACTTGGATCCATTTCTCGATAAGGCTTTCGTAGGCGCATTGTTCTTCGCTCAGATCATGATGTAACTCCTCTTCATCTTCCTCAATCTCCTTTTCGATCAATTGTTCGTCATCGGATGCATAAGAGTCTTCAGATGTTGGATCTTCAATTGTTTCTGGAGGATTATTTGAATCTTTGATCCTTGTCAAGATCTCCTCTTCCTGGGAAGAGGAAATCCCAACATTTACCAGGATCTGAGTGAGTAGTTCAAAGCTAAAAGTCATTGTTAAACCATGTTAAAAAAAAAAGATTCTTACAACACTCAAATCAAAATGAAAAACTCAAATAAAAACACTCTTGCTAAAACATAAAAAAAATACTCTTCACAGTTCTGAAAATTAAAACATTCCTGATAGTTGGTAGGGACAGTGAGGAATCTACACTGAAGAAGCTCTATGACCCTTAGAACCAACGCATGTAGATCACACTTGCATAAATATAAACTAATCTTGCGAAAATTGAAATTTGCAGAAATTGAAATTACTTCTACCTAGTTGGTAGGGAGAACATGAGGAGTCTCCTCTCACGATCTTCTATGTCCCCTTACCAACATGTCTAGATCACACTTGCAGAAATTAAACACTCTTTCATAAATTGAAAATTGAAGAAATTGAAACTACTTTTACCTAGTTGGTAGGGAGAACATGAGGAGTCTCTTGGCACGAGATTCTATGACCCCTTACCAACATGTCTAGATCACACTTGCATGAATTCAAATAAAAAAAATACTAATACCTCAATCCATCATGCTTCCCTAGAAACGACACCAAAATGTTGGGCTCTAAAGATGTCTTAAAATATAACCTCTATGAATCATCAAAAGGTAGGTGCCGGCGCAAGTGTTTTACTTGTTGCCTACGTAGGTTCTTACCTTCTGTTTTCAATACCCGTCCTCCAGAGATGCAACCCCTGCAAAGGGATAACAATTGTTTTGTTCAAATGAACAACAAAAGGAACAATAATCGTGACAAGGGAATGACAATCGTTATATTGGGCCAAACTAATGTTGTATTAATTGAGTTGTAGTACTTTCCCAACTATCTAATTTGTCAACCCGGGGTTCGTAAACTGATGAAGCACACGCAAAGTATATGCAAGATTGAAGTGGGACTAATCTAATCTAATGTTTAAGCTACAACTGAAATTGAATCATTAATCTAACAGACGATTGAAATTGAATTATTAATCTAACACACAACTGAAATTGAATTAATATAGTTGCGTAAATGAAATTACTCAAGAATAGGAAATTGCGTGAAGGAAATTAATCTAGGAATGGAGAATTGCGTAAAGGAAATTAATATAGGAATGGAAAACTACATGAAGGAAAAGAAAATACAACATGTGAAGAGTTGAATGACACAAAAACATATGTGAGATCTCATCCATGAAGCAATCCTATATTACAATAATGAAACCAATCTTTATAAAATAATAATGAAAGCATGAAAACTAAAACCATGAATCAAATCTAGGAATCCATTTCTCTTTAAAATCCTAATGACTAATCTGACTCTAATTATATAATCTAACTGAATCCTAATTGAATTCTAATGAAGAGAGCGCACTCTCTTTTATACATGAGAGCCTTGAAGATAAGATAACCATCTCATAATTACAGATCCACTTTTCTCTCAACTACTTTCCCATTATTACAAAATATAATCCCTTCAAATCCTCACACCTATTTCTCATATATATTGGATAAGATATTCCAACCAAATCTCCATGATCTTCTCCTTGGAATGGGCTTGAATTATCTCCTCAAATATTGAAATGGTGGAGGAAATATCTGAGAAGTCCTTTTGAATTAATCCTTCACATATTCCTACACATTACAAAGCTCACACATTTTTGAGATATATATGAAAACATGTTGATTTTCTAATATTTAATCACAAATTCCCT
>JZKD02S1611203.1:44683-68431 GCA_000966675.3 Picea glauca | reverse complement strand
TAAGTTGGCTTTGTGCAAGATATGTAAAGGTTGCTAAGTGTGATTAGTTGTAAAGGCTCTGTGCATACTATGTGTTGAGAACTTGCAGAGTTAAGTGCAAGTGATTGTAAGAAGGCTCTGTGATGTGCCAAACTTGGGGAAGGAGGATTTGGAAAAGTGCGCGTAGATCTCATGTCCTATGTGGAGTTGGTTTTGTGGCCTTGTGCATGTAAGCATATTTAAAGAAGATAATAAAGAATAAGAAGAGTTGGTGGACCTAGCCCCACGCTGGGGGTGAACCATGTATATCATGTGTTGTGATTTCTTTGTGTTCTTGATGTGATTTATGCTTAGTGTTGAATCCTTATGTATGTTAGATGCATCTAATGTAGTAGCTTAGTGCTTAATAACATGATTGAATGCTAAATCTGTTTGATGCTATGTGCTAAATGGTTAGATATGCTTAGATCTTGTTGAATACTGCGTTGTTATGTAATTAGGGTTTTTACCTATGATGTGAATACGTGTCTAAGACTAATGAATGTTAATTGCTAAGTGCTCTTTTAAGTATTGTGATCACATATATGTGTCCCAGCTAGGTTGTAGATACTTGAGTCCTACAACTCCCCCTGCCTCTACCTCGGGTGAAACTTCATCTGCTTCGCAGGTGTTGCTGAAAGGGCCAGTAGTTAGGGTTTTGTTGGTGCAATGTTGAAGCGTTGAACCCCGGGTCTGCCCCTGTGCCAACAAATGGGTCCATTATCGGGACCTAAAACTCTGATTACTGGGAACTGAGGAAAAGAGAAAGCTATGTGCATAGATTTGTTGATGTCGTGCACAATAATCTACTTGACTTGTGAAGCTCCGTGCCAAGAAGAGAAGTCCTATATGAAGAAAGAGGTAAGATATTAAAGCTTTGTGCTGTGATAAAGGTAAGATAAGTGGAAATATTTGTTTCGAAATAATGGATCTAGGTATATCTGATAGATTTCGTCCTAGTCTGAAAACTAGGGCACAACTCGAAGAAAGAAGATATGATATGAATAGATCTGATATAAATAATGAAAGATATGTTATTCCTATGCATAGAAAGAATTTTTGGACTAACAAGTGGATGCAGGATCCTAGAAAGAATTTTTTGAAGGTCCATCACTATGATCCGGTTGCGCAATACAGGAAAGGTTGGGGATCATTTAAGAGAAAGAGAGGATTGACATTATGTTATAATTGCAGAAGATCGAGACATCTTGGTAAGGAATTCCTTGGTAGAGGTCCTATTTTCCTTTGTTGTAAATATACTGGACATGAAGTTTTAGATTTCCCTAGAATGATTGATAAAGTTGAGAACATGAACATGAGACAAGAAAACCATAAGGAAGTTCAAGAGACTAAGAATATGCCAAAGAACTAGAAAGAATCCAAGGCTATATTATTGCAGATGAGAGAAACACTAAATGATCACAGAGACATCAGTTTATCAGAGATCTTAAAAGAGAAATAGTGCATAGAAACAAGAATAGGAGACTTTGACATAGACTGTGTATTGGATGCAGAAACATAGGTGAACATTATGTGAGAAAGTACTTGGGAATTTTGGGAAAGCCTAATATGATTCCTTCATTGGGAGGATTAGGATTGTTTCAAGGAAATATGATAACCCTATGTGGAAGAATTACTCATGTACATATGAGTGCTCATGGAACATTAACAGAAGAAGAATTCGAGGTCATTAAGTTTGTTGAGAGCATCGCCCCTTTTGCACTTTTTTTAGGAAGGACTTGGATTGAGAGAGATCATATCTGAAGGAGAGAAGAAGAGGAAGCTATAGAACAAAGAAATAAAAAATTAAGGGATTTTATGGCTAAGAGAATAGTGCGCTTAATAGAAGAACAGGAGGACAAGTTGAAGCAACTGAGGTCTAGAGACCTGAATGTCGAAGTCAAAAGAACATAAGAAGGCTTAAAGAACTTATCCATGTAGAAGAGAAAAGCACCTACTCCAGAAACAGTAAAAGAAAAAGTATTACCCTCGAACCCTATGAAATATCCTCAACATTGCAAAGTTACTATGCTAATAAAGGATAAGAACAAGAATGGAAAGAGGAATCCAGAGACACAGATCACCGGAAAGAAAGCAAGAAAGCTCAGTAAGAAGAAAGAAAAACTAGAAACATTTCAATAGGTCCTAGAGAGGACATCGCAGAAGGAAGCCTTGCAGAACTTGAACCTATCCGGAACAGCTGAATAGCATCGACTGGAACTTCTTCATGACAAAGAAATATGACTGTTGGAGGAATCCTGACTATTATAATGATGCTCCAGAACGACTAGAAACATAGTTATTGTCAGAAAGATCGCCATCGGACCATTGGGACTGCGACATAGTGGATGGAATTGTATTGATTGAGGAATTCCTGCCCGTTGGAGGAGTTTGTTACGACACTATCTATTTAACCTGTCGAATGTCTTACTAGGAACACTTTTGAAAATCGTGATTATCCAAGCCCACAGAGAACTAATTTCTTTCGTGTAGTGCTTATTGAGACCTCACCACCCGTTCTGCTTACCTTGAGTGCTTGTAGACCCATTTGAGATATCTGGTCTCAAGCGTGTATGTCGAGCGACCTTAGCATAGTAGAAAAATCAGTCGAAGAGATTTTAATTGACCTTATGGTGGAGAAGGTCATGTCACCAGGAGAACAGGCCTCATCGACGAGAGGATTGCAAGCTTCCCCATAGACTTCACATCGATCTGGGACATCTCGAACTGTGACAAAGAAAGCAAGCATCGCGATGACTTGGCGAACCCGAAGCTCATCCTGTCGGTCCTGCCCAACTATATCCCACATCTAGCTGGCAGGGTTAGTCGTGACAACGTCCTAAGGTACTTCGACTATACACTGATCACTGTGTACCTCCCAAAGGGGATACGTGTAGTTAGACTGCAATTGGGATAGATTATGATGCTAAAGATCAGTGATTTCAACTTGGGAGACCACAAGAATTATGGGATGCTCATACCACATAAGTACTTGAAAAAGACAATGGGGAAGAAATTGAAGATAATCCCCCAATTGTGGACCATGGACATCATAAGATCAACCATCCTTAGTGTGATGAAGATACCACACTTTGGAAGACATTAGGAGGTTAACGCGTGCGTTAAACTCCTCCTGTCATGCTACCATGGTGGTTACCTATGGATGGATAGGTGCATCACTATAGACTCAACATTGATCCACTGAATCACTGGATTGAGCATGCAAGGACCGAACCCTTAGGATGTTTACCTAGGGAAGGTTGTAGATCGTGGCCTAACGCAACGAATAAAGGAAACCTACGTCGATATGGAGAAAGGAAAGCGGGGCTACAAGGTAGCCTCCATCCAAATTGGCATAGTGTGCTAATCTTGTCAGCTGATAGTTGGTAAGCTTGTCAGGAAAAATAGACCAATGCAGGTCACGGGGTTTGTCGTCGACCTAGCAGGAAAATGCGTTGAAGGCATAAAAATGAATTGGGTGAGATACCTCGTCAACCAGTTGGAGAAAAATTGTCATGAAGTGCAAGACCAGGGCTACGAGTTTCACTTCAGCTGGTTACTAATTCTCATTGCCTTCATCGCTTGGGAGATGCAGGAAGGAGAAACCTTCCCTGAAGTCGAGTCGTCTGAGCCACTGGCCGTAAGGTTCACTACCCTCTAGTATTCGAGCGACATGGAAAAGCAATGGAAATCCAATGCGGTGTTCACACCTACTACTTGCAGCTGAAGAGGGCCATTGAATCCTTCCCTTGTATGACATGCAGAGACAAACACAAGGAAGAGATCTAGTCTTATAACAAACTCACCGAGGAATATATGGAGGAAATAACCAAGGAATGGCCTGAAAAATTCCTTGTACCACTCAAAGAGAAAGAAATCTCTGACCCCATTGAAAGTCTTGTAGTTACTTGTGAAGAGTATTATGGACCCAACAATAGCAAGAGGAAGAAGAAGGAAGAAGTAAAAGAAATGCACAATGCATCAGAGGAGACTACACCAGATTCACTTGAAGGGGGAGGAGGTGACAAAGTAGACAAAGAAGAGGACGAAGGAGAAGAAGACAAGCAGGAACATGGCAAAGTAACACCACCTAAAGATCCCCTTATAGAGATAGAGACATCCAAAAAATGAAAGGTTTCTCCAAAGAAACCCTCAACAAAAAAGAAGTCACGCGTCAATAAACCCCACTTATAGACTATAATTACGGTGGATGATATTGACCTCATCATCGCAGCTGTATCAGATACTTCTGAGGACATTTTCCAATGAAGCAAAGACAAACATGAGACAATGTATGACCGGATCGAGGCAGAGCTCAAAGGGGTACAATGGGCTCTTTATTCGAGCTGCATAGTATCTACTACGTCGTTGTCATCAGGGGGCATAGAAGTAGGAGATGAGCCTTCCCATATACGTAGAATAGCACATGCGATAGAGGCTCGCCTTCATCGGGTCTAGGAAGAAAAGGAGCAAGCCACAAAGGCATTGAAGCAAGAAAAGGAGGAAGCCCTATAGCAACATCGTGTTGCGTAGCAAGAGAAAGATGACCTCTAGGCAATGTTTGCAGAGGACAGAGAGTAGCTCCGGAAAGAAAAAGAACAACTGATCACAGAGTAGATTGGAGTTAAAGAAGCAGTCACTAGATAACTTCACTCTATGCTGGGCCTGACACATATGGAAGAGGAAATAGCTAAGATCCAAGTGGGGAATCTTGCTGAAGCCATTCAACATCTCCAAACAAGAGTAGAAGAACTTGAATTGCAAGCAGTGTCGAGCACTCTGCAGGAAGTACGAGATCAGCGGGAAGAAACTACCCGGAGCACAGTCGAAAGAATCAAGGCATTGCCCTTAGAATGAAAACAACTGAGAAATCGAAGTGTGCAAACCTATGAGCGCCTTGTAGAGGACCCAGAACTAAGGACATTGGAGTCACAACTCCAAGAATCCAAGCAAAAAGTAGCGACAGTACATGCATAGTTGAAGCTACTGTCAGTGGTTGAGAAGATGAAAAGGTTACAAGAACAACGCACAGTTCAACAACAGGTCCATTCCATCTAGAGTAAAGTCATGGAAGTGACCCAAAGACTTCAGTCGGTATAGGATCAAGACTACACACTTTTTGAGGAGATCGAAGAACAAGGTGCACAGCTAGAAAATATGGTCACCACAGTGGAACAATGCTTGGAAGGACCTGTAACCAAGAAAATCATTCAGGAGTTCGTCAAGCAGGAGGCTCTGGCGAAGAAGCAAGTCGAGGCCTTCGAAGAAGAGTTTCCCAAATGAGAGTGACTCGGGATGAGTCACAGTTGAGTGTTGGGGGCATGTTGGCCCTCGACCAAGTTTTGGAGAACCTTGGGTGTGTTTTACCATTTTTAGGACTTTGAAAGGCTAGTCGAAGACATAATGCCCAGGCGAAGTGGAGATGGCAGGATCTTTCCCCCTTTTTACGAGATTTTTGGGTTTAGGGCTTATGTAACAGGTATGGGATGTCATCCCATCGGTTTACCCATGCTTAGGCCCCATTTGTAAATGTATAAATAAGTAGCTAGGCATTGTAAGAAACATAAGATAAGAGAATACCTAAGTTGGCTTTGTGCAAGAAATGTAAAGGTTTCTAAGTGTGATTAGTTGTAAAGGCTCCGTGCATACTATGTGTTGATAACTTGCAGAGTTAAGTGCAAGTAATTGTAAGAAGGCTCTATGCTGTGCCAAACTTGAGGAAGGAGGATCTGGTGAAGTGTGCGAAGATCTCTTGTACTATGTGAAGTTGGTTTTGTGGCTCTCTGCATGTAAGCAGATTGAAAGAAGATAATAAAGAAAAAGAGTTGGTGGACGTAGCCCCACGTTGGGGGTGAACCACATATATCATGTGTTGTGATTGCTTTGTGTTCTTGATGTGATTTATGCTTAGTATTGAATCCTTATGTATGTTAGATGGATCTGATGTAGTAACTTAGTGCTTAATAACATGATTGAATTCTAGATCTATTTGATGCTATGTGCTAAATGGTTAGATATGCTTAGATATTTTTGAATACTGCATTGTTATGTAATTAGGGTTTTTACCAGCAATGTGAATAAGGGTCAAAGACTAATGAATATTAATTGCTAAGTTCTTTGTTAAGTATTGTGATCATAGATCTATGTCCTAGCTAGGTTGTAGACACTTGAGTCCTACGAGCCCCCCTGCCTCTACCTCAGGTGAGACTTCCTCTTCTTTGCAGGTGTTTCTGAAAGCGCCGGTAGTTAGGGTTTTATTGGTAAGCTGGTGAAGAGTTGAACCCAGGGTCTGCCCCTGTGACAACAAAAATCAACCTCTCTTTTTTCATCCTCCACTCATGGCTTCTGATAATATGGATCCATATCCCATGGAAATTTTTCACGTACCCAGTCCCTGTCTTATTTAGGTACAATCATGCTTTCATTGTCATAAGTATCATAGATAGTATAAGGCATTGAATCCTTGTCACATTTAGGTGCTCACATACCCTCATCATCATGAGCATCACTACTAAGGTATGATGTTGAATCCTCAACATCAGTTGATTGGGACACTTCACCATGTTCTCCATACACCTGTCCATCATGTGTGCTAGTGTCATGGGACTCATGGGACAACGTTAAAGGTGTATTAGATGTTTCTATGTCAACATCCTCAATTTTAGAAGCATCAGAATCTTCAAAAACTAGTGCCCCTTTCCTTGGTACCTTCACCTTCTTGTCTAATGATACTTGGGGTTCATACCACTCAGGATGTTTGATGGTGCAAAAATCCTTGAATGACATGGCTGCGTGAAATGCCTGAATAAGCACCATGTATTCCCTTAAACAATCTGTAAACTCCTCATCTTGTCCTTTCTATCCTTTTTGTTGCCTCTTTGAGCCACTAGCTCCATTGTTTTGATGGCTTGCCATAGCTTGCATCAACTATTGTCTCCCCATGTGGAAGAGTGTTATGAATATTTCTCATGTTGTCTTCTACTTCTATAACTGATTTATTCCATGTCTCCTTGCCTCATGAAACCACAAATCCCCTTAGGCTGGCAGGATTGAGGCTCTAGTACCATTGTAATGTCCCTAGCTAGATTTTTTCCAAATCTTTCCCAAACTCCTGTACATTTTTTCCCCTCTTAATGGTCTGACCTTTCGTCAAAAACTTTGATGACACACTGTAAGAACCCCTACCTTGTGTTGCTGTTATAATTTTCTCTTTACTACTGCTAAATTTGGTGACTTTATTGAGTTAAGAGTTTTGCCAAACAATTTGAGGGTAAGCCAAATTATTTTATAGGAATCCCCTTCTTAAATTTTGTAAGTATTATCCTAATATAAGACTTAAATCAAATACTTTGTGTCCATACTATGACTGTTTTTATACAAAATTGTTTTTTTTTTAGTTCTCTTGTATTGTTTTGAGGGATTAACAATATTTGGATACCAAAAAGAACAACATAATACATATACTTATAACAAAAATATTTCATTCAAAACAGTGAACCAAGATACCATATGAAAACCAAAATCTAGGCTAATATTATTACTCATTGACCTATTACATTTGCAAGATGACACAATGAATTAGATCAGTTTCATAAAAATGAGCTCGGTCCTCATACACAACAGATGGTATTTATGAGAATCATGCATCCCTACTTCCCACATATCGACCTCCCCAAATGGATGGAAAATTTGTTGCAATACCAAACTTCTTCCCATAGAATACGCCCAAAAAATAAAATACAACCAAAATCGGTCCAACAAAGTCTGTGTAGCAACCCCAAAAATTGTGGACAATCTTGTAGATGACAACCACTGTATTTGACCTCCCTAGCAGCAATAAAATCGTCCCAACAACAAATAATTATCATATTTGTGTGTAATCATTCCCCCAACATCAAGGTTTGACCCCCACAATAAGGATTTTGACCCCAACAAATGAACACGGCCTCCAACAAAGAAAAATCGACCTCCAAGCAAGTAACTCGCCCAACAAGAGGATAAATTGTCCCCTACTGCAAATAAAATTGCCCAATACTCTTAAACTCAACCCTTTTAAAGAGATACGACCCAAAAACAAGATAACTTGGCCTCTAGATGAGTAACTGAGCCCCCAACTCAAGACAAACGCAGCCACAAATCCAAAATCACCGTACTTAAGAAAATTTGACCCCAACAAAAAAAACCCAGCTACCAAATGATGAAATACTTGGCCACATTGAAGAACAATGGAGAAATATGAATGATCCCTCCTCTACGATCGACTAGGGTGGATAGTTTCACCACTGAACCCAATCCCAATATCCTTCTCTAGGGTTTTTTCATCCCAAGAGCTAAAGCCACAAGAACTCTCTCAATTTTGTTTTAGATAATAACAAATGAATAATGAGAGAAATCTCCCTCATTTTATTTCTATCTCCTCATTGACCCTTTTTCATACCCTTTTACCCTTTTAATAAACTAAAGTGACTTTCATAAACTTTAAGTCACTTAAACACCCTGTTTATCACTCTTTTTAATGTCAGAAAGTGATTAATTGGTTTTTTAAGACATTCTCGGACACTAGAGTCCCTTTCTCATCATCCCAACCTTTAGATATTTTTGTATCGGTTCCAACAAGCTATTGCGCGAAGGTATCCCCTCAGCTAATATGATCCAAATAATACCTTCAATGTATTTAATTAAAGTATTCTCAATAATAACCCAATTACACAAATTGTTGGAATGCCACGAAACCAAGAGTGAACTGTGCGGAAATGATCATGATGATGAAATATGGTGAATGGACTAGATTGGGCCCCATATAACTCCTCCAAATTTTCCAAGATCATTTGTATCCTCATTTTACTCCTCTGGTCCTAGTTGACACAAACCCTAGAAGTCATCTCCAAGTTTATAACAGGGAAGCACACAATGGGGATGTGACAAAATTGGAGATCCCGAATACGCTAGCGTATGATGGAACTGTTCCCATCTAGGCCATGGAAATCTGAGATTTTTATTTTATTTTTTATTTTAACTGTGGAAGCCATATCCAAATATTTTTTATAACCTTACTTCAGAATGAAACCAAAACTATGTGGAACCTCCAATCCAGGGTTTGTATTTATGAAAATCATGTTGACAACCTTTTAATGTAAAGTTGGATTATGGATAATCTGGGTTGTATAATTCCCAACCACCTTTCAATGGAACCTGGAGGGTGGAATCTCCAATATCCAGGAATCCAAATAAATAAAAATCTGGATGTGTGCCTTTCTCAATAATTTGGATGATTGGTCTATCTGTATCCTAAAAAGTCTTTATGTTTCATTTTCTAAAATATGGATGCCCCGATGTGATGGAACGCATGTTTAGAAAAAACCATAACTCTGATCGATTGTATGGCGCAACTTTTGATGTGATTTTGGGACCCATACCATAGATTCAACCTTTTAACAAATATTACAAAACTATAACGCGAAACTGTGTAAATCCGGACTGTTAGAAATCTAGGATTTCTTAAAAAGAGGCTTTTAAATAAAATCCAAATTCTAGATATCGGATATCTGGATATTCAACCTTTTTTCTCCTTTCTTGGAAATCCATATTATGAACTCCTGCAAGAAGAAACTTTCAATCGCTTCCACTATGTGATCTCTGATGGAATCTTGACCTTTTTTCTCTCAATCACTAAGTTCAACTCACAACTTTAACAAAGGTGAATGCATTCGCCTATAAGGAGAAGCCACAATATCCTTCATCTAACCATGCCACAAATTCTCCTAGTATTCAATTTTTTAATTTAATAATTGATATTATATACTTGACACTTCTTAATCTTAAATATAGCTAGTTAATCTTGAGAAAAAACAAATCTATTCGTACGTTTACACTGTGTAATACATAATTTAGCATGCATAGTAGCTTACAATGGGTTACTAACAAACCACATCCCTCTATTGTTGAAATACACTTTCCATGAATATGGACCAAAATTAAGCACACATATATAATTCATGATCTAAGCAATATATCAACCAAAAATTTGTTAGCCAATGGTTGTTCAAAATTAGAAAAACAACGACACTACACTCTATTCAATTGGAAAAACAATGACCGTATTGAAGTACACAAGAGATAGATGTAGCTCAAATGTTTAATCCATGAACCATTTTTCCTAATTCACACTCCATTGTGGGAAGATTGAATTGAAGTGTGACTATAGAAACATAGGATGCATATTTTTTTGTGACACCCATGTTTCCCCCAGTCTGTAAATATAAGTATTATCATAACCAAACTATGAACATATTTGTTATGTGATCATGGGAAGACAATGGACCTTAATTTATTTTGTAATGTGGATATTTGATTATTAATGCAACAGAGAAATTTTGAACTATTGTTGAAGGGATGGCCTTCACAGGTTATGATTCCATGAGGGGAATGGTGCTAGAGGGAGGAAATGACTGGTTGAGATGAATTTTCCAAGTAGTACCCTGTCTAATTAAAATAGTGTAGACCTAAATTTTCCTCAGCCCTAGAAACTGATTATCAGTCAAGGTAGTAGTTGGAATAGTTTACTTGGAAAATTAAGGAAAGATGGGCAGATTACCCTCGAGAAACTTTTGAAATGACCCATGAGGTCTTGGGAGAGAAGACACACATGGATGGGGATATACTGGGGAGCGATGGAACTAGATAGGGGGATATCTATAGTTCAGGTAACAAGGAAGTTTGGTGGACACTCCCTCAGAAATCCTGCAAAAATCCTGTCGTGGCATCATACCCTAGCTCAAGGGTGGATGGTGTTATAGAAATTTTTTCACACTCCATGCATATTTCTTTAATGACCTTCCCTTTCCCTCTACAGACTCAAATTCCCCATTTTACTCATTCCAGTGTAAACAATTCAAAATTTTGTATATATAGGTAGACCACATTTATATGGCTTGCATATATGTAGGTTCATTACATCCTGTGTACATCGGGTTTTGTGCTTAAAAATTAAAAACTATGTTGGGTTTCCATGCCATGTCACGAGATCTATGATCCTTGACCTTCCATATACTGTAGATTCTCTGACTCAACCCTTCAATTCCATTTGAAGGCTATAAATTGAGTCATATACAAGCCTTGAAAAAAGTCATTATTGAGAGCAAAGACACTCTAGATAAATTTCACCTCATATTGAGTCTACATCCCTTTGTCTTTGAAAGTCTGAACTTATTTTTTGTTCATCCCCCAACATATTCCTATCTTTAGAAGGATAAACTCAATTACTCCTACTACTTGTGAGCTTGTCATTGTGGAGGATTGAAGTGGTGAAGGCCCGGGTGGAGGGACTTAGTTTCTTGGTTTCGATATGTGCTATTACAAAAGTTTGTCACCTATTTACTTTTGTTGATCATATTAATATAAATACTCTTTTCTCATCCAATTATATGTTGAAAATATTTGTATTACTTCCCATGTGCATGTTTGTTATACATGTTAGTGTATTATGCTATTTTATATTGTAATGTTTCATATAATTTCCATATGCTTGTGTATCTTGAATGTTGAGGAGAAGTTGCAGGTAGAAAACATTGGATCTTGAGCTCAACAATGGTATTCTTCAGACATCTAGATGAGGTAGGCTTCTAGCCTTCCTTTTGTTAGCATTTCCATTTATCTATCATACTTGAGAATATATTTGATTTCTGGGTGTTGTTCCATCTGTTGTGGTTTACCCCTAGCCATAGAGATATTTTCCTCATAATAGAGTTGGTGACACCAATGGGGATGATCTCCCTTTTGGGGTATTTGGTGATTTTTTTCCTTTATCTCTCTCTGTTTTCCTAAGTTTTTATGTCTCCTATTGCTTGATAGCCTCTATTTTTCTTTGTATATGAGTTTCTTCGCCTAACCCTTTCCCAGTCGGTGTATTTCTTGGCATACGTGGTTTTTCCCTTGACAGTTGCATACATACACATGTTGTCTATGATTAGGGCACGTACATATGCTTTTGTTCCCTAGACAATCATGTACACTATTTTATGAGTCTTTTTCACTAGGTTTAGTGTTTGTTGGGTGGTTTTTGTTGGTTGTTGAGATTTCTTGGGTCCCTGTCCTGACTGACGAGTGCCTACAAAGTGATATGAAGCTGTGTCATTGTTGAATTTTTGGGAGAACTCATTTCTTGTCTTTTTTTTCATTTTTGGTCCTTTAATTTTGGTCTAGGTAGTCTCTTCTTGGTGTCCTTCTTGGATTTCCTTCTTGTGATTGCAACAAGGTCTGCTTGAGAGGTTGTTTATTTAGTTCTTGCATTTTCATTTCATTATATTGAAAATAAAAATAAAAATAAATATTTGTTTCATTTTATTTAGAGCATTTTCACTTTTGTCTGCATTACTTTAGTTTAGGCATATTGGGAAATATTTCACTTCATTTAAATTGAAGAGATTGCATCCTTAAAACAACATTTAGAAGCATACCATTTCTTTGAAAATCAAGACTAGTACTTAGCAACGTTTTTACATTTGCTTATTTTTTTATATATGTTGAGTCATAACACCATCTGTTTTGGGATCATACCTGTTGAGTAAGTAGAAGCCACTAAAATTGATGTTAAATAATTAAAATTGATTAGAAACAATTTTATTTTTCAGGGTACACAAACAAGCTTAGGACCTAGGGCCTAAGAATAGGATTTTGTGAGTAAACTTCTCCAAGGATATAAAACTCAATGCATGTGTCTAGCGAGGGAGTGATGAAACCCATTTTATAATCGGTGTCCATGGGAGGCTCTACTCACACTGGAGTTAAGCACGAGGTCACGTGAATTTGGTTGCATAGATATCCCTCTAACACCTTCCTAATGTTAGATATATTTGTGGAGTTCTACTCGTATATGGGGGTTTCTCTAGTGCCATTACCTCCTTGAGAGGCTGTGCTTTCGAGACTTCAGGATTTGCTACCTTGCCTTGACGGTGGACCAAACATGCAACTACTTTCCTGAGCATTGGTTATACCATGGTGACTTTAGTTTCTTGACCTGGGTATCGACATAGGTTTCTTGCAGGGGTTATTTTGCAAGTACCCTGAGTCAGATAGGGATCAGACAACACACATAATTTATGTAGGATTTTATCTCTGAAGGAATATGACCAATTGCGTTATGAATCCCATGAGGGTCGTTATAAATTATTATGTTACATCCACTCTATTTTTAGAGAGTCTCATAACCTCTTGGGAGAGACATACCTTCTATAGTTCAGTAGGTACCTTCAGCCATAATATCCTGTTTCTGTGCATTGTAGCTTAGTTTTAGTTAGGAGTGTGTTCTTTTTTTATTAGGTGGCCTCAAGATGTTTTTTTGCATTGTGATTTCTGAGTCATCATGGAGCAAGACCAGCCTCCCCATCATTCTCTCTGTATTTTGAGTCAAGTACCACAGTTTGGTTCGTTACCCAAGCCATCACCTAAAAGGTGTAGAGTTAATAAACGTGGTACATAGATCTTCGCCACTCAGAATCACTATCATACTACCATGAGTACTCATTAATGTATAAGGAATCCATTTGACTCCAGCCTCCATTATGATTTGTGGAGTCCCCTCGACTCCCTCATCATCAGTTGTTTGGATTCCGAAGACTCACTCACTTAATGCTACCCAACTCATGGTGTCTTCTCAGTCCATGGGGATGAATCCTTTTGTATTCCCATGTGATACGAAAAATCATAGTACTCAGTCAATGCCTTTGGCCTCTAACCCTTTCTCTTTTGGTATTCCATATATGATTTCACACTTGTCATCCTCTGCCTCGACATCTAATCTGAATCCTAGTTTTGCATCTGGGAACACGTCGCCTCCTTATACTCCTTTCTCGTTTGGTGGGGGTCATATATATCAACCAACTACAACATTAGGAGGTTGTGATACTCCTTCATCCAAACCCAATCCTAGATACAATTTTCCAGGGTGGAGTGCTCAAATGGGTGGTCCTTCCACTTCTTATATCTCGTCCATCCATCCTTCTTCCACAATGTTGGTTCCTATGAACACTTTTCTCATGGAAAACCTTCCTCTAACTTCTAGTTTTCATCAAGGGAGAGTCAATTTTAGAGTATGGGAAACCCCTCGCACAAAGTTACTTCTTCTGTGGGAAACATATATCCTCACATGAGTAATCCATATCATGTTTCTTTCTCCTTGCAAGCAACTTTATCGGTGATGATGCCCTTACAACATTTTATGAATTAGTTGGGAAGAGGATACTATCCTACCAGGCATGGCCATGGTGTATACCAAAACCCTTCTTGGCCCAGGATCTCTCAAAACCAGTCTTTTCTAGGAGCATGGTCTTAGACGTTGCAACCATGAATCCCTTTTCTAGCCTCTTTAAATCTACCAGACTTGTCAAAATTGATGAACAACCCAGTATTTCATGATCTTTCATGGTCCCCCATTCCTACCAAGCTTCCCTTAGACATTCCAAAGTTCGAGGGAGAGAATGGTGAGGACCCAGGTAGTCATGTGACTACCTTTCACCTATGGTTCTCATCTAACTCCCTTAATGACGATTATGTTTGTTTTATACTATTTCAAAGCACTCTTATGGGGTTTTTTTTGAAGTGGTACATCGAGTTACCCAGGGGAACTTACTAAACTTTCAATCAGTTGGTCTTTGTTTTTCTCAACCACTTCCAATTGTCAGTTCTTTATGATGCCGACATAGAAATTTTATCGTATTTTCGTCAAGATAAATCCACCCACATCTCATATCATATTCAAGAGTGGCATAGAAGGAATAGGTTGATTAAAGGTTACATTCCTTAAGAGTTTATGTTGGAATGGCTCCTCAAGTCCCTATTTCCTTATATTTCAAAGGATGTTTCTACATCTAGAGTGACTTCTGAGGAAGAGGCCATCTTTAAAGCCCAGTAGTTGGCTATTTAATATGCTCAATATGGGATGCTCTATGAAATTATTCTTGACACATCACGGTAGAATTATGATCCTAGACAAAATCCTGCGTCACATGCCGATGGCATCATAGGCTATGCAAGTGCCAAGTATTCATACCAGGTGATGAACCAACTAAAAGGTTTGTCTCTTAACTAGTCTGAAGTAGGACAAGATACAACTTCGTCCTCATCCACCCATTCGGTGGATGTACATTCTGTATAGTCGACGAACCCAAATGGTAACCAGTGACCCAGAGGGAATAAGAAGAAAAATCATAATAATAATCGCAAGGGTGGGAATAATAATAATAATAATAATAATAATAAAAGAAAGGATGACCACAATAATGATAAATATAATAATAATGCCAGATAGGAAAAGAAAGAAAAGAGAAAGGTGAATTTTCCATGTAAAATTTGTAAAGACGGTAACCTTATCCACTTGTGCCCTAAAATTGAGGAAGCCTCTAGGCTCATAGAGAAACATCCTACTGTGTTGACTAACTCATTTTCACATAATCAAAATATGACCTTGGGAGCCTCCAAGACCGGAAATACATCGAGTGGAAGTCAAAATCCATCGGCACATGATGGTGGGAATCAATGCATCAATATGGTCCAGTTTGAGATTAGTGTAGCTACTAGGACTCACGATTATGGTTCTTCACAACTAGTTTTAGGTCTAGATCCTCCTCGTTCGAAAACACCATTGGAGATAAATAATCTTGAACCTCCACCTCGCATTCTAAAAGGAGTCCTTAAGAACTCTACTCATAATCCTACTTCCAAAGCTACCCAAAATTACTCAATTTTTTAGGATTTGGTCCAAACACTGTCTGCGATGTTGGCTTTGGAGTTTCTCAAAACATGCCCAACATAGAGGAAAGCCTTGCTATCTGCATTGGGAGCTCTAGATCTGAGTGTCTCAAAAGTTATCAAGTTTGATGTCGCAGATGTCAAGCCTCACTTACCTTACCACGTGGCCTTTCAAATCCATGTGGAGAGTATGAATATTACCATTGAACATGTTTTCATTGATGAAGGTGCTTTGACATCTGTAATGTCTCTGTCTTGTTGGAAAGACATTGGATCTTCACCTCTTTCTCAATATATGACCATGTTAACTACATTTGATGGACGCTATTTTAGACTCCATGGTATCCTTACCTCTTTCTCRGTCTAGTAAGGTGGTAAGACTATGGAGGTCGATGTCAAGGTGGTTGATGCACCCCTCGACTACAATATTATACTCGGGTGTAATTGGACTTACGCTATGACATCCATTGTGTCGTYGATATTATATGTTTTATTCTTTYCTCAYGAAGGGAAGATCATGACAATCAACCAATTTTATTTTGAGCACCCTAGTTGAACTGCTTCAGTGGGACCTTCAATCCCCATTATCAATAATTCTCAGTAGGAAAATGAGAATGTTGGTGTCAGAATGTATTCCTCCTTGATGGGAACTTTTGATTTCTCGTAACCAATCTTGTACATTAATGTTATCTATGATGAGTCCTCATTGTCACTGAGGTCTGTTTCTTTCCTTAATTCATATTTTAGCGACCCATGGACCCTACCTTCTCCATCTATGTCATATGAAGTTCACTCACACATTGACATGGAGATTTTGTTGTCCATAGTAGATATTGCGTATCAGGCTATATAAAAATATCTTGTAGACCCAGATCCTTCCTCCTCGCAGACGGAAGAGATGGATCCCATATGGGATACAAAATCATCTAGTTCTCATGAATTATTTGACAATAATTTACCCTTGGATGAAGAAATATTAGAGGACATGTCTAGTCCTAATAAGCCTTGGGATGACCTTTATCATAGATCTTATTTTCTCCCAGATCTTGAGAGGATTGAATAGGATGAGTTTAGTTCCACCATGAGTGAGATGGTTGGTCACGTCGTGGTTCCATTAGATATGCATGGTATATGTGATGAAGGAAACATGGAGAATATTTCCCCTACTATCATGATCGACATCTCTCGAACCCTTGGTAAAATAAAAAAATGTATATATCGGTGAAGATTGTTCGCTTGAAGAAATTTAGATTTACATCGATCTCTTTAAGGAATTCTGAGACATATTTCCTTGGTCATATGAAGAGATGATAGGGATCGACCCTTGTATTGTTGAACATGAAATTAAAACTTATTTGAATGCTAATCACCTTCAACAATGATAGGGTTGTAAATCCTAGGAAGGCCCCCGCTATTAAGGTAGAGGTGAATTTTCTTAACACTGACTTTGTCTACCCAGTTCCCTTGACTGAATGGGTATCCAATATCATTCATGTAGATAAGAAGCGAGGAAATGTCCTTTCATGTATGGATTTTAGGGACCTGAATAAAGCATGTCCTAAAGATAACTTGCCCACTCCCTTTATTGATAATATTATTGATGAGTTTGCGAGAAGCAATGCATTTTATTTTATGGATGTATTTTTAGGTTATAATCAAATTCAAATTAAACTCAAGGATTAGCATAAGATGGTGTTCATTTCTCCTTGGGGTACATTTTCTTACCGGAAAATTCCTTTCGGTCTTAAAAATATTGGAGAAAACTTTTAACATGATATGTCCTTCGCATTTCACAACCTTAATCATATATTCAAAGCCTATTTGGACAATATCGTTGCTCACTCTTGCAATAGGATGATCATTCGACTCACCTTTGACTAGTATTTGGAAAATGTCACTATTATCACATTCAATTGAACCCTCACAAATGCATATTTTGAGTTAGGTATGGTTGCCTTTAGGGATTCATAGTTTTTGAGCATGGGATCATGGTGGACCCTATGAAGGTTGAGGTAATACTTTGATTTCTTCCCCCATGCAATATTTGACAGCTTCAGGGTTTACAAAGGAAGGATAACTTCCTGTGTTGTTTCATAGATAACTATGCAAATATAACTAATGGTTTCATGCGTCTCTTGAAAATGGAAAATCCATTCATGCGGGATGAAAGACCCCATGATTCCTTTGATTCTCTTAAGAAAGCATTGGTATCGACACCTCTGATGAAGTCCTTAGACTATAGTAGATATTTTCTAATTTATATTACCGTGTCTGAAGGTATGGTTGGTATGGTTCTTGTTCTGGAAGATGATGAGATCCATGAGCATGTTATCTATCTCCTTAGCCAAAATATAATTTGCCTTGAACTTAAGTACGAAGCTATCCTTAGAAACTGTGCATGGAGTTCAAAGATTATGTCACTATATATTACTATGCAAGACTATTGTGGTTTTTGATTTCAATCAATTTCAATACGTCCTTACAAGGAATATCATAGGGGGTAAATACAATAAATGGATTGTGATTTTGGAGGAATTTGTTCTTGATTTTGCCTCCATGAAATATGCAAAATTGCTATTTTTTGTAGAAATGATGTCCGACTTCCCTGGGTAGGATGAGGATATTTTTCACGATGATTCATTTGTTGATGAACAATCTTCCTTATATCATCTTTGAATCCTTGGTATAGATATATTCTAATCTACCTTCAAAATATGAAGCTTCCCCAACATATTTCAAGAGATGACCGACGACGTATACGCCATTAGACCAAAAACTACCTCATTATCGATGAAACATTATATCATCGAGGGGTAAATGTTATTTTGTGTTGTTGTCTAACTCACGAGGTAGATGAAGTCATTCTCAATGACTGTCATAGTGGGGTGTATGATGATCATGTGTAATGTACCAATCCACCCATAAGATGGCCACGCTAATATCTAAAACTCACTTCTGAACCGATTTCGAATTATGATAATAATTAATCTAAAATCAAGAATGAAAGACTCAAATGCATTAATCAAGATCCATGTTATATCATAAAAGAAATAAAAATCATGTCATGCACAAAAAATAACCATCAGAAAGGAACATTATAAATACATATCTTAGAGATAATTAAATATACATTGGAAAATACATTTTACATAAAACACAGAGAGCACTTATATTTGCAAGTAAACATTCACCAACTGGCTGCAAACCAAAGAAGTTATTTCCATCCATATACATTGTTGTTCATTTACTCTCAACAAAAGGTCACGTCCGGTTTAGGGCTATGAATCCACAAGGATGAGTTCTGGGCCAAATCTAAAACATACAATAGTTGGCTAACTAGCTATCAGGTTTCCCAACCACACAACAAATCCTTTATTTCCATCTCTCTTTCCTCCTCATCCAACACAACCCAAATAAATGAACACCTTTCTCTTCCATGTAGTCCCTTAGGTCGTTCCATTTCTCTCCAGTGCTCCAGTGTTGTTGGTCAGGAAATCTCCCTACTGGAAACTCCAAGGATTCTCAGGTGTGGACATTTCTTTCCGAACTTCCATCAATATTATGAACATAGACATCAATTCCCTCCTAGAATGAACAATAATCTATTACAACCATCTAGCAATGGTTCTCCTCTTCCAACCATTTGTTTCCATTCTTAGACCAAGAGCACATGAATTAGAAAGAAGGAAGCACCCAAAAATGAAAGAGTGAGAAGGATGTAAGAGTGAACAGAAATGAACAAGTGAACTACCCAAACAACCCAAAGAGTTTTTTATATAATTACTTGGAAATCAATAACCACATGGCCTCTCCTAGGAATATAATGTTGTTGAAATAATGTAACTTCAAAGAGTATTCTATTTATTATTGATGTATTATTCAGTAGATCAATCCCCTTTTGTGGATTGGTCAAACCCTAATTGTAATATGCTAAATGAGAATTCAACCCCTAGAATATATTAAAGTGGTTATAACCACCTAGATTGAGAGGTTGGCCCTGCCAGTGAAAATACACCTTAGTTCAACACCTACCAGATTGTATAAATAAGGGAGGCCAGCGCCTCATTTGTTCACTCACTCACTTGTTCATTAGAGTGCAAGTTTGGATCTACAGTTGAAGAAGGAAGATAAAGAGAGGTGCATTATTGGGAGAGGATTGTCTGTATTGTTTGAGTTATCTCTTGGCATTGTATTGGCTATCTATATTAAGGAATTTTTTGCTGCGTTTTCTCCCCAATGAGGGTTTCCCAGGATAAATGACGTGTCTCTTGTGATTATGTATTTCTCAGTGATACTATTTATGTTATTGTTATCTAGTGAATTGAAAAGAAACCTAATAATATCTTAAACCTTAACATGGTATCAGAGCTAAGCTGAAGAGAGCATCTTTCACAAGAAGAAGAAAAATGTCATTGTTGTCGTACATGAAAATTAGGGGATTTTATTGAAGAAGATTTTAAGCCTCAAAACCATCTACAAAAGTGCACCTTAACCCAAGGAATTCTTTGGCACCTTCAGTGCACCTTTTCAGTGGGTAGATATCCCAGAAAGTGAAACCCTAGTTTTCACAAAATACCAGAAGTACTAGAAAACCAAAAGTACCAGAGTACCAGAAGTACCAAAAAACTAGAAGTACCAGAAAACCAGAAGCATTGGTACATAAATCCATTGGTCAAGTTTGAGGGGGTAAAATTTGGATTTTCAAAAATCTAACTGCAGCAGCTTACTTGCATCAACTCAGGGCATCTATCCCCTGGATCAGAATTTCAAAATTTGAAGTTTGAAAAATTAGGGTTTCCTCATAAAACCCTAAGATGCAATTACAGTTGCAGTCTCAAAACTAATTGCAGTATCAATTGCAGTTGTAGTACTAGTTGAAGTATCAACCATAGTACCAGTTGCAGTCACACTTGAAGTTTTCAAGAGTTGGTAATTATTACCGCTGCTACCAGATGTTGCCAATACCTACAAATTCTATCAAAGGTATGTACTCACATATGCTTAAATTTTTAATATTTAAAGGGTATTTTTAGGACAAGGGATCTCTTGCCATAGATCCATAAGGATCTCAATATCCAACACATTTAGAGGAATAATGCAACCCAGGTTTGATTATTTTGATATGCATCTATTTGTTATGACATTATTTGATCTAGATTGCATGTTGAAGCTATGACCATCATACTAACCTTTGATCAAACTTAAAGTCAAGGTATAATATGGATTAAAGTTGAGATCATAGATTTTATCCTCTAACCTAACCTTCTATCAAGATAGCATGTTGTCTTAGTACAAAAGACAGGTTGAAGAAGGCACTCATCATCTTGAGTGAAGACAACTTGGAAGAAAAGAAGCACACTCATTCTTGAGGACAAGGCTCCAGGTTCTAGGTTTGATTAATTAAGTTGATAAGATTCAAAGTTGCACATGACAAGTTGTTGACTACCCTTTTACAAGTAAACACCATAGTTGAGATAGCAGTCCTTGAAAAGTATTATACTTGGTAGCATGTGATCATATTGAGATAATTGCTTAATGTAATCATTTGCTTGTTACAAACTAGCATCTCCTCTAGGAGAAATATCTTGTGTTAGTTCCAGGTTTCCATAGAGGAATGTTTGATCACAACACTATAAGAGTGTTGACCTCATTTCGTATTGTATTTCTTACTTTTGATCTCTACTTTAGACAGGTCAAAAGTGATATCTCTAAAGGAGCTACTGTGATGATTATTCATGCTATTGTTTTATCTACTATTATGAAAAGAGTATTATTCTTTCTTATTGACCTTATTTTAGGTCATAGGTGATAACCCTTAGGAAGTTGTAGTGAAGGTTGCTAAAGGAAACATATTATATGAGACATGAAGAAAACTATGTACATGACCATATACACTCATGTACCAAAGAAGATGAAGAAGAAGCTATCTCTTGAGATTCAGAGTATCTCATATGAAGATTGATTGAAAGGAGAAAAAGGCTCCAAATATGACTGAACATTAGAATGGGAAGCAAATATCATTTGAAGCCTATCTCTGTCTTTCATATTTAAACTTGGTATTCAACACCAAGTATATCCTGTAATAGATAATCAAGTCCTTGTAGAAGAAAATGAGAGTAATATTGATCTCAAAAAGGATCAGATGAAGAGACAACTTACAGGACTGGGAGACAGATGTCGTGAGAATACTAGATTGTAGCTTCAAAAAATTCTAGTTGATATGAAATCTCCTGGGAAGATTCCCTTGTTTCAGTAACAGAGAAGGAAGCCAATCAGAAAGACTAGGATATGGATTCTTCCGCGAGACTAGAAGAGAAGTCAATATTGACTTCCAAGATTGATCTATATAGATCAAGCATGTTGCAGATGTTCAAAGCCTGATGTGTCTCTAGAGAATTCTCCCAGCAAGAGGGAGAAGACTATGATGAGACACTTATTGAAGAATTAGTTCCAATATTTATGAAGACAACCAGAACAACCATGATTCATATATAATATGAGATGCAGGGGGAGAAATCACCATATTTAAATTTGAGTGGCAGTTAGTGCATTACATTAGTTGGGTCATGGAGAAATGACTACAATAAAATATAGAGTTACCTCCATGAAAGAAGAAGAGTTACCTTCAGTATCATCTATTGAGCCACTCTCAGTTCCAGATGAAGTTGCTTCCATGATGGAGTAGAGGAGTTACTCCTTGATTTTAGTAGTCACAGTGAGAATGGAGAAGCCACTCTCAGCTTTAGACCAAGTGCAGGTGTAGAGTCCTAGTTCCAAAAGGAACAATTGCAGAGAGAGTAGAGGACATACTCTTAGACATTGAGAGAGACAAGTGCTTTGCAGAAAGCACATAGAGCTAGCACATGATTATGCAAATTGAGTTGTAGTTGAGCAAGTGTACCAGATTGGTACAATGTAATGAGAAAAATTGATTTGAAGATTGAATATAGAAAGACTCATGTCTTCCAGTTGAAGAAGGATCTGTACGTATTGAAGCAAGCTCCTAGGGCTTTATATGGGAGAATTTACAGTTTCCTGAAGAGATTGGGATTTACCAAGAGTAAAGTTGATTCTAACCTTTATCTCAAGGTTATGAATGATGAGCTAGTGATGTTACTACTATATGTATATGATGCATTCTTGACAATATGAATAAAATATCATAGTAGATTGAAAAATAAGATCGCCACAGAGTTTGATGGAAGACCTAAATGCATTATCTCTTAGATCTTGAAGTTTGACAGAGCACATAGAAGATATTCCTTAACCAAGGGAAGTGTGCAGTCAAAATTGAAAAGGGTTGACATGTTGAAATGAAAATCCATATACACACCCATGGAAACGAAGTTGAAGCTCCTGGTAGATACCTCATCAGAATTGGTTGATGCTACTTTGTTCAAATATATTGTTGGTTCAGTGATGTATCTGACGAATACCAGGTTAGATATATGTTTTTCCTTGAGTCAGTATCTGGTAGAACCCAGACGTGTTCACATTGTTGTTGCAAAGCATATGATGAGATACCTTAAGGGTACATTGGATTTTAGTCTCTATTGTACTAGAGATCATGACTTCAGACTGAGTGGTTACACCGATTCAGATTGAACTGGAAGTGTTTCTGATAGAAAGAGCACTTCAGGATGTTGTTTCAATCTGAATTCATCCATGATCTCATGGCAGAGTAGGAAGAAATTCAACATTTCCCCAAGCACAATAGAAGTGGAATACATTGTTGCATGTTCCGCCTGTTGTGAATCCATATGGCTTTAGATGTTGTTGACCGATCTATTTGATCTAGAGATAGAAGCCACCATGATTCTATGTGATAACCAAGTTGTATTAAAATGATGGAGAACCATGTGTTGCATGATGAGTCGAAGCACATAGAGATTCGATATCACTTCACCCATGATATGATGTAGAGAGGAGCTATAAAAATCCAATATATTGGATCAGATGAGTAGGTTGCAGACCAAGCCTCTGTCT
>JZKD02S1611192.1:155059-171024 GCA_000966675.3 Picea glauca | reverse complement strand
TATGTATTGCTAACTTGAAAATTCATTAAAATGGAAGGGACCTATGAAAGTTAAGTGACTTAGTAGTTCACAAGTTCAAGTAACAAACTATATAAACATAAACTGATTTTTTAAAATCTGTATGTGTACACGATTTGTAGCGACATCAATGTTCATTGCATGAATGCAGGACATAATCGACATATTTAGGGAAAAGTTATGCTATGTACACATGCAAATCGATTACAGTCAATAAATGTTAAACTTTCAATCTAGAGAGATATAAGTTTGAAATTTAAATATATATATATAAATTTATTTTTAAGGTCATGGTCAAGCCACATCAAATTGGTGTATCATACATTTTTGTTTGTGGGATAAGGGATCCTTCTCTGTCCAACGATTTGATTGGTAAAGTCTATGGAGGTATACATACCCTACCCCCTTAAATTTGAACTTGTGACCTCTTAAGAAGAAGCACATGTTCTTAACTATTAGGCATACACATTAGTGACCTCACAATAAATAAAGTGATGATGCTTAATATCAAAGTCTCAATCATTGATAAATGAAATATACTACATATGTTTGAATAAATATATGTACATTAAAGTTCAAAACTAAATATATGAACTTTGATTCTCACAATTTAAAATTAATCAAGTAATAAAGTAATAGTAAATTTTTACATGCTCACATACCTCACCCATGTATCTCATTTGTTGAGTAATGAGTTCCTCACTCATAGTTAGAAGTAGATGTGCATCACTCGAGGGTCGAACAATCCATATCTTTTAATCAATCATCTAAAATTCTAACAAACCTATGAAACTTATATCCACCAAGCAAATGTGATTAGGACGATTTCTACCACTACCAAAGCAACTCCAACACTCTTCTTGATATTATCCCTTGATGCATGTATTGACTAAGATATATTGTCTAACCCTCTTGAAAGTGCAACTAGTCTATGGGTTGATGTACTAAAAAAAGGGTTGGAACCCTAAAGTTGGTAGCATGTTGCATGGCATCAGGTCGTTCATATGTACTAACTTTTCTAGCACCATATAATTTGTATCCCATATCTATATAATCAAGGCCCATGTGCTCTTGAAATTGAGCACAAATCATTCTAGCAAAGTATCGTGTCACCTCACCATTATTTTGGAATTCCTTGTATGCAAACATGAACTTCTCGTGAATAAAAAGAGAAGTATTTTGATCATTAAACCTTGCAATATTTAGATGTTTTCTATCTTTTGGATGTGAGTCAAATAATGACATGGCCAGTTATCCTGTGACCTTTATTTTAATTTCAACATAAGAGTAGTGATGGTGAACCATCACTAGTGATCTCCTTCTACACATAATGTAAAAATAAATATAAGAATATGGCCCAACTTCATGATGTGTCTCAATCAACCAATCCATATTGTGTAAAACCATCTGAAGACTTTCACGATTGCGTCTAGAATGATTGGAATTTTGTAAATCAATGTGCAATTTAGTGGAATGCTTCCTCATCACATCAATGCATATATGCATATCAATGTTTTATTCCCAAGGAATCTCCTAAAGAAGATCTATTGGATGAGGGTTCAGAGGGGCATTGGATTGATTGCAAATAAACTATTGCACCCTATGACCTCCTGCCCTCACGGGAGGTGGAAGAGGAGGGCATGCACCAAAATCTATATAATGTTAAACAATCACATGTGTTAAAAATCTATATAATGTTAAACAATCACATGTGTTAAAATGTATTTAATAGACCAAAATAAATTATATTTAATTTATATGTACTCTATATGTACATGTGCAATTAATGGAAATAGTACATTAAAATACTTGGTGGAATATTAGCTTCATTACAACTTCCCCTATGATGGAGGAATACCTATAATCCTTGTATAAAAAATAAATTGTCAATCCCACATGAATGAAGAATACAATAATTTTTCACATTAAACATTTAAGCAATATTTATGTTTGATTTTACCTAAATGAGGTATGTCAAGCATTGGGTTGGTTTTCCTAAGCACACTTGAAGAAAAGGACACTAAATGGACACATACAAAACAAAACAATTTCAATATCATGTATGAACAACACAATAAATTTTCACATTAAACATTTAAAAAAATTTACATTTGATTTTACTTAAACCATGTAAGTTAGGCGATGGGTTGGTGTTGATTTGTGTAGCTTCAAGAGGTATTCCCATTAGAGGCCAAGGTGCAGGCAAGTGGGAATTTTTTGTTGGCACCATTTTTTACTTTTGTTTCAGTGAAATCGTTCTAGAAATGAGGTTAGGGGCTCATGGGAAAATTGATGGAATTTGTGGGTTTTTGTGGGGGTGTGACACCCAAAAAGAGGATTAAAATATTCTAATTAATTGTTGAGTTTAGGAAGGGTTCCTAAACTCAATCATTGGAATCCTATATAAAGGAGAGATGTCATTGTGACATTATTTCATCATTGTGGAAGAATGGAGTTGACGTAAGTGAGTATGCACTTATGTCAAGGAGGATTGGTGATCTCAGCTAGGAAAGTCTGCAAGGTGGAGAATCTGGCCTAGGAGAAAGAAGCTGGTAGAGAGAGAAGTGTACGAAGATGATTGTACCTGTTGTTTTGTACTCATACATGGTTTGCAGATGGGTGAAGCGTGTATATACGTGAGTTGTAGAAGGACAAATCACATATAGGGTATATGTGGTTTGTAGGAGAGAAAACAATGCATGTTCGCATGTTTCCAGTAAGGTGAATCACGTATTTGGTTTTCTAAGAAGGTACATATCTGTACAGGATTACAGGTGACCTTAGCAACTTGTACAGGTGGTCTATAGTAGATTCATGAGCAGAGGATATTTCAAGAAATATAGTTGAGGTTTGGTTTTCACTTGTTTTGGAATGACAAGGTTGTCCTCATATTTGGTGATATTGTATTGGTTGAGAGGACTGGTTTTTGTCCTCATATTTGAAGGATTGAATAAAGTTACAAAACATAATTATTGTGTCTCTTTTGTATTGATGATTCATCTCTGATCTTTTTGTTTCCGCTGCATATGTTTTTAGTCAATAATTTCAATGTAAATTTGTTCAGTGATAGTTAGATCACTAGGAAGCAACTTTTAGATATGAAATTAGTCACATAGAGTTGCATGTGAAAATTGACATGGTATCCAAGCTTGGGATTTGAAGAGAATGGGATCATCTTGACAAACTTTGTTGGCTACAACACTAGAAGAGTGTTGTACTTGTTCTTGTTCTTGTTCTTATTTCAGGCATGTCAAGATGGTGAATACATTGAAGCTTGAGGATAGGTTGGAAGGGGAAACCAACTTCCAGAATTGAAAGGAAATGGTTCTCCTATTGTTGGAAGAGAATGACCTCAAGGAGTATGTTGAGGATGTGGTTCCTAGCCTAACTGATCCAGTAAATTTTTCATTTCATAAGAAGAGGGAAGTGAAGGCCAAACATGTATTGCTAGAGTCCGTGAAGGACCACTTGATTCCTCACATTGTTGAGAAAGAAACTACCAAGGATATGTATGATTCTTTGGTGGGTCTTTACCAAAACAAGAATAT
The DNA here is from genome assembly GCA_000966675.3 of Picea glauca. NCBI lineage: Eukaryota > Viridiplantae > Streptophyta > Pinopsida > Pinales > Pinaceae > Picea > Picea glauca. The sequence continues at coordinate 167,458 of JZKD02S1611192.1, read as the reverse complement.
TGGTAGGATGCTACACTTGAAGCATCAACTTCATATTATCAATATGACCAGTGAAGACACAATTGTTAGTTATCTTATGAAGTTTACTTAGATTTGAGATTGTAACACACCCCGCCACCCACAGGCCGTGGTACGCTACCTTCAAGCCCAACCTTGGACTTCTTTCTCTTACCAATACCTTTTTCAATTAATAAGGACACATAAAAGAAATTATCTAACGACATGCACAACAATAACCATCAAGCATGCATATTCTAAAGATTCAATTTAACGATAAATAATTAAGCATGCACAACGAAATACATTCATATACAGATAAATAATACCATAAAAGAGAGCACTTATCTTTATAAAAGAGGACACAAACTGGCTGTAGACCAAGGATGTTCCATCCAACCGTAGACACTACTACTCCAAATCTCAACAATAGTGTCACCCCCGAGCCAAGGCTATGAATCCACAAGGACGGTTCTAGAGTGTTACTTGGCTTCCCAAACCAGTCAGCACTCAAGCTCTCACAAGATTTCCCAGCACTCACAACAATCCAAGTACCCAACTCTCTTCTATCCATCTTGAACCACCCAAGAAAATGGACCTCCACCCTTCTCTGCCACGCAGTACCTCAAGCAGTCCTTCTCCTTTTAGGGCTCCAGTGCAACTAGTACAGAATCTCAATGCTGGAACTCTCAAGCCTCGCAGTTGTGAACAAAGTGGGACACATGCCAACGCATCTTAGACATGCAAGCCTCGATTCATGGCTGGATTACACTAGCGACCTCTACAGCCAATGACACCATGGCTTCTATTCAGCAGTTCGTTTTCCTTTCCCAAACCAAGACATAGATGAGAAAGATGAACGGGTGACATAAATGAATGGAGTGAGATCTCCACCCAAGGTGCGAAAACAATGAACAATTAGTGATTGAATGCGTGAGGGAAAGAGTGGAATGAAAGGATAAGTGAATGAGTGAACGAGCCAACAACCAACCCCCCCAACAGACCAAGGTCAGATTTAAGTATTTTGTGGGGAATCAAGAGCCTCCTGTCCTTCCCCAAGAAGCTCACGTAACTAATCCACTCCCTTAGACAAAAAGGGTAATTAAAATAGGAATTGAAATTTATCTCCTCAAGCCCCCTCTCTTGTGGAATCATAGCCCCCTATAACTCCAGTCCTTGTCCATCTAGTAGCCAACAATATATTTATTATTAATAATGATCCAAACATTACATTTATTGGGCACACTGGCCTTTTAATAATTGTTTTGGCACTCTGGCCTCTCAGCATTATAAAAATACATTATTTAAAATGGGGGTTCAAAACCCGGGGTGTTACATCCCCTCCCCCTTATTTTGGCACTGTCCTCAGTGCATATACAAAATAAAGATCAAAATGTCAAAATTTATTCAAAAAGTTGTGGGTACTCTACCCGCATGGCATCTCTATGATCCTAGGTAGCATCTTTAGGACCATAGCAGGTCCATTGAACCTTTACCAACTCTATAACTCGATTCCAGAGAATTTTGACCTTTATGCCCAATAACCACATTGGTTGAACCTGGAAGTCTCCCTTTGTCTCTACCTGAATCAGAATCCAATCAATAACATGGTTAGGATCATGTACATATTTCTTTAGTAAAGAGACATTAAATACATTATGCACATTCATGGAAGCAGACAATGCAAGCATGTATGCAATTGACCCTATTCTGTCTAATATTTCAAATGGACCACAGAATATGGATGCCATATTTGTACAAATACCCAATTTCAAAGAGATTTTTTTGGGATTCACTTTCAAAAGTACATGCTCCCCTACTTTAAATTCCTTAGTTGTCATGTTCTTATCTGCATAAAATTTCTGTCTATCTTGAGCTGCCTTCAAATTATGCTTGATCTTAACCATTTGGTATTCCATATCCTTGAGCAACTCCAGCCCAAGTACCACTCTATTTGTTGGATTGTCCCAACTCACTGGAGTATTTCATTTCCTACCATACAAGGCTTCAAATGGGCTCATTCTCAATTAATCTTGATACCCATTATTATATTCAAACTCAACCAAGTGTAAGTAATCTTCCCACTTAGATGGCTTATCCATCACATACATTCTCAGAATATCTTCAATTACTCGGTTGACCCTATCTGTTTGTCCATCTAATTGGGGATGGTATGTTGTGCTAAAGTTTAGATTTGTATCAAATCCTTTAAACTATCCCCTCCAAAAATTGGAGGTAAACTTTGTATCTCTATTTGAGACAATTTTCCTAGGTATCCCATGCAACCTAGAAATCTTCCTCATGTAGATTTCTACAATATTAGCCATTGTATGGGTTGTTTTTACAGGAAATAAATGAGCAGCCTTTGTTAATTCGTCAACCACTACCATGATTGAATCATGTTGTCTTGTTGTCCTGGGTAATTTAGTTATGAAATCAATGGTTATCACTTCCCATTTCTTCTCTGGAATTGGTAACGACTGCAGCAAACCCGTTGGGTGCCTATTCTCAACCTTCACCTTCTAACATTCCATACATTGAGCGATGTAATCGGCAACATCCTTTTTCATTCCTGGCCAAAAGAATTCGCTTCTTACTGCTGTAATCGTTTTCTGATAACCGGGATGTACAACATAAGGAACATCATGCATTTCCTTCAATACCAAATTCCTCAGTTCTCCGCAACTAGGAACATAGATTATATTCTTATGCATGAGTAATCCATATTCTTTTATCTCATACTCCTTTATTTTTTGTTGTACATCTCCTTGTTGTAAGTTTTCCTTTACCTATAGGTAATGTTGATCTGTAACAAGATCATCTAAAATTCTGCTCTTCAAGTCTGACTGATGCATACTGACAACAGTAGCATGCATGAGATGCACTCTTCTACTAAGTGCATCAACAATTTTATTCTCTTTTCCTTTGATATGCTTGATATCGAGATCATATTCACTTAAAAGTTCCAGCCATCTTGTTTTCGTAGTATTCAAAGTTGGTTGTTCAAAAAGATACTTCATGCCAATGTGGTATGCCCTTAATTCAAATCTCTTCCCCATGAGGTAATGCCTCCACATTTTCAAGGCATGGACAATGGCAACAAGCTCCAAGTCATGTCTGGCATAGTTCATCTCATGTTCCTTAAGCTTTATGGACTTGTAACTAACGACATTTCCATTTTACGTGAAGACTCCCCCAAGTCCTTCCTTACATGCATCTGTACATACCACAAAAATTTCATTTGGGTCAACAATATTTAACACAGGTGCACTAGTAAGTAATTCCTTCAACAAATTAAAATACTCTTCACACTTAGGTGTCCATTCAAATTTAGTTCCCTTCTTTTGCAAAGAAGTGACGGGATGAGAAATCTTAGAGAACCCTACTATGAACCTTCTATAGTAACCAGCTAATCCCATAAAATATCTGACTTCTGACACATTTTTGGGTGTTGGCCATCCTCTAATGGATTCAATCTTCTTTGGATCTACTACTATGCCCTGCTCTAAAATAATGTGTCCCAAGTAATGGATTTGCTTTTTATAAAAATAACAATTACGCATCTTGGAATACAACTAATGTTCTCTCAGCACTTGCATTACCAGTATTAAGTGATGTTCATGCTCCTCCTCAGACTCAGAATAGATAAGTATGTCATCCAGTGATACTATGACACACTTATCCAAATAATTTCTGAATATGCCATTCATTAAGCACATAAAGATAGTTGGTGCATTGGTCAGTCCAAATGGCACCACTACAAATTCATAATGCCCATACCTAGTTCTAAAGGTTGTCTTATGAATGTCTTCTTCCTTGATCTTTACCTAATGGTATCCTGACCTCAGGTCAATCTTCGAAATATCTTTGCTCCTCTTAGATGATCAAAGAGGTCATCAATTATGGGTAGAGGATACTTGTTCTTTATAGTATACTTGTTCAGTTGTTGAAAGTCAATACATAGCCTCAAGATTCCATCATTCTTTTTGACAAAATGTACTGGTGCTCCCCAAGGTGAAACACTTGGATGTATGTACCCTTTCTTCAACAATTCCTCCAGCTTCATTTGTAATTCTTTCAACTCTGGTGTGCTCATTCTGTAAGGTGTTTTTGACACCCGCGCAACTCCAGGCACTAAATAAATTGAGAAATCTATCTCCCTTCTTGGTGGAAACCCTCGTATATCTTGGAATACATCCTTGAATTCTTGTAGTACCAAGAAATATCCAAGGCTTGGCCCCTTCGTATTTTATGGCTCTTCCACATGAGCTCCATACAATTGGCATCCTTTTCTAAAACATCTCTTTAGTTTTAAAGCTAAAATTTCCCTTATAAAGATGGGTCTTGGGACTCCTTTCACAATGATTTGTTTTTCATCTCCATCCAAACATGTAAATTTCTTGCTATGACAATATAGGACAACATGATGCTTGTCCAACCAATCCATTCCAATTAGAATATCATAAGACCCCAAGGGTATGATATTCAGATCAACACTAGTATTCACAACATTAAGATTTATGGAACAACTTCTGACCATATCATGGATTCTCCTTTTGGTTCCAGTGGCTAACTGAACCAAACTTGATTTTCCAAGCTTAATTTTCTCCAAATGTAATCTATCCACTATTTTAGGATCAATGTAACAATGACTTGCTCCTAAATAAATTAAAATAACAACGGGTTGATTTATGATCTTAGCTTCCACCTTGATCATATTGGAATGGTATGCTTCTTGTCGATCATCTAAGGCCGCATAAATCCTTCCCATATCTTCGACTGTTGTAGCCTCTTGTGCATTGTGCATAGTCTTTACTCTGCCTTTTCTGTGTGGGAAATCTTTGTACTTGTGATCTTCCTTGCATCCCCAACATTGGATTCACCCTTAGCATACTGATCTTGATGATTTATATTAAGTTCATTCCTATTGAAGGGAGGTTTGAATCCTTTCCTCCTCTGATCATACTTCTCCTTCTTCTTATCCTTCTAAGATTTCTACAGGGATTCTTTTCCCTAGCCTTGCTCATATAAGTATTTATCCTTCCTGATGGCCTTAGTCAAGGTCTTGGGCTCATCATACCTAATATTTTCTTTATAAAAGGTTGGCAGTCCACTCAAAAACCTTTGTATCTTTACCTTTTCATCATTTATAAACCCAACATATTTTAACAATCCCAAGAACTTCTTCTCATATTCTGCCATAGTCATGCTTCCCAACTTGAGTTCAAATAACTCTTGCATTTTCTTGTCATAGAAATGCTCTGAGAGGTACTCCCTATGGAAGTACTTCTTGAACTTCTTCCAAGTGATTCTATTCTCATTAATATGTTCAAATTGCTTCAGTTGATCCCACCACATTGCATATTTCCCGTGCAAATGGTAGGTGGAAATTCGAGCTTCTAGATTTGATGAATAGTTATGCAATTGAAAATATCTCCTGAGTCCAAGAAACCATGCTTTAGCGTCGTCTTCCCTTTCTCTTTCACCATCAAAGGATGTTGGCTTGAGCTTCCTCCGCTCTCCTTGCTAACTTTCCACCTCTTGTCTCCTTCTTTGGTGCCTAATAGGAGACACCTATGGGTTACTTACATAATATTTTGATGCATAAGACTTTATTATTGAGAAAGGAGGTGAGTGGTGTCTATGAGTTCTAATAGCACTTCTCGAATAACCATCTCTTCCACGATCCTCTCTTCTTTCACGAGACCAACCTTCTTCCTCTTGTTTTGAGTTTGATCCCTTCTTCGGTTTCCTTTGCAACTGATTTAATCTCTGCAACACTCTAGCATTTATCTTACTTTACTCTCTCATCGGTCTCTCATTGTATTCTTTGTATCTCTACACTTATATTTTCAGGCTTCTTACAATTTCTATTAATGTTTCTTTCTCCCCTCGGCCCTTGCATCCGTTAGATTCTGTCTCTGCATTGCCAATTTTGGTATTTTGGCCTTTGGCCTCCGTATCATAGCTGGACACTCCCTTGCCTTATTCCATTTCTTCAATACTCATTATGACTTGATGTGTTTAAACCCCTTAATTCTACAAAATGTGCAAGCGACCATTTTGTTAGAATTAAGCATATGATAAACAAAATTTTCCAAACCATGTACATGTCCCTTTTCTTCTCAATTCATGAAGAACATATATGTATCAATCTGCACCATATAACACTTCCATGTTATCCCTTAGCCAATACATAATTTAATTCTATAGAGGCATTCCTTTCAAACCACTTCCCTAGGTGACCATGGCTTGAAACCGCAGCCAAATACTTCCTGGTGCTTTCTGTGTTAGAAATTATTATATCAGAGATCATGTGGTTGAAAATCGATCGAGGGCTAAGATCGATAGTCAACATTAATTGTGGGATGAAAATGTGCTCACTCTTTATTAGAGAGCTCTGTCCCCACAATTTGAAAATTTCTCACCCAAATCTCCTTTAAATCATGGTTGTTGATCCCTTGTCCCAATGAGATCAACGACGTTGGAAAATAGTGGGTTGTGAACTAGCACGTCTACTAATTTTTCCTCCTCTCCCTGCAATGGTTCCCCACTGTCATTTTTTTGTTCACAGATCGACGACTATCTATGGGTCTTGCTTCCTTAGTGCTCTGTTCCAATATCACACCGACAGGCGCTAGCTCTTTCCTCGCCTGGGACCTTGGGCTGTGACCCAGGGCTTACCCTCTTGGCATTTTTCAACTTTGGAACCTTCATCTAGGACCAAATCGATGGTCCTCGTCCTCATTCATGATCAACAATCGAGATCCACTTCGAGACTCCATGCTTCGAAAGTTTGGCACTTTCGACCTCCGCTTTCCCCCGTAGTACTTTGTACCCAAAGTTCTAGATCAGGGGCCAGAAATCCACCTCAAATCAATGGCTCTAGTCCACTTCGGGACTTCAGCCTTCGGAAGTCTCAACTTCCCCCACTTGATTCCTCCCAGAATGATTTCACCCGGAGTTCATGATCTATCGATGTGTGTCCTCCCGCAGATCGATGATTATGAATCGCTTCGGCTCTTTGGGCTTTGGGAGATTCAAACTCTCCGCCTTCAGTTTCTCCTGGAGTGCTTTCACCCAAAGTCGACGATCTGTCGACGCGTGTCTCTCATAGATCAGCGGTTGGGAATCGCTTCAACTCTTTGGGCTTCGGGAGTTTCAAAGTCTCCACCTTCACTTTCTCATGGATTGCTTTCACCCGAAGTCAACGATCTATCCACGCGTGTCTCTCACAAATCAATGGTCGATATGTACTCCGACCTTTGGGATTTATCGACCCAATGCAACTATAACATCTTTTTCCTCTAAAGTGCCTAGTCTCTAGACTACATGATCTGTCACCACATGGTGAAATACTAGAAGCGAACATGTGGCCCAATCAGGTGGGTGACATGTGTCATGTTCTAACTGACATTTCAATCCTCCATAGGTTCAAAACTCACTGACACGTGGCACACATCCCATGTGTCCACATCATCCCAGGTGACATCTATGAGCCACATCACTTCGAAATTTCAAGCTTCGGAAGATTTTACGCTTGCATTCTGGGGGCCCCATCACCTCCAAGTGATGTCATCATGCCCCACCACTTCGGCTCTTAGGAATTTGGGACTTCGAGCGTCGGGAGTTTCCACACTAACACACTTCCAATTCTCCCAAACTCTGAATTCCTGAACTAGTCAATCTTCCGACACATGTCTCCCTTATCGAATGGTCTGCATTAACTCTGGAATTCGGGACTTTAGGATATACTGCTGCAAAGATAAATGATTCTTGTTGATTTGAGATCAATGACCCTCAAATACTTCAGGACTTCGAGTAGTTCTTTCCCTAGTGCTTTGCTCTACAAAACCTTCTAGTGTACTAAGTCTTCGAAGTGAGAGACCTGGCACCGTGTGTCCTTGTTGATGGATGGTCCAGATGAACTCTGGCCTTCGAGCCTTTGGGAGTTATAGCTTTTTGCATCCATCTTTCTTCTGAAGTGGTTTTCTATTGGAGTGTTGGATCTCCTGCCATGTGTCCACTTTGATCAATGGTCTGGATCTACTCTGTTTCTTCGAATTTTTGAGATTTCGAGAGTCCTTTACTCACTCAACTTCTTCTTGCTTCCTCCTGAAGTACGAGGTCTCCTTACATGTGTCCCCTGCTTGAATATCAATGACAACGAGTGATTATGGAGTCTCAACTTTCTCACTCTTTAATTTCCTTCCCAATATCCTCAATGTGAAGATGCTTTTCCGTAGTGGGATCGATATCCACCATTGATCTATTAATCTATCATGATCAATGATCCTGAGTGATTGTGGGCTCACAACTTGTAGAAAATTTAATTTCCTTCCCGATCCCCACAATGCCTCCCCACCGTTGATTTCTCTCCAATGAGATCTGACGATTGTGACTTAACCTTTGCTTTGCCTTCATCGGACGACCCTTGTTCACCTGGCCTCTGATCCAATGATCCCCAATCTCTCTTGATCCCACAGTGACAATCGCTCCCAAATTCTAAAGGGATGGTCACGATCCTTTGAACCCTTACAAAGGATCTTTGACGCTCTAGATCATGCATAGATTCTGCAACTTCACTCCTCCTAATATTTTCAACTTCACGGCCAGAATTCGATCTCAACCATGAGACTATGACCAACAAACCCAACCCATATCGGCTCGGTGTTTCAACCAGAAGCTCTGATACCAATCTGTAACACACCCTACCACCCACAGGCTGGGGTACGCTACCTTCAAGCCCACCCTTGGAATTCTTTCCCTTACCGATACCTTTTTCAATTAATAAGGACACATAAAATAAAAGATAAAACGACATGCACAACAATAACCATCAAGCATGCATATTCTAAAGATTCAATTAAACTATAAATAAATACACAACGGAATCCATTCATATACAAATAAATAATACTATAATAGAGAGAACTTATCTTTATAAAATAAGACACCAACTGGTTGCAGACCAAGGACGTTCCACCCAACTATGGACACTACTGCTCCAAATATCAACAGAGTGTCACCCCTGAGCCAAGGTTATGAATCCACAAGGATGGTTCTAGAGTGTTACTTGTCTTCCTGAACCAGTCAACAATCAAGATCTCACAGGATTTCCCAACACTCACAACAATCCAAGTACCCATATTGCACCACCTAAGAGAATGTACCTCCACCCTTCTCTACCATGCAATCCCTCAGGCAATCCTTCTCCTTCTAGGGCTCCAATGAAAATGGTCTAGAATCTCAATCCTGGAACTCTTAGGACTCGCAACTATGAACAAAGCGATACACATGCCAACGAATATCAGACATGCAGGCCTCAATTCATGGCCGTATTACACAAACGACCTCTACAACCAATGATACCATGGATTCTCTTCAGCAGTTCGTTTTCCTTTCCCAAGTCAATACACAGATGAGGAAGATCAATAGGTGATGTAAATGAATGGAGTGAGATCTCCACCCAAGGTGCGAAAACAACGAACAATCAGTGAATGAATGTGTGAGGGAAAGAATGGAATGAAATGAGAAGTGAATGAGTGAACGAGGCAACAACCAATCCCCCCAATAGACTAGGGGCGGGTTTAAGTATTTCGTGGGGACTCAAGAATCTCCTGGCCTCCCCCGAGAAGCTCATGTAACTGATCCACTCCCTTAGACAAAAAGGGTAATTAAAATAGGAAATAACATTTATCCCCTCAAGCCCCCTCTCTTGTGGAATGATATCCCCCTATAACTCTAGTCCTTGTCCGTCTAGCAACCAACGATGTATTTATTATTAATAATGATCCAAACATTACATTTCTTGGGCACACTGGCCTTTTAATAATTGTTTGGGTACTATGGCCTCTCAACATTGTAACAATACACTATTTAAAATGGGGGTTCAAAACCCAAGGTGTTACAGATATCATCTCACAACCATTGGTGAGAAAGTGTAGGATGTTGAGTTGGTGAATGTAGCATTGAGAGGTCTTCCCAGGTCCTGGGAACCATTTTTTCAAGGGATCTTTGCACGAGACAAGTTACCAGACTTTGACAGATTATGCACAAATTGTATCTAGGAGGAGACTCAATTAGTATCCAAATATGATATGGATGGTGTGGTAAAGAGTAGAAGTGATGAGAACCAGGCCCTTGCAACTCGCACTAGGAAGGGAAAAATGGGTTCTCCATATAGAAGAGGTCCTTCAAGGAGAAGTGATTCTCCTAAGAGGGAAGCGTCTCCAAATTTGAGATAGAAGAAGGATCTTAGTAAGACCAAATGTCTTGAGTATCATGATTTTTGGCATTATGCTTCAAAGTGTCCACACCAGAGGGGAAGAGGAAGAAGGAAACATGCATCGACAATAGAGGTTGATGAGATTGCAAACAAGTTCCAGAGGGAGATCTTGTTGGTCTCTTCCCTTTCAAGTATTGTCTCCAGTAGGAAGAGATGATTGGTGGATAGGGGAGAATTTTCCATATGGAAGGTGATTGAGATTTGTTTGACACTCTCATAGAGACTGGTTCAGACTAATGTGTGGAGATTGGTATGGGAACCAAGCATTTGGTACAATGATATAGTACTATATCATTTCGATTGGACTCTGGAGATATGTTGAGGATGTCGAATGTGTGGTGGGTGACATAACTTAGGAGGATTTTCCTCTTAGTATCGAAGAGTCAGATGAAGCGATATCATGTATTGTTTCAATATGGAAAGGTATTGCTTGTGCTCATACGCTATAGCTTCATATCAACAGTGGTTCTTGGAGCTATGGAGGGAAACCTATATAGGTGGAGGGGCTAGCCTATGAGTGTTGTGGCCAATAGGATCAAAGAGACATGTGAGGAGGAGCAGGTTGATGAGTGGTAAGGCAAGTAACCCCACTAGGAGTACCAACTCATAGGGAGCCACATTTTAGAGGGAGCCAACCCTCAGGATCTATGAGGGAGGATAATCCTCCCAAGACTATGCAGAGAGCAATGAACAAGAAGTAGATGGCCCCGAGGGATGTGAAGACTCGGAGGGAGTCAAGTTTTAGGAGGAGCATTCAATATCAGAGTGAGCCTGATCTCAGGCAGATTCTGTTGGCTCGAAGGGAGATATGGTAGTCCAGAGGGATTTCCCCCTCAGGATCAATTGGGAGAGAGACATCTTCCAGGACTGACAGATAGGTGTCATGGGTTGAGGAGGTTATACAAGAGCTTTATAGGTAGGAGGATTCTAGGGCATTTGAAACCTCCATAGAGGATACACTTGTGTCAACATGATTTGCTACATGGACATAGGAGGCAACCATTCAGGAGGGTTGGGGAGTAGGATTTTCTTTATTCATAGAAAGAGAATCTAGTGAGGCAGATTACACAATAGGATTTTCTTCAGTAACAATGGATGTGACTAGTTAGAGAAAATTTGTCTCAGTGATCGAGGATGGGGACAGTCAGCCAGAATAGATAGCAGGATGTTATCTAATGACCGTGGATGCAGTTAGTCAAACATATTGGATAATTGGATATGTTCCAGTGACCAAGAATGCATCCAGTCAGACATATGTGATAGAGTTCACAAACCCATATTCCACAATGATGGAGGGAGTATCTAGTCTAGACTATTGGAGTATAGATATATAGATGGGGTGGCATATCTAGAGCTATATCTAATATGTGCAAAAGTGGTGCATATAGATGTTGTAGGATGGGACAACTCCCTTTATAAGAGGGAGTGTTGATTTTTGTATCTTCTGGAGGTATTTTCACTAGAGGCCAAGGTTCCAGGAATGTGGGAATTTTTATTGGCACCAGTTTTGACTTTTGTTTCAGTGAAATCGGCCTAGAAATGAGGCTAGGGCCTCATGGAAAAATTGATGGGATTTGTGGGTTTGTGTGGGGGTGCCACACCCATAAAGAGGATTGAAATATTCTAATTAATTGTTGATCTTAGGAAGGGCTCCTAAAATCACTCACTAGACTCCTATATAAAGTAGAGATGGCATTGTGACATTAGATAATCATTGTGGAGGAATGGAGTTGGAATAAGTGAGTCTGCATTTGTGTCAAGGAGGATTGGCGATGTTAGCTAGGAAAGTTTACAAGGTGGTAAATATGGCCTAGGATAAAGAATATGGCAGAGATCGAAGTGTATGGAGGTGACCGTACCATTTTTCTGTACTCATACACAGTTTGTAGATGGGTGAAGCGCGCATATACATAGGTTGTAGAAAGACAAATTATGTATAGGGTATACACGGTTTGTAGGAGACCAAACCACATATGTTCGTGGGTTACCAGTAAGGTGAATTGTGTATCTGGTTTTATGGGAAGGTACTTATCCGTATAGGCTAATTGGTGATGTCATTAGGATGTACAGGTGTTCTATAGCAGATTCATGAGTAGAAGAGATTTCCATAATAT
>JZKD02S1611192.1:104000-155009 GCA_000966675.3 Picea glauca | reverse complement strand
AGCTGAATTTACTTAAGCATGTCCTCTAGGTGTGTGGAGTAGCAAGTTGGATGCATTGATGCTACTACTATTGAGGTTGTATATGCAATGTGTGTGTACCAATCATTTTATTAACATGATGGAGATATGGACAAATCTTTTAGAAAAAAAGTAATACATTTTGTTGTAAAGTTGTGCACATGTGTATTTATTAAAATCAATGCCATAGAATTTTCATTTTAAAATCAATTTCCCTTAGTTGATGCACTACATCTAGTTGACTCCTCTGAATGGCATCTACCAATGTTAGATCCACTGGAAATGGGCCTAGGTAAATTAATATGATCCATGTGTGATGAGAGATACCTACACACATGGACCAATAAGATTGTATTAACAATTTATGACTAGTACCTACCTCTTTTACTTGATAATTTCTCTAAAATATGGTCTCTTAAGATAATGATCACATTGCCTAGGACCCAATCATGACTTCAATCATGTCCTATGTATCCATTGGGATCTATTTTACAGGTGAACATGAGTCCTTGAGAAACGGTCTTGTTGTTGAACTTATGGTTATAATGAGAGTTGGCGGGGGGGGATCAATATAAGATACTTTTTACTTTAATTTAGAATTCATCAATCATTCATTAACTTGAAAATATTAGATGCATGCAAACTCAAATACCGGTACATAGAGTTTAACTTGGATACCCTTGAGGGAGAAAACCAAAAATCTTATTTTTATAAATGTTTGTGTGCACCAACTTATTTTTACAAATCTTGTAGGAACCAACATACTAGAGACACTAATATCCTTAGCTGAGTACCAACTTAGTAAGATATTGTGTAGGCACCAACCTACTAGAGACACCAATATCCTTAGCTAAGCACCAACTCAACAAGACTTGTGTAGGCATCAACTTACTAGAGACACCAATCTCCTCAGGTGAGCACCAACTTAGTAAGACTTATATAGGCACCAACCTAATATATCCATACATAGAGTACTTCCAACTTCACCTGCATGCGTCATACTTCATGCATTTTACAACATCATCATACCCTTAAATTTCATGTTCCAACGCCTCTCTTTGCTTCATACCCTAGACATAGATTCAAATCCTAGTCATATTTAGCCTTCAATCCATAGAAAACATAATAGCATCATTCCAAAAATATAACTCTAGATTTTAGCATCACAACCTCAAAACAATGCACTTTGCAGTGTCAAAGACCTTAGTCCTTCATAGTGCACCCTTAAAACTCCAAGAAAACTCCTCTTGCAACCTTTAGAACCCAAAAAGACTCCCCGTATCCTCTTTTGCACCTCAATCTTGATATTCTTTCCTAGATGATCTTCAAATGTGACATATATCCTGTATTTATAGTGTTTTTGTGCTCACTTTTAGGGTCGAACTATAAAGACTAGATGAGTCGACTTAAACTTTCTGGTTGATTTGTCTGATAGAAAAATTCATATCTCCTTATTCCTAAAGATTTAGAGGGAGTTCCATATATCATTATAAAGGTCTTGGAATAATATTTCCAATGATATAACCTATACTCCCATTTGAGAAAGGTATTTAGAGTAAAAATGACTTTAAATATAGGGTATCCAAACTGAGCATCAAAAATCTAAAAAACATATTTCCAACAATCTCCATCTTGCAATATTTATCTTGGACATCCGTAGTCTCCACTATCTTTGAAATCAATGAAAACAATATTTCCAACAATATCCCCCTTTTTTATTTATGGAAACTCTTAGTCAATTTTGATACTCCCCCTATCTGCAACTTCCCTTATGTTTGCAATTGTTCCTCTATTTGCAACTTCTCTCCCTTTGACATCACTGGCAAAGATTTTCTCCCCTTGAGCTTGTGCTTCCCTTTACTAATGATATGAGAGGGATATCACTCCCATACAATGTTTTTCTCCTTTGACTTCATCGAGAATGTATACATTGCTCAAGGTTCTATTTGCATTTTCCACTAATCTTCTTGAACCTGCTTTCCTTATCTCACATCCTTTAGAATGAAATGTGAGGTTGTAACCTTGATCACACATTTGACTAACACTTATAAGATTGTGTTTTAACCCTTCAACAAACAAGACATTATATTTTTTAGTATTTCCATTTTCAAGACTAATGATACCTTTTCCAACTATTCTTGCAGAGGAATTATCCCCAAAGGTAAATCTGCCTCCTTTTTCTTCCTTAAGGGTGAGAAATTTGTTCTAATACATTGTCATGTGTTTTGAACATCCAATATCAATGTACCATTGGCTTCCTTTGTCTTGAACATAAATTGCAAGTCCACATTCTTCCTTATTTAGTTCTTCTTGCTTCATCTTCCACACCCTTGTGTATTCTACTCTATGCTTGGTAAGAACAAATTCTTCCCGATTTTGTTTAGGAGACTTTATAATGTTGTTTCTATAGTCGCATGCTATGTTCCCATACTTATTGCACTTATAACATTCAATATCATAATCAAGTAGAGGAGAAAATGAATGGTAGTTTCTATTATCAAACCCATGATAAATTCTAGTTTTGCTGCTCACATAATCATCCTTTGAGGTCTTGTAAGGACCTCTATTTCTATTTCTCACATGGTAACTTCTTGTATAAGCTCTACAATCTATTACGTTATGACCAGAATTATTTCAAGAAAAATAATATCCAAGGAAGAGATTTTGATACCAGGTTGTGGAAGGCCTTTTTGACCTTCATGAGTGATAAATCTTGTGTCATTCTTCTTGTATATTCCATTCCAAATTTTCCTCCATACTTAGAAAAATTTGAGATCATCATGGGTTCCTAACATATTGTGTTTCCATGCCAAAGTTTTGTGACCCCCATAACTTTTCTTAAATTTATGCGGCCTCTATTTTGCACTATCCACACTTAGAATATTTTTGGAAGAGGATGTTAATTCATGGGTGTAGAGAATTGTCCTTATGAAAATCAATAATTGATGGTTCATCATACATCTCTTGGGTTCAATCGGAAAGAGGTCAACCTACATCTGGATACAGTTGATATGACGATCAACCAGAACACTACATCATTCGGTTGAGTGTTTGACGTTCCTGTCGGTCGGAAAGTTGACCAATAGTTGAATACAATCAAGTGGTGGATATACTAGAATATAAATTGACTATGATTTGGAAACTTAGGTGGTTAGGTCACCCATCCTTATCGATCTAACTCGACAACACAAATTTGGCCGAGTCAACTCTAATAGTTGATGGTTATATGTGAAAAACATATTCCGGATTCTATGGAAGTTGGTTAGGTATTGAGATTATAAATAGAATACCCATTGTGTCATTATTATCATGGATATTGTGCAATAGATCATGTATATCAATATGTGAAACATGCATTGTGATGTTTTGATCACAGTGCGCTCTGCTTAAGTGTTGTAATGGTGTCTTTAGACACCACCTTTATCTTCAATTTTTTTCTTTCTCTTCGATTATCTACAGTACTGTGTTTTATATTCCATTTCATATACCACCCTATTCCCTAACATGGTATTCAATTTGATGGTTTAAAACCTCGACCTGTTATCTGCAAACATTATTGAGTTGGATCTGTTGTGTGTTTGACTTTGGGATGATAGTTTGTTGATTGAAACTTATTGAAACAGACTAGTTTCTTTCTAGATATCAAATATGGCTTCAAAGATCGATCCTATTATTATAAATGGATCAAATTATGTAGTATGGGCACCAGATATGGAAACCCTACTAAAGAGAAAAGGACTATGGCAGTACATGAAGGTTGTGGTTCCAGATCCAACATACGATTAGACAAAGTTCACTATTGATGGAAAGAAGGATGATTTTGTAGGGGTGATCACGAACTACATCTCATGGGAGATTAGATTTCACCTCAGTGGGATCAACTTCCTTCATCAATTCTTGAAAAAGACGAAGTCAGTGTTCGACCAAGTTGAAAATATACATATCTTGCAGTTGGAGAAACAATTGATCTCTCTTGATCCTCACTATTTTGATAGAATGGAGGACTATTTGGCATGTGCGAAAGAAATCCAGTTTAAATTGGAAAAACGTGGAAAGAACTATCAGAAGAAGGATGGGAAACTCATCAAGTTGGTCCTGATGAACCTGAGAACACCATTCAATGTGTTTGTGTCGACTTTTCGCACCAACTAGAAAGAACACAAGGAACATGGTAAGTATTACACCTTTGAATATTTATGTGGCATTTTGATTATTGATCAGTATAGACTACTTGAATAAGGAAATATTGGTGGTAAACACTAGCCCACTTGATCAAGGGAACGGGAAAGATGGATCCCAGGGATAGAGTATGGTTTGATGCCTCTACATAGAAACCTGGATATCGGGACCAAAAACATGCATACCGGGACCAGAAACCTCAGAGACAGATAGATGCCCCCCAACGAAGTCGAAAGAAGAATACATTTCAGTATTGTGGAAATATTGAAAATGTGGAGAAAGTTTGTTATAAGAAGAGAGATGATTTAGAGGAGAAGTTTAAACGCCTTAAAGGATGTAATGTCCCCAACTATGTTAGGTGGGAATATTACATTTTCTATCCAAAAATGTTATTTCTCCTTGTGTAAATATGTCAAACACTTTGTGTTAATGTTGTTGTTAACCCCTTACAAATAGTTTTCTCATATAGAAATATTGTCAAACATATTGCATACATCCATTACACAGAAAATATAGCATATATCCATGGCATATTATTATGGATGGAAACCCCTAATCACAACAATACAATGATATCTAATGGTTGTAAAAACAACTGCAAATACTCTTGAACACACAAGTGTAATGGCTACAAGGAAGTTGCACACATCTACTAATAGAAACAATACAAAGAAAACATGGAATGATGTCAATATTTGATACTCACTGCGACGCGTTGCTCCAGTAATGTTTTCTCTATTAGCAAATTTTCAATCTCTCCTGCACTTGATCCAAATGGCTTGGCCTCATGCAAACCCATTCACAGAGGTCCTCATGAGAAAACTGCTAGATGTCTAGTGGGGCCTCCCAGGATTCCTCATAATACCCCTATGGGGATGTCCTAAACCATGATTTCTCTGAAACCCTCCTGTCATCTGCAAAATTCTAAATCATCCTCTTCTAGAAAATATTTGCAAACTTCCTACACAAACCTCCAACTGAACATAAATCTCCAACTGAATCTCTAATAGAAATCCTAGGTGGACTCCCCTCTTGTCTAGCTAGGGTGCATATTGCAACATAGAAACTAAAATGAAGTAGCGGAATGATCCAGGTAGATATCTGTGGCCACCCACCTTTCCCAACAGGATCAAAATGATTTTCTGGCAATTTTGGTAATTTACTATTTTTAGCAGTTTTTAACTTCTGGGGCCATTTTGAGGGCCTAAAAAAAGGTTTTTTGGGATCAATCTTCTCAATGATAGCTAAAGGCTCTGATTTATCCCATAAAATGAATTTCCGCGACAATACCTTTCCAACGATCTATAGTGTGCCCCAAACAAAGATCGTATGCCAAAATTACGCCCCCGGGAAGTTGATACACCAAACTACCCAAAACAAGGTCCACAAAACTGTTGGCTTTTCATCTTCTGGGGTTAGGGTTTTGGATTTTATTTATGATAAAAATGCCTTTGGAGCCTCATTTTAAAATTGTCTTCTTGTGAATGTGAGTATTGGACACATCTCTTCTCATAGATAAGCTACCACCATTCTAGCGAGTCTTTCACTCTGTATTTCTACAGTCTTTGTACATTTTCACTCATTAATAGAAAATTTTGTATTACTGTATCTTTGTGTTTATGGTTGCATCTCTGATACATTTATGTTATATTATCAGATATCTAAGATATCTCTGTACATTGATTTATTGTATCTCCATTCTCATTTTGTGTCGAAAATAATCAGGAACAGTGGTATCAAAGCAGGTTGTGCTTGATCATTTTTTAGTGCATGTCCCCGACGAGGTCTGAGTATAGTAAGTTGGGTCTCAATATTGTCTCTCTTAGAGACAATCTCTCTCACACATCCAAGAAACCCTCCATTGTGGAAGAAAAGAAAAATGACAGAGAAGATGATTCTATTAATATGTTGCTTGACCAAGCTCTCACATGACAAAGGGACAAAATGATGGAGAATTTTTCTCACACCCCTCAATGCCTGTTGATAGTAACAAGAACATCTTCATCAAACAACCACTTTGGAATTACCTTGTCTTTCAAGGTACAAGTTTATTTTTATATTCCTATATTTGAAGGATAGATAGATGCGAATGCCTTAGAAAAATGGTTAAATATGTTAGAAGGTTATTTCTTTGTTCATAATTTCTCTGATAGGGAAAAGATCACCTTTGTAGTCCTTAAGGATCTCCCCCATGTCAAACATTGGTGGGAAACTTACTGGGAGAAAATTTACACATAGGAGTCTGGAATATATGGGGTGAAGCCCACTTGGGATTTTTTTTGTGGATGCAGTAAAGGAACAGTATTACCATGTTGGCAACTATGAGGACCAGTGCATGAGATGGACCACACTGCAACAATAAACGGGCCAAGTAGTTCTAGATTTCACCAGTACCTTCCATACCTTGTGCACCAATATGGGTATCAAAGACTCTGAATGAAATTTGGTTATGAAATATCGTGGGGCTCTACATAGATACATCCAAACTGAAAGGGATTTTATGGACATCTCATCACTCGGTTTTGCTTATCGATATGATATTAAAATTGAGCATAATTTTAAGCACCAAAACAAATGGGAGTCTGGGTATGCAAATCCTCAACAACCAAAGTATGATAAATACGTCCCTAACAAACAACATCCCAAAAACTAGTCCAAGCCACATGAAAATAAGGGTCATGGAAAGACAAAGAAGGACACTGGAAAATGGTGTGATTTCCACAAAATCCCCTAGCACAACACCGATGAATGTGGCTCAAAACAGTCATTGGTGGTCGAGATAAAAGACAAGGAGTCGAACCCTGATTCAAAATTTGATTCTAAAAATACTGATAGAAGAAATATCATTGACATAGACCCCATTGTTATTGTCGCAACCACAACAATTCAACTAGAAGAACCAACAGATTCTAAAGAGGGGAAGCACCTTTTTCATTCAAATATGTGGGTGAAGGGGACCCTGATGCATTTTATTGTTGATAGCGAAAGCCAAAAGAACCTCATCCTAGTAGAGGTCATCAAACAATTGGGATTATCAACAACACCACACCTAGAACCATACAACATCGGGTGGCTTCACAGGGATGAGATATTCATGTCAACCAGCAGTGTTGATTGTCATACGAAATCCAAACCTTCAAGGATGAGGTATTATGTGATGTTTACACCTTGGATGTCTGTGATGTTCTCTTGGGCCAACCTTATATGTGGAAGAGACATGTTACTTATGAGTCTCGACCACGTAGTGTCATTGTTACTCTGGGGGGTCATCTCTACAAGATACCAGAGGTAATTCTGACTATTGTCCCACCTAAATAGTGCCACAAGGTAGTATCTCATACTACAAAGTTCAACTTATTCACAGTTTGTTTAAAGTGTGAACAGAAGAACACCATTACAGCCTCAGTCCAAGCACCTTATATCCAACAGAAGTAGGTCAAAAATATTGCAGCAAAGTGTAAATATTCCTTCTTCACACAAGAATCTCATTTAGACAAACTGGTTAAAAAGGCCCAGCCCTTCCAACCACATGTTTGTGACAACCTTCAACAAGGTAGGCAACACAACTTCTCCAACAAGGAAAGCAACTCATCAAGATGCAGATTCAACAAACGCTTTTCCCTCTCCCTTGAGAACTCAAATCAATGGATACCATTGCTTCCTAATGAGGGAGGATTGATCCAGGTGGATATCGGTGGCCACCCACCTTTTCCAACTGGCTCAAAACAATTTTTTGGCAATTTTGGTAATTTACTATTTTTAGCAGTTTTTAACTTCTAGGGCCATTTTGAGGGCCTAAATGAAGGTTTTTAGGATCAAGCCTCTCAATGATAGTAGAAGGCTTTGATTGAGCCCCCAAAATCAATCTCCTCAATGATACATTTCCAATGAGTTATTGTGCGCTCCAAACGAAGATCGTATTCCAAAGTTACGCCCTCGGGAAGTTGATACACCAAACTACCCAAAACGGGGTCCACAAAAATGTTGGCTTTTCATCTTCCGGGGTTATAGTTTTGGATTTTATTTATGATAAAAATGCCTTTGGGGCCTCATTTTAAAATCATCTTCTTCTAAATGCGAGTAGCGGACACATCTCTTTTGAGAGATAAGCTGTCACCATTCTAGCGAGTCTTTCACTTTGTATTTTTAGAGTCTGTGTACTTTTTTTTTGCTCATCAATAAAAAATTGTGTATTAATGTATATATATGTTTATGGTTTCATCTTTTATACATTTCTATTATATTATTGGATATCTTAGATATCTTTGTACATTTCTTTATTATATCTTTGTTCTCATTTTGTGCCGAAAATAATCTGGATCATGGAAGGGTTTTGCTAAACCCCAACAAAACAATGGCTCCAAGAGCACTCCAACATGAGAGATCAAATCATAATTCCAAATATAATGGTTACCCCTCTATTTATCCTTTCTCTGGGCCTTCTATATATTTCCCTTTTTTCACCAAATCAAACCCTCACTTTATTTTCCCTCCATTTATTTATTTTTATTTAATGTCACTTTAGGATTTGTCATTCTTTTAACCTAGTGACACCAAATAACCACCTTGAGTCCCTTGTCCTTGTTGAATATATCCTATGAGATTCATATAGGATATTAATTCATCCTCCTCCATGATCAATTGTAAGGAGAAATTACAAAGGAGACGTGTTCGTTGTACACTGACTCGCTGATAATTTCACCTTCTAAGTCAAAACTTCTTAGGTCTTGATATCTCAGTCTACGTAGAATGAATGGGTAGTGGAATTTAGGTGCACTCATCACATCGCTAAGGATTCCTCCTTGTTCACGTGGTTGGATGAAGCTAAGGAGAAGAAAATCTATGTTGTTGATGATTTTTCTCTGGATGTTTCTAGTCAAGGTGATGTTGCTTGTTGACATGGAAAATTTGTCGACATCTATCATGTGCCAAACCTTAGTGCCAATCTGTTGTTTTTTTCTTAGTTAACACATATAGGTAATATTGTGGAATTTTATCCATATTAGTTTTATGTTCGTGATCTAAATAAAGGAAAGTTGATAGTCGTTGGTGGGATTCTTGACCCATCGAATGGCTTGTATAAATTTCGTGACACGACTCGACTTGAAACTGAAATAATTGCACTTGTTTATCACACCAATGAGTGAAGTTGAATCTTCCATGAATGAATTAAACATATGAATTTCCAAATTTTGTAGGCACTGAAAACTAAGAAGATGGTTGTTGGTTTTTCGAAGGTGTTTCTCCCTGAAGGCATCTGTAAGGGTTGTGTACTTTGAAAGCATCATCAGGAACCATTCAAATCTGGGAAATCATGGTGATCACAAAACCTACTCGAAATGGTTCACAGTGATTTTTTCTACAACAATATGCCTTCATTGGCATGTGAAAGGTATATTTTAACCTTTATTGATGATTTTTGTCACTTTACTTTGGTATTTTTCTTGAAGAATAAGAACCTTGTCTTTGAAAAGTTCAAGGAGTTTCGACCCTTTGCTAAAAATAAATGTGTTCTACCCATCAAGTGCTTGAGATCAGACAATGGTGGTTAGTATGTAAATTTACCCTTTGAAGAATAATTTCTTCGATCTAGTATTGGTTAGCAGTGGTCATTTCCTCATAGACCTAAGCATAACACAATAATTGGATGTTAGTCAAAATTGCTAGATGTCTTTTAGAGGATAAATATCTTCCTCCTCGCTTTTGGGATCAAGCAGTGTATTGTGCAAATTATCTTCTCAATCACATCTCGATTTGAGTTCTTCCTTACATGACTCCAGACAAACAATGGTATGGGAAGAATTTGGATGCAAAGATTCATGCTTTCATCATGATGGGCTACTATGAAGAGTTGAAATACTATCGACAACTTGATCATGTCAAACAACAAATCATTATCATACGAAATGTATGATTTGATGAGAAGTCTTCTAGAATTATGTTTTTAAATGTCTCCTCTGGATTGTTGCGGGATGATCCCTTTGATTTTGTCTTTGAAACTAGATCTCTTGTTACATACTTCAATCCTTTTATTGGATAGTCAAACATTCTTCTCGCTCTGGATCATCGACCTCTGAGTCAATTAGTCTTTCTTCATCTCTTTTGACCGATTCACTAACGTTTGATCGACCTACTGAAGTGAACCACAGTTCACCTATTTCTTGTCTACAAAGATAGACTACCAAGAAATTTGAAGCTTATATAGATGATCTTGGAGATTCCTCCTCTATATGACAAACTTAAAGTCAAAAGAAACATGCCATCATTTTATTGATGAATCGTGTACTTGAAACTTCTGATCATGTTGCCTACTCAAATGATGAAGGATGGCCTGAATGAGAGAAGGATATGAATATACAAATTGATTCTTTGTCTAAGAATCATACATAAGACTTAGTTCCCCGACTGCAAGGAAAGAACATTGTGAAATGAAGACGGGTCTACTGGACCAAATTTACCTCTGAAGGTTTTTTTGAGAGACATAAAGCATGCCTAATTGTAAAGGGATTTTCTCAACAAGAAGGAATTGACTACATTGAAACCTTTTCCCCTATTGCAAAGATAAACTCTGTTCAACTGATTATTTCCCTTGCTACTCATTTTAGATGGAAAATTCATCAATTCGATGTGAAGAGTGCTTTTCTTCATGGATACCTATCTGAAGAAATTTTCATGGAACAACCACTTGGTTTTGTGATAGATTCAAATTTGGTTTGTCGACTCAATAATTTGCTTTATGGTTTGAAGCAAGCTCCCCAAGCTTGGTGTTTGACAACACAAGTATTCCAACAGAGGACGAACACCTTCAGTAACCACTCACATAACTATATCAAATATCAACACACTGATGTTTTCATGTGGAAAAACCCTATGGGGAAACATCCACGGCCCCATCCAACGCAGCCACTTGGAGTAGTTTATTAATGCAAAGAAAAATATTACAGAGAGATTTTACAAGAGAGTTTCTCACAATCGATCATTGGCAAATGACCCTCCATGCTATTTAAATAGATATCATGGACCAATTCGGTGTTAAGCCATGGATCAATGCTCGTTAAGATCGAGGAGAGTGTGAACCATTAGATCACTCTATGTCAGGAACATATCGTGACTGTCAGATTTCCTAACTACAAATGCATACTAATGCATACTAAAGAAACACACTAAGAAACACACTTTTACCTAATGACATATTAGACCAAGTAGATCTTAAATAACTCCTAAGTGTCTAAATATCCTAACATGCCCCCTTAAGAACAACTTGGGATAGTATTGAAGGATTTACAATAGTGACACAATAGGAGAACGAAGGAGGCATTAGAGCCTATCCCCCCTTAATGAAAACTTCCTGAACTCCTAACATAGATCGAAGTTTGGAAAACTTCGCTTCTATAAGAGACTTTGTGAAAATGTCTGCAACTTGATCTTCTGTAGGGAAAAAGAGCACTTCAATAACTAGATCATGAATTATATTTACGATGAAGTGCATGTGTAGCTTGATGTGTTTGATACACTAATGTTGAACTGGGTCTTTGGCGAGCTTGATGGCACTCTGATTGTCACACCAAAGGTTGGTCGGATGCTAGTGTTGGAATCCAAACTCTGAAAGGATCTGTCGAAGCCACAAGGCTTCCTTACTTGTATTTACCGCTACTCGGTACTTTGCTTCTGTTGAAGAAAGTACAATAGCCTATTGTTTCTTACAGGCCCACATGACAGGTCCCAAACCAAGCCTGAAAACATAACCTGCAGTAGAATTCCAATCATCAGGGTTGCCGACCCAATCTAAATCAGTGAAACCAACCAATAAAGGATTCCCCCCTGAGTTGTAATGTATCCCGAACTGAACTGTACCATGAACATAGCGAAGTATCCTTTTAGCTGCTTTCCAATGGATTTCATGGGGTGTTTTCATATACCGGGCAACAAGACCAACAACAAAGGAAAGATTAGGATGGGTATGAGTCAAGTATAAGAGGCTACCAACTAACTGATGGTACAGGGTGGCATCAACTTCAGGAGACGTACATGTGGCAGTAATCTTGTGTCACACACCCACTACGACAACTAATTTTTTTTTTGTCTTTCATTTGAGGGACAGAATCCCTGAATTTCTACGGGGCCTAGCACAGACCATCACTTCCCTTATCCTTCTCCAAGAGACCACAACCTGGCCTTAGCACAAGCGCCTTTCACAACTCGCGAGTTGGAGAGTCAAGGCTTTAGACTCCTCTTTCTCCAAATGTCAATACCCGAAATGCGATACGGTATGGATCCCTCCTCACTAGTGCCTGATACATACAACCATAGGCTAGGATAAACACTAGTACTACTCACAACTCGCGACTTCACAAGTTGAAGTGTTGAGCCCCTCATGCTACTCCTTTGCGAATCCCCGAAACGAAAAAGGTCAACAATGGGTTGAATATTTCCCAGGCGACATGTGTCCACCACCTGTCAACCACGCAGTCCCCACCTAACGGTTATGCCATGTGTTCGCACGAGCCCTCGATGCTTGGAACTTCACGACTTCTGCAGTCAAAAAAACATTCTTTCAATCTTTGAGCCCCCGATACGCGATACCACGTGGAGGTTCTGATCCAATGGTTCTCCCTTGGCTTGGATCCAATGGTCTGGATCCTTTCGCGATCTCACATATCGCAAGTCCTTAAAACCTTTCCCGTTGACTCCTTCGAGTTGCGAGTAAGAGAAAAACTGAGCTTTCGCCACGTGCCCTCCTTGATGCATGGCTACGATCAAATCACAACTTCACACATCGCTAGTTCAAACATCATGCTCTTTGACCTTCTTGCTCTACGAGTCAGCGAAATGTTGAGCTCTCACCACGCGTCCTCTACAATGGATGACTTGATTTCCTCTTCGAAGAGTTCGGGATTTCATGACTCCCACATTGTAAGGTCCTTCCATCGGTTGACACATGTCCAACTTGATATCTGACGGTCTAATTTCTTGTTGAGATTTCGTGTATCACACATTTGAAGGGATCTCTACCTCTATTTCCTCGAATGTCAAAATCCTCCTTTGGGCACTAAGCGTTAAGGTTATCGCTACTTCTGTAGATCTGACGATTTTCCATCCTTGTCTCTACATTCCTCCAATATCGACCATTTTTCCTCTGGAGCCTTCGCTGCTTCCCATCCTTGAATCATTTCAGTCTCCAAAGGATTCAAACCTTTGTCCCTTCCTCTGCAATCCACCTTGGTTTAAGGAACACTCTGCAAGTGTTATCCCTCCTGAGCTTCGTCGGCTATGAAGGACTTAAGAGCCTTGCACTCTTCTTCTAGGCTTAACAAGCTTCGTCCTCCAAGGGACTTAAAACGATTAGGAATGTTTACATGCGTACATGAAACTGTGTTCACGGTTGATGAACACACAGTTCGTGACTCAGGCTTATGCCACCATAGAACACAAGTATTTACGAGTATAAAATATATCCTAACCATATGATTTCTTACTGGCCTAATTATAAAACTAAGAAGTGATAAAATGAATACAGTATATCCATTAAGAAATCATACACAATTCCTGCAACATACACAGTATAGACAATTCATACACAGTTACAGATAAATTACACAGGGCATGCGATCTCTTATCTATTACAGGTTGTCGCCAACCAACTAACTGCGGGTGTTCATCCTTCCACTCGACCATAGGCACAAAGGCATTCATTCTTAGCACTCTGGCCACCCCCGTGCCAAGCCATGATATCACCAGGGAATTCTCACACTTCTCGAGGGTTCTTCCTCTGTTTTCGCTTCTGTTTGGGTCATGTTCTTTGTAACTCAGAGCTTTCTCTCTCTTGTTTATGGCCTTGGAAAGGTTTCTCAGATTCTCCTCAGCATCAAGCTCGCGGCCTTCAGTTCGTGACTCGCTGGAGAGCTCTACGCATCTCCCTTGCGAGCTTACACTCTTTTTGTCTAGTGTCTCCTCTCCTTTGTGTATCCCTCTTACCTTGGAAGGTTTGTCGACCTATCTTGTTCCTTTTGTCAGAAGGAAGCTTAGGTATGTAGGTCCCTATGGTACTTTGGGCTGACAACCCATGTTTCCATTCATGGGGGTGGTTGATAATTCAACCACCAGTCCTTTCTTCATTAACTAATTTATCTCCTTGGGATCCGGAGGAGGTTGTCATCCTCATCAAGGGAAATTTGGGGTTATTTGTCATAATGAACCCTCTCTTATAGTTTTCATATTTTTCCTCTAGTGATATCATGGCCAATACTTTCAAGGATTCACCCCCATAGTCAGTCATTGGCAACTCAAACAATAATACATTTACATTGTCTCCATGCATTAGCATGGTAATTCCTATTTTATGATTAATTACAAATTGGGGGAAATAGGGTGTTACATATTGACTCCAGACTGGAAGGGAGAAGGGGTTGGTTTACAATCGTCCATGTGAAAGCAACGAATAAGGTCACAAGCATACTTAGACTGGGAAAGAAAAATTCCTTCATTGGTTTGCAAAAATTGGAGGCCAAGGAAGTAGTGCAAAAATCCTAAGTCTGTCATTTCAAATTTCTTCTTAAGGCTGGTTTTCACATGGTTTAAAAGTTTTGAGTCACTACCAGTACGGATAAGGTCATCAACATAAAGGAAAATGATTATGATATGGCTTCCTACTTTTTTGGTATAGACATTAGGATCAGAATGGCATCTAGAGAATCCAGTGGCAATAAGAAAGGTGTCCATTTTAGCATACCAAGCTTGGGGAGCTTGCTTGAGACCATAAAGAGATTTCTTAAGGAAACAAACAAGGATAGAGTCATTCTGGACATAGCCAGGAGGTTGTTCCATGTATATTTCTTCTTGAAAATATCCATGCAAGAAGGCAGATTTAACATCCATCTGATGGACCTCCCATTTATGTGAGGCAGCAAGGGCAATAACAAGGCAGATGGAATTCATTTTGGCTACAAGAGCAAAGGTTTCATGATAGTCAATTCCTTCAACTTGGGAAAATCATTTGGCAACTAAACACGCCTTGTGTCTTTCAACACTTCCATATGATGCATACTTAGTTCTGTAGACCCATTTACATATGACAAGTTTTCTTCCTTTTGGAAGAGGTACAAGATCCCAAGTATCATTTTCCATTAAAGAACGATACTCTTCATTCATTGTTGTATCCCAATCTAGATGACCTGAAGGTTCTGCAAATGTCTCTGGATCATGAATTTCTGAAACTTGAGCCAAAAGAGAAGAAGCTCGTTGGAACTGTGAACGTGTTTGACGTTGATCTGAAGGATCACCGACAAGATCACCTATTGCTTCTCGTGTTGAACATACCCATCTAGGAATAAGTGGAGTTGGTGTTGGTTCAGGTTCAAAGGACTCATCTAGAGGAGGGTGAGCAGGCGGAGGTGGATTTTCATCCTCATTATAATCATCTAAAGAAGAAACCAGATCATAAGAAGGCACAAACACCGAATATGGCTCGCGGGCCGATGAAAGCACAACTGTCGAATTAGGCTCGCAGGCCAAAGAAGGCACAAATGTCGAATTAGGCTCGCAGGCCAAGAGATTTTCATCAAATTTAACATATCTTCTAATAATAATTTCATTACAATGTGATTGAAGAAGTCTGTAACCTTTGACATCTTCAGAATAACCAACAAATATACACTTATCACTTTTAGGCTGCAATGCTTTCCTTTTCTCATCAGGAATGTGAGCCCATGCTATACTGCCAAATACACAAAAGTGATTTACATCTGATTTAATTTTAGTCCAAGATTCTTTTGGTGTTATATTTTTAAGAGCCTTTGTGGGAGTGTGATTTACTATGTAATTTGCACAGTTGATGGCTTCTACCCAATACTTTAGACTTAATCCCTTAGATTGGATCATACAATTAGACATTTCTTTTAATGTGCGGTTCTTTCTCTCAGCAACACCATTTTGTTGTGGTGTATATGGAATAGTGTGTTGCATTTGGATTCCCTGTGTAGTGCAGTAATTTGTAAAATTATTGTTCACATATTCGCCTCCATTATTTGTTCTTAACCTTTGAATTTGATGGCCAGATTGCTTTTCTACAAGGGCCTTGTAGGCCAAAAACTTGTCAAAAATTCGCTCTTAAGTTTTAAGAAGTAAACCCAAGAACGTATGGAAAAGTCATCAATGAAAGTTAATAAATACTTTCACCCAGAAAAAGAAGGAGAATAAAGTGGACCACACAAATCACTGTGAACAAGCTGCAAAGGACCTGAGGCGTGTCGATAGGCACATTTTTCAAAACTGTCCCGATGATGTTTGTTGAGAACACAACCGGCACAAAAACCATCTCTGCATGAAACAAGAGGAAGACCAGTCACAATCTGTTGATTACATAGTTGCTGCAATGAGCGATAGTTTATATTACAAAACCACTCATGCCAAAGTTTGCTCAAGTCATCGCTATGCGCGACAAAAATTGATGAAAAAGATGATGAACCAAAGTTGTCAAACTTGTACAACCTGGTAATATCATCAGCAAGCCTAGTTGCAAGAACATTATTAGGATCTTTTAGATCCTTGATTACAACTTGGTGAGGTGAAAACTCTACGGTTTTACCTTCACCTGAATGAGTGATTTGATATATTGATATATGGTTACAAGAAATACTTGGAACACATAATACATCATTGAAATGACCATTTTCTACTTGTACTGTTCCAGATCCTTCAACACTAAGAGATCTATCATCACCAACAAATATTTTCTTGGTGTTACATTCATCTAGAGTAGAAAATATGTCTCTATCCTTAGCCATATGGTAGGATGCTCCAGAATCAATAAGCCACTTATCAGAAGTAGAAGTAGAAGGTCTATTGAAGGAGAAACCAGAAGCAGAAAGTGCATGTCCATGAGAAGAATAAGAATAAGAAGTAGAATCAATGATGATATAGTGCTTCTTCATTGCTGCTTCTAAAGTTGCCATATTCTTGAAACATTTGGACTCATCATGACCATCTTTATCACAAAAGTTTCAATGTTTGTTAGTATTCTTATTTTTATATTTTGCTCATTTGTCACCATTAGGAGTTGAAGTTGTCTGAGAGGGTTTGGGACCCTTATATTTCTTGTTGTTGTAGCGAGGATGTTGCTTCTTAGGATACTTGGGTTTATCTTTCTGTTGGGCAACTAAGGCTTTGTTAGAGGTACTTGCAGTGATGATCACTCCAAGTTTTATAAGCTTATCTTCCTCTCTAATAAAAGAAGCACAAAAGGACTCAAGAGTGGGTTTTTCATAATCTTTCCCTAGAGCCTCTCTCATGGAATAAAATGTAGATACAAACACAGAATATGCACTACCTAGCTTAGAAAGAATAAGATAGATGCAATGTACTTCCTCCATTTTTATCTTACATTATTCACATAAAATTCTGAGTGTTTTAAACTTAGATAAATAGTCTGCAAGGAAAGAAAAATCACTTGGACTCAAGGTCAATATTTTATTTTCTAACTGTTGTGCTCGAATAATATTGAATTTACCAAACACAGATTCAATCTTGTCCCAAGCTTCTTCGGGGTCATCAATTTCTTGAAGGTGATACCTTAAATCAGGAGAGATAGACATTCTGATTATTCCTCGTGATTCGTCATTCCTATTATCCCACTTGGATTTCTTATCAGCATTAGTGGGTTCTTTTTCATTTCCTAAGGTAATCCAGTACAAACCTTTACTTCTTAATAAACCTTCCATATGAGATTTCCATTGGAAGTAGTTGTTGTTGGTAAGCAAGACATTACTTGTAGAATCCATATTAAATATGTAGATAATATGAAATTAAAAACTGAAACTGATGATCTGGATGGAAAGAGCTTGAAAAATTATACAGTTTTAAGAAAAAACGACACTGAAAACGGACTTTTGATGTGAGAGTTATGTCATTTAAAAAAAAAAAACATAAACGGTAACCAACTGACCACGTGATAGTGTAAGTTGCTTTATGAAGTGACCCACTTTTATAAAGAGAAGTGGGGATCACTTTTACAATGAAGTTACTTTATAACAAAAAAGTTGCATGCAAAATAAATAACTCTAAAATAAAATATTAAAACTGCTTATAGTGATTCACTATTATACTTGAAGTGAACTACACTTTACAATTTTAGCATGAACTTTTTCAAAAAGGTAATAAAAAAGAGACTTGAACTCAAGACCTCTTACTTAATAAGGCAAGTTTTAACCAAATGGTCTAACAAAACATATTTTAATGTTCAAAAGGAGGATTTTTGTTGTTGTTGTTGAAGACAGCCTTGGAGAGCATGCTAAAAAAAAACTCTTTTCACACGAGAAAAAAATTTCACTTCTCGATGACAAGAAGGGTTAGATCTCGGTTAGCTTACTCGGAAGATGCACCTTTTCCTATATGTTTCTAATTTTTCGAGACCGCACAGGGTGTGGGGAAAAGAGAATACGCATATCTAAAAGAGCAGAAAACCGGAAATAAAAAAATACAAACCGAAATAAAACCAAAATAAAACTTTGCAGAAATTTAAAAAATGCGTATTCAGGCTTTATACCTCTGGATCTGACTGTAATGGTCATATCTTGGGAAAATAGAAACCTTTTCAAGTGAAACGAAAAGTGTTCCTAAATGAAATGAGTGCTCCAGACGCAATGGAATAGTTCTCTTAGCCTAGAAATGTATAGAAATTCCATAAAATAGAGATGAGGAAACTCGTCTTCACGATCTCGATCTACAATAGGAGCGGGTCTTCAAACAGGCTCTAATACAATGTTCGAAAACACAGGTATTCCAACAGATGATGAACACCTTCAGTAACCACTCACATAAATATATCAAATATAAACACACCGATGTTTTCA
This sequence comes from Picea glauca, assembly GCA_000966675.3. Taxonomy (NCBI): domain Eukaryota; kingdom Viridiplantae; phylum Streptophyta; class Pinopsida; order Pinales; family Pinaceae; genus Picea; species Picea glauca. The sequence goes on along the minus strand of JZKD02S1611192.1, from coordinate 135,966 downwards.
CGTGGTAAAACCCCTACGAGGAAACATCCACAGCCCCATCCAACGCAGCCACTTGGAGCAGTTTATTAATGCAAAGAAAAAGATTACAGAGAGATTTTACAAGAGAGTTTCTCACAATCGATCATCAGAAAATGACCCTCCATTCTCTTTAAATAAAGTTCATGGACTAATCGAGTGTTAAGACACAGATCAATGGTCATTATGATCGAGGAGAGTATGAACCGTCGGATCACTCTATGTCGGGAACATATCGTGACCATCGGATTTCCTAACTACAAATGCACACTAAAGAAACACACTAAGAAACATACTTTTACCTAACGACATATTAGACCAAGTAGATCTTAACTAACTCCTAAGTGTCTAAATATCCTAACCCTTGGTATGCCAAGATCGCTAGTTTCTTTATTTGTCTTAGTTTAAAATGGTGTGAATCTGATCAGATATTGTATGTACTCCATACCAATGGAGACACCTTGATTGTTGTTGTATATGTAGATGACTTAGTCATTATTGGAAATAATAATTATATCATCCTTAGATTGAAGAAACAATTTGTTGACTCCTTCGACATGACAGATCTTGGTACTCTGCATTATTTTTTGGGTCTTCAAGTATCACATCTATGTGATGGATTTTTCATTTTTTAGTCTAAATATGTGATTGAACTGTTGACACGTTTTAATATGGTTGATTGCAATCCTTGTGCTACTCCTTTTTAGTTTGGAGTGAATCTTAAAAAAACCTATCAAACTCCTACAGTCAATGCTACTCTTTATCGATAATTGGTCAGAAATCTTATTTATCTTATTCATAGTCGAACTAACATTTTATTTTTCATTAATGTGGTTTCTTAGTTTATATAGGACCTTAAAGAAATCCACCAAAAAGCAGTCAAGTGAAGTGTCGACTATCTCAAGGGTACCACTCTTTTTGGTATCAAGTATTGTCGAAGTTCAGGTTCATTGGTCGGCTTCACTGACTTCGATTGGGCTGGTGATAGTGATGATCAAAATTCCACTTCTAGATATGTGTTTCTCTATAGCATTTGACCATTAGTATGGTCATGCAAGAAACAAAAGGTAGTCTCTTTGTCGACTGTAGAAGAAAAATATCATGGCATCATTCAATTAGGTACTGAAGCAATATGGATTCACCAACTTTTGCGAGAACTTGGACTTCATATTCATACATCGACTACAATATACTGTGATAACCAAAGTACTATACAGGTTGTTGACAATCCTATTTCACACAGTAAGATGAAGCATGTTGAGCTCCATGCTCACTACTTGAGGCAGTTGGTTCATAAGAATGTTGTATCTCTTGAATATTGCAGAATAGATTATCAGGGAGATGATATATTAACCAAACATTTATCTGAATCTAGATTTATCAAGCTCTGCATGATGCTTGGGCTTCAAGAATTTGTAATTATGGGGGGTGTCATAATGATGCAATTTCACCTCATGAATCTCCAGAGTTGTTTGTTGATGGGGAAGTGTTGGAACATCAAGCATTGATGGTTCATCACACATCTCCTAGGTTTAGTCGGTTGATAGGTCGACCTACATATGGATATAGTAGATCAGATAATTGAACATAACACTACATCAATCGGTCAAGTAGTCAACGTTCCTGTCGGTCGAATAGTCGACTTGCAGTCGAAGATAGGCAGGTGGTGCATCAACTAACACAAAAATCGACTATGATTTGGATGCGTAGGAAATTGGGTCATGCATCCTTATCAAACCAACTCGACAATGTGGATTTGGAATATTCAAATCTAACAACCGATGGTTATATGTGGAAAATGTATTTCAAATTCTATAGAAGTTGGTTAGATATTTAGACTATAAAATGAAGATCCCTTTGGCCATTATTATCATGGATATTCTGCAATATTCATGCGGATCAACATGTGCAACATGCACTATGTTTTTTGGATCATACTGCACTCTATTGAAGTGTTGTAACGATGTATTTAGACACCACATTTATCTTCAAAATTTGTGTTCCTCTCTGATTAAATGAAGTAATATTTTTTTATTTTTCATGTCGTGTTCTGCCCTATTCCCTAACATCTTCCTCTATCCTTTTTTTTTATCTCGCTTGTCCGTTGTTCCACTTTCCCACTTGTCCCATCACGTCCTCCCTCCTAATCCTTATATCATCTTATCATTCCACCATCCCACCATATTGATCCTTCCATTACCCCTCTTACCTCGATCGTTCGCTTGTTCTGATCTTCTACTCTCTCGATCATCCATCACCCTGTGATGCTTTATATCTTATCCTGTCACATTTCCCAACATACATTAAATCATTTTTTTTTTCCGAAAGTTACTACCACTTGTGTAGGTGTTAATATTATTATTAATGACGAATTTATTGGGACAACATCCCATAACTATTCATACCAATTAGCATTTAAAATATTTGAATTAAGAGTCCTAGAACATGTTAAAACAAACAAGTGTATTTCAATAATGCCAATTTTAAAACGTTTTTCATTAAGTCTTTCACCTTGGCTAAGTATGTCATGTCGAAGAAAAGAATAATTTTGTTGAGACACTATCAATATTTTTGGATGAGAAGACCAGAGATTCCAATGGTCACAGGCTTACAAGTACTATTCTACATTACCACACCTGGAAAAGAATTCGAATAGGATTTAGACATCATGAATTGCATCGACACGATGTGTTCCATAAGTTTATGATTTCAAGGAACCGATTTCATGGTGTATTGATAGGTTTGATAAGGAACATAGAATTATTCAGTTACAAGGAGAATCTCCCATCTCGTTATCTCCCTCAAATTTTAAAAGGATGTTCAGACTCCATGAACCAATGATGGTTTTCAAGATCACTGAAGTTGGAGATTTGTTGAAGATGGATAAAAGAGGATTCAAACTTATGTGGGACTACCTTGAAGACTCGACAATTGTTCCTGAAGACCTCTCAAATATTCATGTATGTTCACTAAAGAACCTGTACCGAGAAATGGCATAGTTATTTTCTAGGATAAGTGGGTAGGAATCTACAACTACTATTCCTAGGATTGCTATGCATATACTGTATTTTTCAATTCATGAAAATTCCATATTTGATTGGGAAAGGATTATTTCAAGTGAGATATCATTTCAGCTAGAAAATTTCCAAAAGAATAATTTTTTTTACATGTCTTCATATTTTATTTTCGTTGTGACTTACTGTCATGTGTTCAAATGCCTACCCTTGGCCAAAAATATTAACTATAAATTCAACCATGTAAAAATCGGGTACCTTGCACTTTGGAATCAAAAGGATGCATATAAATTCTATGAGGTGAACAATACTTTTATATCTTCTTTCAAAAGGTTAATTTATGGACCCAATACATCAATATTATCATTGGAAGATGCATCTTTCTTAGCCAGAAAAGGAAGTTTTGAAGCCATAAAAAAATTTAGTTTTATCAGACTTTATTGTTCACACAAGAAACCTTCATATATACCATACCGTGTTTCTGATAGAATATTTATAGTTGAGATATGTAAAGAGTTTAAATTTTGGGCTCAGTTATTTAATGAAAAAAGGAAAAAATTGTTCATCCCATTACCATGAAAAATTGGGGAAATAATTGTAAAAAGCATTGCTCACCTTGATGAAATCTCAACTCAATTGGATTTATTCAATATCAAACAAGTAAATGAGATCAAGGATTTCAAACCCAATAAATTGTTTATGACCCATATGATATCAGTAGGATATACAAGGTCATTTGTTAAGACATTTTTATTTAGAGAAGTAGAAGGTGACAGTCAAAATAATCATGGGTTACCTATGGAAAAATTCCAAGATATTGAGATAGTAATAAATACCAATGATACACTCGGATGGGGTGACATGAGGAAAGAGAGGGAGGAAACCTAGCTGGGACAGTTGGCAAGGGGATTTAATGTCTCAGGCCACCACCCCCGAGTTATAACTCACCATGCAACAAACATTGAAGGCATTTAACTGAGTGCACCTGGGCAAGCACTTAGAAGAGCACTCCAGTCAGACCACAGGTACCAAGAGCTTGAACCAGTCCTGTTAGCCTTCAATGACGATGGGAAAGGTTTCAATGGCTCTCATAGGCATTAAATTTCTCCATGGCACGTTATTTCTCCTGTTTGTTGCAAGCTACTATTCCACCACTGCATCTCTCGACCCTCCCAACTTCTCCGCTCACACTTTGAGTTCCTTTCGAGACCACCTAGACCACCATTACCCCCCCATTACCCTTTTTCTTCTTCCCACCATGCCCTGGGACAGAGGCAAGCCCAGGTGATCCACCAAAAACAAAAATGCCTATATTCGTGATAATCAAATCACTGCATCCCAGAGAACTCTCATTGCCCATTTTGGATGCCCTTGCAAACACATTAGTTGCTTTCAGTCCACCTTGTGTACCCCAAAATTGGAGGATCCACCTCTCCAAACCCAAACCTCCTTGCGCATACCAAAGGAGGAGACCCCATCCCCCACTGTGAATTCTCCACCACTGCCACTTCATCCCCCAGCCTTCTCTTCGAGGGTAGAGATACTTCAAGGCCACAACTTGGATAAAGGGGAGACACTGCCTCCACTTCAGCATGTAGGGCAACCTTCTGTTATGCAACTAGGCCCAAGCTTGGGGAACAAGATAGGGACGCCCTCAGTGACTTACCTCCCAAGTCCCTCTATCCTTGATTTCCAGCCTCATCGTTGGGAAGGTGGCTGCATTATTGAGGAGGAAATTCCTCCCAGCTGGCAAGTTTTAGATGAAGGGGAGAACATCCAATATATGGAAAAGGAGCACCTTGAACTCCTTTTTTATATCAGGCAGCGACAAGATGAGCAAGCGCACGGGCAAAGGATCATCAATCAGTGATTGGACCTACTGTTTGAAATCTTCTCAAACACTCCAAAGTCAACAAGTTTCCCCACCTGCAAGCAGAAGTTTGTCACGACCCTCACTTCTAATGGACACCAAGGTTCCCCCATGGCTTGACACAGCCTACCCCAAACATTGTTTTTTGTCAATTATAGTTTTAAATCTTTCTTACAGTTGTATAGAAATGGCGGCTCTGTTTGAAACCAGCCTTAGGTTAGTGAGATGGAAAGACGTTCCAGTAGATACTTTCAGTATTTTTGTACAATTTTGCAATTAGCTTCACAACCATGATAGATCTATCATCGCTTGGATCCACTTATTCTGGTTTCTCTTCTGTGGCAGGACAGGTGGTTACCAAATGATTCACAGTTGTACACTCATGATATAATATAAGGTTCTACTCTTTTTATTTACGAAAAAAAAAAAAACAATGATCAACACATACAATGAGGAAGAGTTGTAAATGAAATAAGTTCACGGTCCCCAAATGTTTCTAAAAAAGGAGGTCCATTCAAAGGAAAACCACAAGATTCAGTTCAAGAAGAGAGAAAGTTTTTGATTGATAATTCTGATGACAAAGGAGAACAAAACCCTCCTAAGGGAAATCTTGAGAATCCACATAAACTCCAAATTTCTAGTAATAGGAAGAGAGGTACAAATAAAGAGGGAGAAAATGAAGACATACCTGGAAATGAAATTGACCCAGAAGACATGGAACTCAACATTAATGTTGAAGAAATAAAAAATTGTAGGTGAAGAACATAGTCTAGAAAAAGGTAGAAAAATTGCAAGAGAATTAGCTACTCAAGAGTCAATCATATTTGAAGAAGATTCCCTTACCCTGCATCGGGCTACATTCAATAAAAACTCATAAATTTAGTCATTGAAAAATGCAATTCAAAAAATAAGAATATTCAAGAAAAATGGAATTAAGAATTTGAATTTCAAGGGATTCCACCCTCCAAAGTCATGGAATTTCATGAGGCCACAAGAGAAGCTTTAAATTCTTCAATTGGAGATATAGAAAATGAAAATGAAATTTTAAAATATAGATTAAGAGAATTGGAAAGCTCCCTAATGCCCCCACTATTGTATTCTAGTCCTATCGCCACCATAAAACCCTTGAAAACTCTTGAAGGAAGACCAAAATCAAGCTCAATATTAAAAGGAACATCAAGTTTTCTAGCTTCTATCAAGAGATATGTCAGTGACAACATCCAAAAGAGAATGTGCTTGATTCGTGAAACTTGGGAGTTGGAAACCATTTTTGTCTCCTTAGGCTCAAGAATAACACATTTTAGGTAGTTTCTTCGAGCAGACTTGGAAAATGATGAAGAATTTTATAAAGGAGATATCACTGCTTTTAGTGCAATACTTTCAAGTCTTAGTGAATTTCAAAGAAAAGAAGAGGATTTACTTGCAACAATTCGTTTAAAACATTTAAAGTCATGTTGGCTCAAGATGATCAAAATTCTAAAAGAAATGTTAGACGAGTGTGATGTCATTAGTGTAAAAAGGGGTGAATTATATTTGAAGTTGATTGAGTTAGAACTAGTCGGGTAGGTTGAAGACACGGAGGAGCTGCATTTTATTATGAATTCAATACTCTTATCAAAGGAACAAATGGAAGAAAATATGAACTTGTTAAAGATTGCATCAGCAAAAAAGTTCAACAACCTGAATGAATATTCAGATATGAAGGTAGAGATTTGGTTAGTCTATTATGTAAACAAAAACAATGATATTGAAGATACCCTCCATCAACCCTCGATGGATTTTAAAGATATTGAAAATTCATTATTTAATATCAAAGTGAGAAAAGAGATGATGGTTGTGACTATGATAAAATATATTGAAAATTGGTTAAAGAATTCTTTAATCAAAATTATTGAATCAGATCAAGAGAAAGAAGTTGTAACTAGCTGTCAGAAAATTTCAACAAAAGAAAGTATAAAATACATCCCAACCAACAAATGAAAGAGAGAGAATCCAACATTATCTAGGTCTATCTTTTAAAGGTCACGGGAGCCCCATCCTAGTTCGTTTGGACGAATGCTTTTATTTTAATTTTACATTTCAGTGTAAAACTAGAAAAATGGTTTTTTTTAAACTCCCCAGAGAACTGTTTCAAAGCATAACTTTAATGATTTCCCAAACTTTGAGATCTTCGAATATGATATTTTTGGAGTATGCTCATAAAATTATTTTCTAGTTTTGCATGCAATACTAATTTAAAGTTCTTTTCATTGTGGCCTTATATCTTTTATGTCTTATGATATGACCAAATCTTGCTTATATTATGATGGATATGAGAAATATTTAATATTATTTTTTCTTTACTTCTGTATAATACTATAAAGATATCATGTTTTTGTTTTGAATAAGCTCTTGGTCCTTTTCTCAGAAATTTTCATTTGTAAATATACTTTTATATTTAAACTGTATTTTCATAATTCATTTTAGCAATAACAGAGGAATACCACCTCTTTAAAAAAATAGGGGGATTTATCCTCATGATGTTGTTGTTGAGATATTGAACAATATGAACATCAACATTTTTGGTGATCGTACTGGGGAGAACAAAAGGTTGGTTTTGTAGACCATAATTTTAATGACTCAACTATAATCGGATCAACCTTAGTTACAAGTGGGATTCGGAAATCAAGGAATTATTATTTATAAACTATATGATTTGGTGTTAATAACACCAGAAAGTTGAGAAGATATTGAAAGATATTGGGAAACCCTTGCTCGGTAGGAAGAAAGAGTGATAGCCTTGAGGTAAAGAAGATTGTTGTAAATCCAAGAAAAATTGGAAGCTTATCAAGGTCCACTAACAAGAAGTAAACGTAAGATACTTTAGCTTCACAAAGTTGGTCAAAGTTCAAAATCATGAAAAATTCAAACCCTAATCATGGGGGATCGAGAAGAAAGAAATGATAGAAAAGGAATCCCAAAAATAAGGGCTAGGTCCATCCCACTTAATCTACAAGGAGAACAACATACATTACCAACCCTTCCTCAAGAATTTATACTAGTATTTTCAAGCAATTGATTCATGGATCCGAAAATACATATGGATAAATTTCTAAGTTTTTGTGATACATATTTTATTGAACATGATGATGTAATGGTCAGAGTCTTTCTACAAACCTTGATAGGCCCGGCCTATGAATGGTATTTTCTCTCCCATCCCATTCAATTGGATCATTTGATGATTTAGAAAATATGTTCATGACTATGTATGTTACCCCCATTGCATATCATTCTTTGCTTACTCAGTTTACTCAAATCCATCTCAAGAAAGGAGAAAGAATCAAATATTTTAACTTGCGATTCTTTAAGATTCTGAATCAAATCCTAGAAGAACAACGCTCAAATTCTCTTGTCATATTTGGATGTTATAAGAATTCCATTCCTTCGAATGTGAATTATGCAATCAAAGCTTCAAAAATAAATTATCTACATGAATCAATTCAAAAGGAAACATAAATGGAAGAGTTTATGTTGGAGACCATTGTTGATCTTGAGATCATTCTTAGAAAAGTACAAAGACAAATGAATACTCTACCCATATCACCTCAAGGATCATCTACCTCAAGAAGTGTCGAGAATCGATAAATTGGTGGAGAAATTCTTCAAAGGGTTCCCCCTAATGTCAAAAATGATCTAGGAGCTTCCCAGGAAACAAGACAAAAGATAGAGATGGCTCAAATGAGAAGAACAATTAGAAAAATGCATAACGAGATTATTAGAATTAAAGAGTTTAAAATATTGTTCCACCAAATCCAAACATAAGAGTTACAATACAAGATCAAAGAATAAGAAATGATAGATTCTAAGAACATAGACCAAGAGCACCTAGAGTTCCAAATCCTAATGTTGTTGTGCTAGAAGAAATTGTAGAAGAAGAAAATTTTGATCAAGGAGCAGACATAAACCAAGATGAAGTTTTAGAATCAGTATAAATGGATGAAGGTACATCATCTTTTTATGATTTTTATGAACAAGAATATCCTAACTATTCACAAGACAATTTTTTCCATACCAAAGCACAAGTAAATAAGTTCAAGACAAGGGAGCCACCTGAAAAATAAAAATAAAAATTGAATGCCTCAGAACCAACAAAACAAAAGAGAGTTGTTAATCAAAAAAAGACTCCACTACAAATGAATTATAATCTAGTCGATGAGCTAGCCAAGCTTAGAATTACCTTACCCTTCATGGAGGTGGTAAGGATACCACAACAAAGAGAAAATATTTTGAGGATATTAGACAATACAAATTCAAGAATAGAAGTTGTTTTCATGAATACAAGGAAACAATCAAATGTTTCATCAATAAGGCCAAGGGGTAAAGTCCCACCATTTTACATATCTATAGAAAATCTTGATTTCACATTACATAATTGTTTGGTTGATAATGGAGCCACTAACAACATCATGTCACTATCAATCATTGAAGTTCTTGGAATGGGATGCACAAAATACTATGATACTGGAGAAAGCATATATGACATTGATTCAAGAAAAGTCCTGACATATGGTGAAATATATATTTTTGTGCATGAATAAGTGTATCCCCTCATATTACAACAATTTTCACTATCATAGTTGTGGATTTGCCTCCAACATATGGAGTTGTAATAGAAAGGGATTGGTGTTCATTAATTGGATGATACATTATGAATGATGGAAGTTCATGATGCTTCATAATAAAGATGGGGCAATGGTCAAGGTTCCTCGAGAGAGTAGAAATACCATATCATTCAAGAAGAAAGAAAATGAAGTAATATAAAATTATATTGATGTTGGAATTGTAAATTATATTGTTCTTAGGACAAAACAAATAAACCCTCTTAAATAAGATGAAGAAGATTATTTCTAAGGTTTCTAGAAAATTTCATTTGATAGCGTCTATTCTAAGTCTAGAAATGGAGTTGGTATCATTTTTAAAAGTCCTCAGTATGGTATCTATCCACATTCCATCATATTGGAATTCCCATTTACCAATAACAAAGGTGAATATGAAGCATTAATCTAAGGAATGATTAATGCTTCATATTGGTTATAAGTCATATAAAAAAGAAGTGCATGATCAAGAAAGAAAAACTAAAACATTAGGAAAGAAGAGTATGTGAACTCATGGATTCTTTTAATTCTTTTAATATCTCTTTCATTCCTCAAGAAAATAATCATAAAGTTGATTCATTGGCAATAGTTGCATCTCTTTTTAATTCAGATGATTCTCAAAATCAAAGTAATTTCATGTCAAAAGATTGTTTTCAACCTTCAATAACTAATAACCAAAAATCTTTGTAAGTATTTGAAAATGATGAACATATTGAAAATTTCTTCATCAATCATGATTCAACGCTATCGAATAATCAAGAAGAAAAACAAATTTTTTTCAAAGAACCTTGTGATCAAAGTGTTGCAGTTTTTTCTAAAGATTGTATCAGTTTGGAATCTCTTTTTACAAGAGATGACCAAACAAAAATCCCAGATCCAAAAGAAGATACATTTGTTAGGAAGGTTCAAGAGACACAAAAAATCAACATTGGTACTCTTGATTCTCCAAAGTATTTAAACCTTGGTACTAGCTATACAATTGAATAAATTGATCAATATACTTCACTATTCAAATAATTTCATGACATTTTTGTCTGGACTTATGATTATTGGAAGGAATATGACAAGTATATTTTCCATCACATTATACTGCTCAAAGAGGGATCAAATCATGTTAATAAAAATTTAAGAATGATAAACCCTAAATTGAAGTCATTGGTAAAAATGGAGTTGGAAAATTTGAAGAAGGTTAGCATAATTTTTCCAATCAGACATTCAGAATGGATTTCAAATCCTATTGTAGTTAGAAAAAAGAATGGAGAAATTCAGCTTTTTGTTGACTTTAGAGATCTCAACCGAGAAAGTATTAAAGATAACTACCCGCTCCCTAACATGGAGATGTTATTACAATAAGTCAATGGTTCTTCTTTAATGTCCATGTTGAATGGTTTTTCTATATATAACCACGTGCTTGTTGTTGAGGAGGACAGACCCAATAATTCTTTTGTTACACCATGGGAGATTTATGCTTATATTCACATTCCTTTTGGGTTGAAAAATGTTAGTGCGGATTTTCAAAGAGCAATGGACCATGCCTTTAAATATGTTATTGGGAAATTTATGGCAGATTATCAAGATGACATGACTATTCACTCGAAACTAAGGGAAGAGAATATCAAACATCTTAGACAAGTCTTCAAACATTGAAAAATATATGGCATATTCTTAAATCCTAAGAAATGTTTATTTATTTGAAGTATCAGAAGGAAAATTGTTGGGTCATATAGTGAGTAAAGAAGGCATATATATAGACCCAAAAATAATTAAAGCCATTAACGATCTAAGTCCTCCAACATCTAAAAAGGGAGTAGAATCCTTCTTTGGAAAGATAAATTTTGTATGAATATTTGTCCCAGATTATGCTACAATTGTAAAGCCAGTCGAAAAATTGTTGAAGAAAGACCATAAATCGAATAATGGACTATAGAGATTCAAACAACATTTACAAAAATAAAGCATGTGATTACTATTGCTCCAGTCCTCGTCATCCCAAACTTTGATAAATATTTCATATTGTATTTTTTTGCCTCATAAGAAACTAATGCTTCCATATTGACACAAAGGATTCAAAAGGAGAAGAATTGTCAATCAATTTTATGATCAAAACATTGCATGATTATGAATTGAAATACTCAGAAATAGAAAAGAAATCCCTCACTTTGGTTAAAGCAGTATCACATTTCAGAACATATATTTTTTCATCTCATGTCATAGCTTATGTCTCGACCTCTCTAGTAAATATGTTTCTTAATCGATAGCTTAGAGAAGGAAAATGGAAAATTGGCTTGCTAAAATCCAGGAGTATGATATTGAAATCAAGCCTCTAAGAGCAGTCAATGGGACATGGATTGTGTAAATTAATGATAAGGATAAATTCAGTGAATAAAGATATATCAATTTCATTAGGGTAATCCTTGTCAACATTTGAATGGTATAAAAACATAATCTTTTATTTGAAGTCTGGGTAGTTCCCTATTGGAATGTCTTCTAAATAAATAAAATCCTTAAAAATGAAGGCCAATCAATATGTATTATTTGTTGAAGTTTTATATAGGAGGAATTTTGATGGGATTTTATTGAGATGCATCGATTGCATGAAGGCTCAAAAGGTTTTACAATAATTTCATGAAGGAGCTTTTGGAGGACACTTTGCACCCACAAAAACTTTCCATACAATCATGAGATTGGGTTATTATTGGCCAACCATCTTTAAATACTCTTACTCAATGATAAAAAAAATGTATCTCTTTCCATAAATTTCCAGGTAAAATGAAGAAAGCAACAATGTCATTACAACATATAACAATTGAAGAGCCTTTTGGACAATGGGGCTTGGATGTTATTGGATCAATCGATCCCAAATCTAGTAAAGGCCATTCATATATCCTTACCACAACTGACTATTTTAGAAAATGGAAAGAAGTTGTAGCTTTGAAAAAGGTTGATTCTGAACAATTGATCATTTTCCTCAAAGATGATATTCTATCAAGATTTGGAGTTCCAGAAAAAAAATTATAATTGATAATGGATCAATTTTCATTTAATAAAAATTTACAAAATGTTTTGGGTTATACAATATCATTATGGGGAAATCATCAAACTACTACCCTCAAGGGAATGGTTTGGTTGATTCTACTAATAAAATATTGATCCATATTCTCAAGAAGACAATTGATACAAATCAGAGGAATTGGCATATGAAACCGATTGATGAACTATGGGCTAGTAGAATCACCCAAAGGATAGTACATGATTGTCGCCATACACTCTAGTATATGGAAGGAATCAAATATTCCCATTCACTTGAAATTGAATGCTTTAACTTATGTTGTGAGTTCCTCCCCTCCAAAGAAGGTATTATCAATTAATAAATTTGGAAGAACAACGAACTCAAGCATTGAAAAACATGAATCAAAGAAAACATATTGTCAAAAAACATTTTGATCAAAGTGAAACTAAAAAATATTTCCAAAAATAGCGGTCTGTGTTACTATGAAACAAAGAAAAAGAAAAAAAAAACCCTGCATACAAAATTTGAATCACTTTGTATTGGTCCTTATGTGATTGAAAAAGTTCTTGGGTACAATTCTTACTTGTTGAAAGATATGAAAGACATAGTTCAGATGTTTCCTGTAAATGGGAAACACCTTAAAATATTTTTCGACTAAAAATTCCCAAATTACAACCTATATATAGTTTTTTCCCCTTTGTACATTCTTGTTAAGTCTTTTGTTTTTCTCATATTTTTTTTTCTCGATTGAATCCATCGTCCAATGCCCAAATTTTTCTTTTCTTTTTTGGATTTTGAGTAACCCACAAGGGGTTATTGTCCCACAAATGGAGCCAATTGTTGACATACATGTGTGATAAATATTATGTAATTCTTCTTGTATAGCCCATTCCAAATTTTCCTCCATACTTAGAAAATTTTGAGATCATCATACGTTCCTAACATATTGTGTTGCCATGTTGAAGTTCCATGATTTGAATAACGTTTCTTAAATTTCCTTGACCTCCATTTCACACTATCCACACTTAGATAATTTTTGGAAGAAAATATTCATTCATGGGTGTAGAACATTATCCTGATTCTTCCAATGTTCCTCTTGTCCATCGTTCTGCTTGTCTTCTTGTCCCATCATGTCCACCCTCCTGGTCCTTATATCATTCCATTTTTCCACCATTCATGCCCTCTTGATCCTTCCATTACAATGCTTACCTCAATCATTCTCTTGTTCTGCTCGTCCACTCTCTTGATCGTTCGTCACCCTGTGATGCTTTATGTCTTGTCCTATCATGTTTCCAAACATCCATTAAATCATTTTTTCCATAAATGAATACCACTCATATAGGTGCTAATATTGTTATTAATGATGAATTTATCGATACAACTTCCCATAAATGTTAATACCAATTAGCATTTTAAATATTTGAATTAAGAGTCCTGGAACGCATTAAAATAAACAAGTGTATTTCAAAAATACCAATTTGAAAAATATGTTCATTAAGTTCATCACCTTGGCTAAGTATGTTAGTCGGAAGAAAAGAACAGTTATGTGGAGATACTATCAATGTTTTGGGACAAGAAGACAAAATATTTCAGTGATCAGGGGCTTACAGGTACTATTCTACATTACCACCCTAGGAAAATAATTCGAATAGGATTTGGACATCAGGAATTGCATTTATAGTTTTTGTCAAGATAGGGAGTGAACGTATAGGTAAATGGATCTAAGAGGCAACGATGGTGTCTAGAGACACCATAGAACTAAAGCACAATTCGCTCAAAGAGGGAGAGTTGATCTTCCGATATGATCTGACATTATGAGATGATCAATAATCGATGATAGACTAATCAGTAAGTGTTGTGAGTGGGAAATCCCCCTACAGACTAGCACTTAGGGTTTTATCATGCATGCAGAAAAAACCTAAAGATTCTTACTTTTTACCATCATCCCATACCTAATCCCCATTATTGTTAAGCAAATACACAATTAAGAAGATCAAGTGGACATACATTATTTTGTACATCTATTGTCGATCCCTCTTTATGCTTGGTCGCTCTTTGACTACCACTCTCCTCCCAAGGTTGACCTGCATTCACAAAAGAAAAACAAAGAACTCTACATGCATTTGATCTACAGATTAATGGGTTAGAGATTTAATCAATATGTATACAATAAACAATGAAAACCTCATATGGTAGGACGAGAAAAGTACTTCTTTATTATTAACTTCACTAAAGCAACTTACAATGATGAAGCTAACCACTGCTCCATGAACCTGGTCTTGGGCTCCTCTTTTACTGTCCTCCAACTGCTTTGCTCTATACTTCTCTTTGCACAAGGATGGCTAAAGGTTGGGACAAGGGGAATGCTCAATTGGGTATAGTCTCTTTACTATGATTTTCCTCCTTTCAAATGGGACCCTTACCCATTATTTTATAGGCTAGAAGGAGCTAGGTATTTGGTCGAATGATCGGCCATGCATGGCTGAAAGGTTTAGTTAACTTGCCCAAAGTTGTGTGTTTCATCAAAAACTTTCCTTTTTCCATGCTTTTGTAGGTACACGCGGGCTATATTGGAGCAGCTAGTGTGTACACATGTGCAGTAATGGAGCAGGGCGCGTGGGCCTTTATAAAGGGGGTTTTTAAGAAGAGTTGTTCAGTATTGTTTTGGCAAAGAAGGAGTCTGAGATGGGCTGATGCCAGGTAAGTATGTCTGGTGAAAATTAGGGTTATAACAGATGTCCCCTAATGTGTGAGGTCAAAAGATCATCTGATGGCCGAAATACATTATCAATATTTAGCAACGTACCAAACCGGTGAGCCCAGGGACCAGAATTCGGGAGGTGCCATCTGTAAAAATAAAAATTTGTCTCACCGAGGCGGGCATACCCATGCTCGGGATGAAATAAAATCATGGATACCAATCAAATACAATGTAGATCCATGTCATATAACTATATAAAGTGTATCCGTGAGAAATACACAACGGATCTACATATCAAAATAAAAAAGATATACATGTATAGTATCCATCTTCTAGAAGCTGATAAGGCCTGATGGTTGTAGATGATGTCTTCATAGCTTGAGCAACAACTTCAAAATATTCAAAACTCGGGTATGAGTGTACGGCTTCATTACCCGAAGGTCTTCGACGGCTCGTCGGTCATGGACTAGAGAATCTTGATGATTAGACTGAAGGCTTCATTGATTTCGAAAAAAGACTTGATTGGACTTTCAGGATGGTTGGGCATGAGGACAAGAGACAAAATGAAAAGGGGCTGACTCAGGCTTGGAAAAAATTCCCTTGGACAATAGCACGAAAAATGATGAGACTCGGGTAGCATGGAATTAACATAAGTTCACGAGGCAGGAGGCAACACAAACTCTCCATATGTTTGGAAGAATAACCAAATGGAGGAGGACATAGGTCAATGTAGAGGGAATAGCTTCCTAAGATAATATTAAATCCCAGGGCTTGAAGAATAAACAGAAGGATGTGCTTTATCCAAGGGCGACTCATTGTGCTACCAATACAAAGAAAATACTTTTCCCTTCCTCTTTTTGGGGTATATTTGATTTTTTTGTCTTTTTCAATAATTTTGGAAAAAGAATAAAAGAATGTTACGTTACAAAGGAGGAATGAGTGTTGCAAATATACGAGTTTGAGGTGCAAGGACAAGACTGATGTCCTAAGCAAGGAAACTCGAAAAAAATCCCTCTTAGGGCCAAAGGTGTCAAGACGTAGAGGCAAAGTGCTACAGGGCTTGTGTATAAGGCATGCTTCAAATGGTTCAGTTGAGAGAAACATGGAGCCGGCATTAGACCAAAGACGCAGGTATTCAAACGCGTTTAAAAAAACACACAATGGTAACGTCCTTCGATGTAATTTTAACGAGCCCAAAGAAGGTAAGCTCGACGGTTTTTCATGTTTAGAGAGTGAAAAATGTAAAAGGAGACTCCAATGGGGTACATTTTTCGAAGGTAGTCTAGTCTGTTCGAAAAAGGGGTAAACTAGCACCAACAAGACATCTATTCAAAAAAAATTTAATGAGTGTGATAAAGACAAGATCACTCATCGATTTTTTCATTTTTAAGGAGTCTGAAAAAAGATTAACTATGGACTCTGTCAGGAATGTTCTTCTGGACCATTTTAACGAGTGTGAAAGAATAAGGTCACTCGATGATCTTTTCAATTTTAGGGACTTTGAAAAGAGCTTAACTATGGACTCCGTGGGGGTTCCTTTTTCGTAAATTTAGTCCCTTGGGCCCGAAAAAGGGTTAAAATTATACCTGAGAGTACTCTTCTATAGAACCGAGGCTCCTAGGGTATACCTTTGTTCGTACGGTTGACCATCCAGATCGAAAAAGGGGTAAACAATCGTCAGACATATGTGACTTAAAATTCTAGTTTAACGAGCTTGAAAGGCCACAAGATAGCTCAACAATCTTTTCATGTTTAGAGGGTCTGAAAAGGGCTTAAAATAAGACCTGTTATGTTTGTGGGAGTCCTGAGGGTGAGGTCAAGAGTGATAAGGAATCATGAAAATGAGGCTCAAACTCGTAATCAGGGAAAACTAAAAGGGTCTCCTGAGCCTATAGTCATTAGTGACAGCATGGAAACCATAATGCAACCAGGATCTACCTAGGGCATCCATGTTATGGTAAGCTCTACCACCAAATTACGACATTTCTAAAGCAACAACAATGGTTCTGTGTTGCAATTCAGTGGGATCGATCCTATGGCAAAGCGGAAAAGACAACGAGATGTAGAAAGTGGAGGTGTAATCTTGACTTAAATGCAACGAGTTGGAAAAAATGACTTTTTACCAAAGGACCGTCAAAATGCCCAAATCTCAAAAAAAAATTCAAATGCCCAAAGTAACGCTTCTCGTGACAATCCAAAGAAAACTCTTGAACTATGCTAAATGATTTTCAGTTTAGACAAAATGACAAAAGGGTCTGAAAATTGACAAAAAAAGGGGCAAAAACCTCTATAAATAGAAGTCGACAGCTCATTATCACCATTATTAATTCAGAAATTGACTAAAAGCCAAAATTGCCCCTTTGTGAAAAGAGTTGATTATGGGAGCTTCGGTGGACAAAACAACCATCCGCTTGGACCAAGTAAGTATAAACTCTCTCCTCTTGCAATCTAAATATTTATTTATGCATTTAATTTTATTTTTTGAAGGGGCGTCAACCTTTAAAAAGTTATCCCTAAGTCCACGCGGGTTGTCTTATGAAAACCCGCGTGTACACTCAGGCAGAGGAAAAACTGCACATGTGTACATGCGACTGTCATCATTGCAACCCGCATGGACCCTTCATTTAATGGAAAATTTTAAAAAAGCAAGGGTTAAGTCTCCTAAACTTGGTTTTTCGCAGGATGTATGTTCACTGGAGGAAAAGAGAGCATGAGGATATTAGTGCATTGGTTGGGGAGGACCCCAATGTTGTTGCTTCCTTAATGCAATGTGGGTTGCTAAAATTCTTCCTATGTCCTTTCATGCGAGCGCAACCTAGGCTACTGAATTCCTTGGTTGATTATTGGCATCTCGACGTAGAGCCCTTTATGCTAGAGGGGCAGTCGTTGGTGCCAACGACAGAGGACATATACTTTTTGACTGGCCTCTCTCTGTGAGGGGAACCATTCAACTTCCGTACGTTTCCCTCTAGGCCTCACAACATATCAGAGTTGATTAGACTCCATTGTGAGGCAGGTACAGACAAGACGAGCTCGCAAGTTCTGATAAGCAAGATCTCAGACTTAGCACTGCAGGCGATAGTGTTGCTCATCAGGAAGATTACAGGGTCTTCCACTTTGCATCAGGATTCCCGTGCACAGATGAACTGTGCAGTCTAGTGCTTAAATGCACAGATTTTTTATTGGAGCACCACATTATTGGAATGTATGAAGAGACAATTGATAGACTGTCGGTCGTGGAATCAGAGGAATTTTGGGTTTGGAACCATTATTATCTCTTTCTTCTTTGAAAGAGTGCCCAGTTTCATCCCCCGAGAAGTGGTACGGGGGCATCAGGCCTCTCTTCTCGCTACAGGTAGATGGGTAGTGTTGTTGCCACGACAGGGGGGAGGAAAGACCAATGAGTCCTTTGATGACAATTTTTTTTACTTGGTTGTCACGGAAGATTCGAGTCATATAGGATTACCCTTATGATGGGATTGACTTCTCGAGAGACCCTGAGATACCGGTACCTCCTAGTGAGGAGTGAGGAGAGATGGGTAAGTTTGCATCGTTTTTTTTTTCTTTTTTTTTTTGTTAAACATATGTAATTTTTATGTTGTTTTTTATATATATCATTTTTTTATACCAGAGCAGTTGACAAATATGTGTCTATTATGTCCAGATGTGGGACCAGTGTGACCAACAGATTATGCAAGGAACAGGCAACGCCCTCAGCCAACGGTCACACCCACCACTGCAGGGGGACCAACAGCAGCAGGAGATCTTCTAGTCGGTGATGCTGAGAGGGTTCTGAGATGAGTAGAGCGAAATTTTACCTCACTCACTCGCACAGTCCCCATGGCAGAGATTGAGGATCTTCCACAAGCCCCGTCCTTAGTTAGGCTGGACTTTTCACATGTCAAGGGCACTACTTGTATATATTTTTTGAGGGCATAAGCCCCATGACTCGTTATTGGTCATATTTTTGAGGCGCAAGCGCCCACCTATGTACTCTGATGATTTTGATATTATATATGGATTTTAATGTCTTTTTATGTCTTATGGATTCTTTTTGCCTTTAAAAATGTATTTACATGTGCATGTGTATATCTTTCTTATATGTGTGCGAGATGCCAATCTAAGATTTGATTAGCTAGAGTATATGTGACTTGATTTAATCTCCTAGGAACATGAAAATATGTAATGTATTAAAAGATTCATTCTAAGAGACATACCCTAAGGAATTATCGGTGTAAAGTAGGATCATGCACATGGTAGACTCTATTTAACTGAGACACAACCAGCTGAGCATATAAATAGACCCGGAGGTGAGAGATACCAAATGACAGAGCGTCATGAAGCAACTAAATAATTGTTTTGTATTCGGCGAAATTATTTGTGGTGTCACCTAAACATATACCTCCTGAGGATAATAACTGGCCCTGAGGTGTAAAAATTACCCAAGCTACGGAGGCGAGCCTCCGAGTGTGCCGGATAGCGTCGTCTTCATACCCAACAAACACCTATGATTCACTTGAAATCTGCCATAGTGAAAAAAGATAACATAAAAAATGACACATCCATAAAACCGAAAGAAACCAGAGAGTAATAGTACAAATACTATATATATGTTACAAAACGTTACCCAAGGTGACCTACCTATAAGTAATATTTCTTGAGGTAGAGCCCATCTCTAGGCTCTGCTAAAGAATTTCCCTCAAAGTCTACCAGACA
Source organism: Picea glauca (assembly GCA_000966675.3). Classification (NCBI taxonomy): domain Eukaryota; kingdom Viridiplantae; phylum Streptophyta; class Pinopsida; order Pinales; family Pinaceae; genus Picea; species Picea glauca. Next base: position 116,006 of record JZKD02S1611192.1, on the reverse strand, counting down.
ATACACACCTTTTTTTAGAATCTCTTTTACATTGAAAGGTCTGAACCACATGGGTTTGAATTTTCCTGCCCCCAGGGAGTCTTTATCCTGGTCATAGACCAGGACAAGGTCGCCTTCAGATAAAATCTGAGGACGAATGAACCGATCATACTGACACTTAACTTTTTGTTTTTAAGCCTCGTTGGCCAGGGCCGCATCGTGACGCTGCTCATTGAGACGCTCAAGGTATAATAATCTCTCTCCAAGTGGAGAAGTGTCTGGCAGTAATTGTACTGCCAATTTTAGGGACGGGATATAACATTCTATAGGAAAGATTGCTTCCAGCCCATAAACAAGTTGAAAAGGTGAGAAACCAATTGCAGTCTTAACAGATGTTCGGTAAGCCATAATGCCAAGTATAACATCAAATGCCAATTTGACTTGGCCGAATTGATCGTTCATTGTAGGATGGTCTTAAGAGATTTTTTTACAGCTTCCACCTAACCATTCACTTGGGGATAGTAGGGTGACAAATGTTCTTGCCGTGACCCAAGCATTGAAACATGCCCTCACAACTGCCCCTCTGATTCAGCTACCCAATTATAACAAAGATTTCTTATTATACTTGGCTGCAGTAGAGTCAACCATCGACATGGTCTTAGTTCAAGAAGATGATCAATGCCTGACATTTCCTCATAAGACTAGGCAAAAGTGTCACGGAATTCCTTAAATAAGTTTGTGTATATTTGAATCTCTTCGGGGGAACAATTAGCTCCGACGAAAACATTCTCCATGATGCTAGGGGTTCTGGAGATATTAATCGGTATATTTCCAGCGATAGTTTCCATATTACCCTCGGAATAAACCTCATGTGTAGCCAAAGGATGGATAGGACAAGACCTATCTCCAGTCATAGTCAAGGGGAATTCACCTGCTTTGATTATGCTTAACTCTGGGAGGAAGTATGATCTGTGATGGAGATCATGCTAGGGTTTGTCCGGACTAGTCATTGCTTCAATGATTGCTTCGTCTGAGGGCAAGACTAAGTCTAATGAATCGGTATCAGTGAGGGAACCTTGAGCCCAAATAGGCTCTAGGATCGGATCTAACTCTTGTGTAGGAGTCAAATCGGTGTCAGTTGAAGCTTGTTGGACTAAAGAGTACACTGCCTCTATCGTAGACAAGGGCATGGACATACCATGGTGCCCCATCCCTTCCATCATGGTCGATGGGGAAGGAAGAATCCATAGATCATTGAAGTAAGTCATGGGAAACGACAAAACTTGGAAAATCTCAACCTTATGGTGGTTTGATACGAACTTGACATCGCCTTGAGGGGGCGGGTAATCAAAAGTACCATTCAAAGGTGGGCACAAACTAACCCCTACATTAACAATGCCTGTTTGGGGATTGTCAATCATCGGGACCACGGATGCCCCCAATGAAGGGTCAGGTCTGGAGAAGGACAATTGATCAATGGTCACAATCCAGCCCTCGTGTGGAAACAACAAGACTCAAAAAAATGTAACAACCACTACTTTCATGGAATAGGTCCAAATCCTACCTAACAAGAGATTGTAGTCGATGGATGCGTCGACTACTTTTACCTCGATGCACATGGTCTTCCCTCCTAACTGCACGGGGAAAGAGGGGATGATGCCAAGTGGTCAGAACGAACGACCGTCAAAAGCGGTAAGAAGAGTAGGTGATGGAGACAAAATAGGATGGCCAATGGCCTTCCAACATGCCAACGACATGACGCATGTTGAGGCACCCTCATCAACCACCATGTGGAAAATGCTCCGAGTAAAATTTTTCATGGGGAAAGCCAATACTATCTGAAATGCAATGTGGTAAGGGAGACGAGGTTTTAAGTTGGTTGTATCCAGCATGATTGTACCTGAATTACAAGTCTCAGCAGATCCTAAAGTGGTTAACAAATCTTTTCTTTGGGAAGGGCAACTCTGGAGGACCTCGAAAGCAGACAACGCACAAGGGGTTTGAGATAAATCCTCCACCATAGAATAGTTCTGGGCGGCCCTTGCATTTCGGTTGTGAGAATCTTTCTTGAATGCACCTTTTGGGATGCATGTCATTGTTTCACCCAAAGTGTTCTCGATCTAGAGAGGAAGAGATGGGATTTCAGCTTCTTTGCCTTTCTCAGAGGTGCTTGGCTTACTGTAGTCATGTGCTCTAGTTGATATAAAAGCATCACCTTTCATCATATACACATTCACGGATGCAATATTGTTTGAAGACAAAGAGGTTTCTTGACTTCCCCCTTCCGTGCTTGTAGAGGCTTGGGTTAGGTATTGCCCATGTTGGAATGGATTTGTTAACAGAGCAGGTTACTGCTGTGACACAAACTTTTGGGCATCTGCAAGCCGAGGGAACTGGTGGGTCGGGTGGTCCTCCGCACACAGGTTACATGGACACTTTGCCTTCTGTTTCTCAATGTTTCCCCCTCTAGCATTATGAGTGGGTTTCTTATCCCCTTTACCCTTCTTACGTTGCTTCTTCTTTCCATCAGGCTACTGGGTGGACTTCGGATTTGTCGATTGCACACTGTGGACATCCGACGTTTAGGTAGGGGGAGCAGCCAAAATAGTAGTTTGGCCAGCCATTGTGTGTTGTATAGACAATTGCTACAATTTTTTTGTCAGTTGTTCAGTGGCCTTGGTTTGTGATGAACCTACAAAACCATCGACATGTGGTTCAACTCTCTGTCTAGTTTTATCAAGTATGGATCATGGTGCATCCGAAAAAATATTGTACAGTAAACCAGACTGAGAATAAATTAGCTCAAGCTGTTGAACTCTCATGATGGCATCTTCTTCGGAAAAAACTCCCGACATTGAGACCTCTTTGGATAGATGGGGGACCAAAGACTTAAGGAACCACTCAAGCAGAAATGTTGGTGGGACTGGTACCTTAATCAAACTCTTCCTGCATCTCCATTCTCGGATGTGATTAGAGATATGGTCTTCTTTTTTCTGTTCAAAATTGGCCAGTAATTCTGTGTCGACATCTTATCTCACAGGTAATTGGAAATGATTTAGGAATGCCATTGCCAATTCGCTGAAGGAAGAATATCTCTAGCGGTCGAGCTCGATGTACCATTTTGCAGCACTCCCAATGAGAGTGTGTTGAAACAATCGCAATTGTACAGAGTCATCTTTTAATGAATTAGATGAGCACCAAATATGGAAGGTGGTCACATGATCCCCTGGATCTTTGTTAGGCTTGGATTTGAACTTTGGTATGTCTGAAGGCAATTTCGTTGGCATAGGGGGCCAACATGGATCGTGACAGATGGGGTCATTCAATAACCTTGTCAAATTTGGCAAATGTAAGGTTGCCAAGAAAGGTAGTTTTGGTTGGTGTTGTTGATAACCATGGAAAAAGGGGCCTGGAGTTTGACTGGCACCAGGTTGCCAAGAAAATTTGGGTTGTTGGTCGAGGTTCTGGTAAAATCCATGGCCATGACCAGCATACGGATTTTTCATTTGAGGAGACATCATCGGTTGATTCCCAAAATAGGACGTAGATGGTTGGGCGTGCATTACATTCGGAGGACTTTGGGAAGGGTTGCCCCATGACGATCCCATGGGAATAGGTATTGCACCTTGCATGGGGTTCCATTGGTTGTGAAAATAATTTCCCTAGATCGACATTCCTAACGAGGGAATTGATCCTTGCCAAGAATTCCAAGGTCCTAATGTGGAAGAAGTTCCTGGGTTTGCCCCCTGTGTAGGAATAATGCCTTGCATAGGATTAGGTTGTCCATAACCGAGGTTGCCCCTGGTCGGGAAAGCGACTGATGAGAAAGCATTGCTACTAAACACACTGAATAAAGAAAATGGTGTCGACCCTACCGACATATTATGAGAAGGTGGTCCTTGAATCCTTACTCCAAGTGAACTATGGTGTGTGTTCGGCCCAACGAATTGTTGGTGGGTACTGCCAAGTGAAGGGGACGAAGGAGGTATATGACCTCCCTTGTAAGGAAAAGTGTTAAAAGGATCTGAAGTGCCCCCCATGGGTCCTTGCAGAGGAGTGTCAGAGCTCCCTGCCCCCAGACCTAAAGTCTGTAAAGTGGAGTAGGATAGTATAGGGCTTGTACCTGTTCCAGGCATCCCATATGAGAACGGAGGGCATGTCGCACTCTGTGTGAAAGGAGTAGTGGCCATCGCCAAAGACAGGATTGGATCACTACTCGAGGTAGAGGTAATCGATACCATGGTGGCTCGGACCGATGATGGTGGGGTAGGAGGTGGAACACCCCCTGTGACGACAATCGTGGTGAGAATATTAGGATTCCCAGAAGAAGAGACAACATTTGATTCCATTACTACCCGTTTTAAAGGAGCCAAAAGGTCATTTAACAAAGGTTGGTCAGTTGTGGTTTCCTATGACTTGATCGCTTCAAAATAGCCTTGTTGGTCTAGCTTTCGCCTTAGCGGTGGCGGGGGTGGCTACAGTGTAACCGGTGGCAGACCAAGAAGCCTTCGTGACCAATGGAGCTCATTATCCTCCACTGTGTGAGAAGACCAAAGACACACTAGGGATTTCTATTCGTTCAAAAACAACACACACTAGAAAAAGGTCCCTACAAGATAAAACAAGCAAACACTAAACTAGTTGGAAGAACAATTACATTAACCAACACTAGAGCAACTTACCGGTGCAATTGAAACTCGAACACGGAAGCACCCTCCGGGTATACTCTGCAAAGCATGGCCCAATGTCTGTCCTAGGTACCTATGGTATACCCCCACAGTCACCTGTGTATGTCTCTAAAAAATATAGGCAACTAGGTTGCCAACGCGCGAACAGTCACCAGGTAGGTACAGTTGACAATCGGGTAGACAAAAATGAGCAAGGCTTCGAGCCCGAAACCTATCAAGGGTATCAAAAACAAGTGGTTTGGAAGACAACTAAGGACCTATAATGTATTCAATAGCCACAAAGCTCCATGGAAAATGCAATCGATGGAATCCCAAGACAAGTCCTCTATATGTGTTCTCCACTACGATTGGTCTGACTTTGGAGGGGTTATCTCTGCTACCTTTCCGCACGCAACCTCATGTTTATCCCTTGTGTTTAAGGGGGGTCCTAGATAAATTTCATGATACTGGACTTTTAACACTCCCTAGCTCAGACTCCAATGTGTGATTTAATGACCTTGAAGAGTTTCCTCTCCAACCTAATTCAAGGCCCTAACCCTAAACTAGTTGGTTGACCCTACAAACATAAAAAGTCTAATTAATTTTAGATTTAGCGTTGATTTTTATGTCTTGTCTTAAGTCAAAGGTTATGAAAGTGAAACTAGTGATGTTTCAAGAGACGAAAAGAAAGATAAACAGAAAGATGGAAACAAAACACTTCTTGACAACTTCAGATTTTCTCTTTTAAATTCTTTAACAAACTTTTCAAAATAAAATTTTCTAAGATCTTTGAACAACAAACTCAAAACATGATTTCACTCGACTATGAGCTACTTATTGTCTAAGTAAACCGTCAAGAACTTATGAAAGCAAAGACTTTTCCTGGTTACTAATGCAACCCAACAACTATTTAACCAAACAAAGAAATAAAAGATTTTTTTTTTATTTGAATGCTCACAAAGCAAAAAGGAAAAATATCAACAAGTAAAGACCATGAAAACCTCTAGCCCAAGTGTAGATCGCAAAGAGTCACTTTAAAAATAACACACAAGCAGATTAAAATGGACTCTCACACTTGTCTAAAAACCCTATAAAAGGAAACATTTTGAGGAAAACTTCTTAATGAAAAAGGAAGCTATTGCTGTGATCAAACCTAAGTTACTGGCCGCTATGACAGAGACCCAAAAATATGATAAGTATAAATCTTGACAAAGGAAAGGATGGATGCCTCTCCTTAAACAAAAATTTTCTCCTCAGGCACATTGTTGATAGTTCAACAGCCAATGTGTGCACGCGAGCTGTGTAAAGTCAAGGCGCGTGCAGACCTTATGCAGGCCGCGTGTAATTCTGAAACTCTCAAAAAATGAAAAGAGAAGCAATCAGGCACTGACAGAGACTACTGGTATTGAGGACTAGAAACTCTTGAAGACTCAGAAACTCACTTTGACAGAAAAAAGAAAACAATTCAAAGAAAATTTCATAGAACAAACCAATCTGAGGTGGAACCTAACCTATAAACTACAAACAACAAAGACTAGAATGAGTTCCATAAAACCACTGAAGGTAGGGAACGGGTACATGCGTGCAGACCCTATACAGGCCATGTGTACCTCTGTGGATCAAATAAATAAAAATGCAGTCAAGCAAAGAGATAGAGACAAATGGTATGGAAGACCAGAATCTCTATTAGCTCAGACTTTTGCAGAAAATTTAAAAACAAGGAATGAAACTAAATTTTAAAAATACCCAAGAAAAATATTCCCAAAAACCCTAGAGATCCCTAGTATGGTCGCCAATTCTGTTGTGAGTGGGAAATCCCCCTACGGACTAGAACTTAGGGTTTTATCATGCATGTAGAAAAAACATAAATATTCCTACTTTTTACCATCATCCCAGACCTAATCCCCATTATTCTTAAGCAAATACACAGTTAATTAGATCAAGTGGACATACCTTATTTCTGACGTTTGTTGTCGATCGCTCTTTACGCTTGGTCGCTCTTTGACTACAACTCTCCTCCCAAGGTTGACCTGCATTCACAAAAGAAAAACAAAGAACTCCACAGGCATTTTATCTACAAATTAATGGGTTAGAGATTTAATCAATATGTATGCAATAAACAATGAAAACCTCATATGGTGGGACGGGAAAAGTACTTCTTTATTATTAACTTCACTAAAGCAGCTTACAATGGTGAATCCGACCACTGCTCCACAAACCTAGTCCTAGACTCCTCTTTTACTATTCTCCTTTTTCTTTGCTCTATACTTCTCTTTGTACAAGGATGGCTAAAGGTTGGGACAAGGGGAATGCTCAATTGGGTATAGTCTCTTTACTATGATTTTCCTCCTTTCAAATGGGACCCTTACCCCTTCTTTTATAGGCTAGAAGGAGCTAGGTATTTGGTCGAATGACCGGCCATGCATGGCCGAAAGGTTTAGTTAACTTGCCCAAAGTTGTGTGTTCCGTCAGGAACTTTCCATTTTCTATTCTTTTGTAGGTACACGCGGGCTATATTGGAGCACCTAGAGTGTACACACGTGAAATAATGGAGCAGGGCATGTGGGCCTTTATAAAGGGGGTTTTTAAGAAGAGTTGTTCAGTATTTTTTTGGAAAATAAGGAGTCTGAGATGGCCTGATCCCAAGTAAGTATGTCTGGTGAAAAATAGTAAGATCTTCTATATATAGGTTTGTTCATGGACCAAACTCAAAAAACTTAGGTGAAGGCAGTTCCACCTATCCATAAAACGTGGATCGAGAATCCATAAGTGGACATGGTCAATCGAGGGTTTAGTCTATTTTCAACCCAAAGAATTGGTCGACCCAATCAATCCGACAAGGTGAGATTACAAAAGAACTACATGTTCCAACAACCCCCCATAAACTCAGCTTGGAGGATAATAAATTCTTCTACATGCCCCCTGACTTTGTTCTAACGGCAAAGGTTGATCACAAGATGGTGCAACACTCCTTAGGAATTTTGATCACCATCACCACATATCAAGGCCAAAGAGAAGCCATCCAATGCAAAATGGGTTGCAAAATCAGCTATCAAAACATGGTCTAGTTGTTCAGTCGACTAGACAATATGACAACACAAGCCAGTAGATTAGGCGACTAGACAAGAATGCACTAATATATAATTATTCTCTTTCAATCCAACAATCTCTTCCAATCCAACACTAGTCGATAGACAATAGATTGTTGAAACTCAATCGACAAATGCACAGTCAAAACACCTCGATTTGACTACTAAGTCAATTCAAATCCTGTTCGACCAATATCCTAGTCGATCACCATTTGATTGTCAAGTTAGGTCAAACATATGGTTGACCACTGCAAAACATCATCGATGAAGAGGAGTTGTGTATGTTTTTACAACCAAATAAACATAATGGTAGGAATTCTTCAAACATTGGTTCAAATATTCCCATGACCACTCATCAATCCAACCACAGTAAATCCTATTAGTCAGAATGGTTCCAAGGTTTTGTCTTTCGTGTCTCTTATACAAAGATATGGAAGCATGGTTTCCATGTCTGCGATGGCGAGGATGATGATAAGGCACAAAATGATGTGTTGGATGATCAAGAGATATGGGTTTAGGGTTTAGTGTACTCTCAGGAGTATAACAACCCATTATATCAGTAACAATATTCTTATAATATTGCATGTTAGGAACAACGACTTCATCAATCGATTCAGGAGATTTCTCATTAGTTTAAACTCCACCTGCAATGAACAAAACTTCCCTATTTTCAAATAGGGAAGATGTAGTCAAGGAGGAAACAACAACATCATATCCAAGACCTGTTCTTGGTGGCAACATCTCAGGCACAATAGGAGGAACAATACCCTTTCCATACTTCCCAAGTCCTCCTCTGGTATATCCTATATTGTTGAGCAGTCGAGATCATATATGTTATCACTTTGTAATTTCTTAGGTTGAGGAAGAAGTTAACAGAGGTAACTACAAAACCACTTTGGAGTCTAGGATCTAGCCCTCCTAGACTTAGAGAGGGATCTCTCTATAAGATTTAGCTTTGTTTGCTGGAAATTTTTCGGCTAGTTATGATAGTACATGGTTTGGAATAGGGAAGATGGGCCATTGGGAAAATGGAGTCACGGATTGGGATTAATCAAAAACAAGGTTAATAGGATAATATTGCAGGGCAGGGTAGTAAAATTTTGAATCTATTCAGATTAAATGAAATGAATAAGAGGGAAAAGAGGGAAAATTCCACTAAGCAGAGAGCAGTTAAGAATTCCTTCACTCGGTTTCATATGAAAACATGTAGATCGTTAAAAAAATAGAGACATAGTATATAATATAAATTCTGTTCTTTTGAATTTATTTTAATGATTAGAATTGAAAATACATGAAATGATTACAGAGCATAAGAAAACATTTGACAAAGAGAGAAAGACATCACCAACAATCTGACATAAGAATCCTGCAATGTTGCACTATATAACTAAAAATATGGTTAATGGTGTTTCTCTGGGTTGCCTTACAATATTGATCCTATCCTACGAATAGGTCCCAACCCATAGTAATTCTAAATGGGAAGTATTTATAAATTTATTACAAAGATCATGTCATAAATGAGCAGGATTTATTTTATTTAACTATATCTCTAATTACAAAAAATATAGGAATCTTTAAGATCGGTTCAGATTTCAGGTGCTTGATTTGATTGTCAGTCGTTGATGATCTATCTTCAACTTCTACATAGTTGTTGGTATTTATTGGTGACTATGGATACTTCTCTAAAATCGGGCATTGGATTATGGAATCAGTGATTGACTTATGATCTTCAGTTGCCAGGTGTCTTCACTTGAATTTGGAGTTATCTATAATCACTGATTGAATTTTTGAAAAAAATGGATCTGGATTCAAGCTTAATCCATATGCTAAAAATAAAATTAAGATGCACTACTTATGGAACAGTTTTCCAAAGATCTGGAATGTAGAAGCTTGATTTTCTCGATTTGAAATGTTCGAAGCCATCATCTGCCACTTGCATACTTAGATCTATTTGACTACCTACTGATGTTAGATGACCTATTGATTATCATGCTTGAAATTTGGATAGTTGGGATGCGTGTTCCTAAAAAATAGATCTGAGACACCTCTTCACATAAAAATATCCTCAAACTTATCCTATCAAGAACTCAATGTAGGATTTTATCATGATATCAAAACATATCCCATGATTCATTGTCCTTGTTGGAGCTAGAGTCCACCATGAACTTATTATTTTCACCTAGTCTTATCCTCTGACTGTTTATCAGAGCCTGTGGATTCCCAAATGTCAACATTTCCCATGAAGTAGAAGGAGCCTTTTTGAAACACTTGAAATTAATCATAAACCAAAAGGAACCTCGCCACTCAGAACAATGATTATGGAACTAGGATTTGAGAGCATGAGGAACCTTGACTTCGGGCCTTTAGGATTTGAGAAAATATGAGCCAATGGAAATGCTATTACCCGAAGGTTGAAATCTGAAGTGGAAGAGTGACCAAGATGGAACTGCGACCACCGACATATTGGGGCATGATTAAACCTTGTGCAAGTTGTAAGATCCGAAGTACCCGAATGGCATTGATTTATGTTTGATATGGATGGTCAAATCATGCTTGAAATCTGAGATATTTTACGTTATGGTTGCCATGATGTATTTTTGTCTTTTTAGTGGCGCGGGATCGTTACAGAATAGTTTTTGGTCAAACAGGCATGGAAGAAGATGTGATTGGTTACGAATAGGGTGACTTGGGAACAAGTGTCCAATAGGGAGATGGGATGAGTAGATGCATGAGTGTAAGTGATAGGGATAGTAGTCAGAGAGGTGATGTGATAGGCGAGAGGGTGATTGGTAGAGTGAGTGGAGGACAGGTGTAAGTAGGGGATGTAAGTGGTATTGGAGCGACGGGTGATTGGATTTCGGGGGGGTAGTGTTAGAAAAACAGGACCGTGGATCAATAAAATAAAACAAATGTGGAAACAAAACACAAAAGATACACAATACAATAGAGACACAGATTTACGTGGTTCACCAAGTGTGGGCTATGTCCACCAGAGAAATTGCTAGGTCCTTCCTTTATTATTATCTAGCATATGAAGGGATACAACCTACAACAAACCCGTTGTAAGTTCCTCTTCTTTCTCTCATAGTCTCCTATCTCAAAATACAATATTTGTCATCATACCTAGCCGCAATACATTTCCCTCATAAAAGAGGGTTGCCTTCTAGGGAAAAAAAACCCTAACACAATTTCTACCATTAAATCTGCGACCTTATAATGAATGGTCCATATTTAAAATGAAATTACAATATACTTTTACAAGGCAATTCCCCCTCTGCACTCCCCCGCATGGAAGAGTGTACATACTTCTAGGGTGTAAATACTTCATGGGGTATAAACACGGCTGAAAGTAAAAGACCTCTGAATCAGGAAGATAATCAAGCTCCACAACCAACAATCTCCCAGTTGGATACTGACCTCAACAACTCCACCGTTGTTGTATATGATGGACTCTGAACCTTCTTGGACCTAGCAAATTTCTCATCTTCATCTTCATTCTTGAAGACCAACTGAAACTGAGTAGGAAATCAGTTTCTCTTTGGTTACTCCCTTTGTTAACATGTCTGCAGGATTCTGGCTAGTGTGTATCTTTTCCAACTTCAAATGTTCATCTTCCAAGGTGGATCGTATGAAGTGGTACCTCAACTGTATATGATTAGTCTTTGAATGGAAGGCTAAGTTCTTTTCAAGATGAATTGCACTCTCATTGTCACAGTACAACCTACTATTCTCCTGCTTCTTTCCCAATTCTTCCATAAACCTTTGTAACCAAATCATCTCTTTACTAGCCTCTGTAGCAACAACATACTCTACCTTTGTTGTTGAAAGTGCAACAACCTTTTGCAGTTTTGAAATCCAACTTACAGTTGTTCCACCTATAGTAAAAACATACCCTGTGGTGCTCCTTCTGTTGTCTTTATCACCTACCATATATGAATCAACATATCCATGTAGAAATGTGTCCGAACCTCCAAAACATAATGCATGAGTAGCAGTACCTCTCAAATACCTGAGAATCCACATTACTGCCTCCCAATGTTCTTTACCTGGATTGTTCATATACTTGCTCACAACTCCCACTGCATGTGCAATATCTGGTCTTGTGCAAACCATTGCATACATCAAACTGCCAACTGCTAATGAATAAGGGACACTTGACATGTATTCTATCTCCTCCTGTGTCTTGGGACACATTTCCTTAGTTAATTTGAAATGGCTGGCCAAAGGTGTACTAAATGGTTTTGCATTCTGCATTCTAAACCTCTCCAACA
>JZKD02S1611192.1:19378-61564 GCA_000966675.3 Picea glauca | reverse complement strand
ATTAATGGTGATCTCCCTCGCACTTGTTAACGGTTCACACTATTGACCGGTAATCAAGTGGCTTCTGCCATGTTCGACGTCAGGACATCTATTCACATGGTTAGAATCGTACCACATTGGGATCAATAAAAAGACCCTGGGTTGAGTAATCACTTTGATATATGTTTTTCCCAGGTTGCGAAGGAGTTTCTATTGGACAAACAACACATACACTGTTACATAGATCCACTTTGTATTGGTCGTGGCTATGTCTTGTCATCTCGTAGATCCACTGTGTATTCTTCATGGCTACAATTATTCCAAGTCATCAGAGTATAGATCCACATTGTATCTTCAGTGGCTATACCTTTTTATCAATACAATTATGGATCCGCAATGTATTTTTATGGCGGCCATATCTCGCGAGTCTTAATCACCCAAGCATAGGTATGCCTGCCTTGGGTTTTGAAATATGTCATGATATTTGTTGGATGTTTGTGTGCAGCTTCCATCAGGTTCTCCGAGTCTATACCCTTGCTTGAACATCTACAAATCATTTTAGTTATCAGTTCGCATCTTCTAACTTCATACTTTGTGGGGCATTCTGTTACACGTCAAAATTACTCAACTGGATAAGTGTCGCATGTTCCTCTCAATTGTCGTAAGTGTCGCATATTCCTTACAACTTTTGCAAGTGTCGCAAGTTGTCCAAAAGTGTCGCCAACTATGTTCGAGCATACTTTCATGCCGAAGACACTAAGGAGACACTTAAAACACCTCATATACTTGATCTGGAGAAGAGGAATTGATTAACTGGAGTCAAAGAACTCTTGACACCTGAGAAGAGCTTTCAATCAAAGGTTCTAGGGGTGAGAGCTCCCCTATATCAGTCTAGGGAGTGTTGAAGCTCCCCTATAAGGCTTCAGGGAGTGTTATAACACTCCCCTGCCCCCTCTGAAGGAGCGCTATCCACCTTTGGAGCGTTGGTGCTTCCCTCAAGCTTCCCAGGGAGCGCTACTGATGCCCCTTTTGAAGGAGCATTGCCTAATATAAGGCAGTAGTTGGCCCGTTGAGGAGAACAAGGGGAGGTTCTTTCAAGATTAGAAGGCAGTTGCATTCGAATTCTTGTTTTCATCAAGAGATCCCTGATCTAAGGAGAAGGTTCCTCAACTTGTTCTAAAGATAACTCAAGAGGTCAAGCTCCTCTTAACCTATATAAACAAGCTCTATGATGGTGAAAAGGGGAAAGAATTGCTAGTATGAAACCTATGATCTCATAGGAAACACACAATCAGTCAAAGGAGAGTGATCAGTGAAGTTGTTATTACCCAGGTTGTGGATCTTTCAAGCAAGGGTTAGAAGAAGGGGACTTGATGAAGCTGTCGCATTTGCATCTACGATTGTAAGTACTGTTGTCGTTATTCTCATTAATATGACACGCTTGGCCTGTTTCTTTTCAGTTTTTGTCTGATGTTACATGAACTTATCATTGATAGATAGATTTGTTTTCAAGCTAATGTCAATAGAGTAGAAAGTGGTCGTATCTTGTTTGTCTACAGAGCTCATCGAGGAGCAAAGCATCGGAGCGCAACTCGGAGCATGCAGGGACAAACGTCGATAAAGAGGTACTTTTGTTATCCTTCCTTATCATGTGTTAGTTTAGATAGATTTGAAAGGAATTCAGTGTCCACGTTAATCATTTTCTGTCTTAGAGTTAAGGTCAAGCTCTTTGAGGTAATCCACCTGTCCGCAGGGAGATTTTCCTACAACAGAAACTTGTAATCGAGGGGTGCATCGACCACCTCGACATCAATGGTAATAGTTTCGCCACCCAATTGGATAGGCAGGGACTGTAAAATCCCATGAGGATGAAAACCTCGCCCATCAAATGCATGTAACATCATTGGGGATTTATTGAGTGCTGGTGATTTTAAACCTTTCCAACACGCCAAAGACATGACACAAGTCGAGGCTTCCTCATCCAGAATAGTTCGGTGGATTTGTTGATTGTGGACAACAACATCGATTTGGAAAGCTAGGTGGTGGGACAGTCATAGTTGATGGTCATCCAAATTAAACATGAGGTTGTTTGATGACTCGGGATCAAAAGTGCCAATGGAAGCTAAGAGCGTTCTACGTTGGCTAGGACAGTGTTGTAGAATTTCCAAGGCGGACATAGCAAACGGTGCTTGGGCCAAATCTTCTACAATATTGTAATTTTGGGCAGCCCGTGAACTAGGATTGAAAGTATATTTTTGGATGGTGCTCTTAGGAGGGTGTAAGATGGAGTGAAAAGAAGGTTTCTCAATCTGGAGTGGCCCGGATGGAGGGCTAACAGATGGAGGATTCGCAGAGGATGGTAACGGGTCCGGCGGAGAACCGTTAGTGAGCTTCGTCTTATCAGGTTTAACTGGCGTGTCATATGTCGCAGAGCGAGTGGTTAGATTAACCCCGTTGAACATGTAAATGTGGGAACTTGTCGAGGCCTCATCATGGGGTTGGTTGGAACTGCCCCCCGATGTGGGGGTTTGAGCAACCAAAGATTGCTGCTGTGGAAAAGGCTGAGTAAGCACAATGGCAAGTGTTACAGACATCATACAATCATCTTATCTATGTCATTTCTTTAATGACATCACAAGGACACTTCAAAGACACCCTCAAAGACTGGTTTAAGAAGGAAAAATCATTTGATGAAGAGTACACATCTTTTTCCATGAAAAACCCCACTTAAAAATTAATTTTGAAGGCCAGCACTCCCCTACTCACTATCAGGGAGTTCCAGCACTCCCTACCCTTCCTTGGGGGAGCGTTCCAGCACTCTATGCACCCTTTTGGGGGACTGTTGGGATTTTTTAAGAAAATTTTGGGCAACGCTCCCCTACCCACTGTCAAGGAGTGCCACTGCTCCCTACCCTTATTTGGGGGAGCATTGCAACACTCTGTGCCCCATTCTGAGGGAGCGTTGGGATTTTTGAGGAAATCTTGGGCTGTTAAGGAAAATCAGGGAAAAATCCCCCTCGTCTCTGGAGTTGGTTGGATTATAATCTGAGGTCAAGGCTAGATCTTAGGGAAGATACACAACTGATGGAGAAGGATCCTCAACCTATCCCAAGAATCTCTAAGGTGGTTGGCTCTCTCCAAACTTACATAAGGAGGCCTTATCATGGTGAAATGGAGGGAGTTTAGAGAGATACCAAACTTATGATCTCATGAGAAGCGATATTGAGAGGACATTGAAGGAATCAAACTTATGATCTCATAAGGGAGATAATCAATGAAGCATAGTCATTTTGATTATGGATTATTTGAGCAAGGGGTTGGACAAGGAGAGCTAGAAGAGGTTGTTGCAACTTCATCAAAGGTCTGTAAGTACTGCTATCTAGTTCTCATTAATACATGTGTTTGGTTTGTTTCTTTCAAGGTTGTGTATTCCTATAGAATTTTTCTTTGATAGATAAATATAATTTTGGAATAATCATGGTAGAATAGGAATTTGTTTTATCTTTGTTGTTATTGGATTGTAGGACTTGTTGAATAGCTTGGGGATCAAGGCTCAACTTGGACTGGGCAAGGACAAACATCAACAAAAAGTTACATTCTTCTTCCTTTTCTCTATTTGATTGACTTAGTTAGGTTTAAAAGGATGTTAGTGACCAAAGTTATCACCTTTTTGTCTTGATCTTAGATATTTAGGGTTCAAGAGGAAATCCACTTGTCCACAGGGGGATTTTCCTATAACAGAAATTGGCGAGTCCACTGGGGAGCTTTCAGTTTTGGTTTCCTTCCTTGGTCTTGTTTTCTTCCTTTTCTCACCTTTATATCTTATTCATGTTGTGTCTCTGATTCTTAGATGTGTTGTTGGCTCTTGGATTCGTCTTATACACACTAAATTTCTGGATTTTTTTTTATTTTTTATTTATTTATGGGCAATGTTTTGAGTTCTGAGAGCCTAGCGC
Organism: Picea glauca; assembly: GCA_000966675.3. Taxonomy (NCBI): domain Eukaryota; kingdom Viridiplantae; phylum Streptophyta; class Pinopsida; order Pinales; family Pinaceae; genus Picea; species Picea glauca. The sequence goes on along the minus strand of JZKD02S1611192.1, from coordinate 57,629 downwards.
TCCCCTGCCTCTACCACCAAAGCGCTGGCACTCCCCTACAGGCTCCCACAAAGAGTTTCAATTCTATGGTACCCTTGACACTAGAGTGTTGGCCTTTTTCTGCTTAAAATTATTTAGAGAATCCCTCTCTGAGTGTGGTTTTTTGTTGATTCATCTGCTCAGAGTCATTACCATCTCAGTGTGTCCTTTTTTAGCCTCCAACTATTTGATTTCTAAGGATTGATGATGTTTTGTTTGGATTTTTGACATATTTCTTCCTTACTTTGAGTCACTCTTCTTCCCTAAGATTTGGAATCAATCTACTGCTTTCTCACTTATCTAAATGAACGAAAGTTGTTGTAAGGAAATTCAAAGATCTATGTACTATTCCATTTGATCTTTGAGGTCAGTTTTTCAAGCATTTCCTCCTGTTTGAATTTGGTTTTCTTTTCATTTCTTGTTTGATCACAATGAGGGTGTGTTTTTGTTTATGTGCAGTTTACTTCGGGCTGCTTAAATCTCACAGATCTTGAAGTCTGATTAACATAGGAAGCTTTACATCAAGCTGATTATCAGTCACATATAAACAAAAGGATTTTTTTTCATTTTCGGTTTTTGGATATTGAAACCAATTTCTGAACATTTTATCATTGTATCGGATTCTTGATTGAGAAAAATTGTGTGAGGTCATTGCATCTTAGTGTTTGACAGTGAAGAAAATGCACTATCCTTCCCTTAAATATACATTCATTGAAAGAAAAGACTTCTTATCATTTATTATGCATGTTTTGGGAATTGAGTCATAATATCATCAATTTTCACTCTCATACACCTCTTAGTAAACAACAACCTCAAAATCAAGCGCCAAACTAAAAATTTATCATACTTTATTTTATGTTAGCAAACCTACATTAGCTTAAGGTGTAGGGCTTTGGAATAAGTTGAAAGCATAAATTTCCAAAGTCGTCAAACAAACTTAGCATCTCGCGATAGGGAGAGAAAATCTAATTTTCGTATCATCTTACTGGGATCCCCCTCTCACACAGGGGTTACGCACGAGGTCGCATTCGGGAGAGTTATAGAGATTATCCCTCTGTGGTTCAACCATTCATAGTAGTCAGATCGTATATTGGGCGTTCTTCTTGAGCCTCAATTGTCTTCATTTGGTCTTGGTGCTTCGTGAATTCCGAATCCGTTTGGGGTCCTCTGGAGTTCTATTGGTCCACTTGACCTCAATTCTCTCGAAGGATTTGGACTTGTTATCCCGCCCATACGTTCAGAATGGAATGTCGACTGTACCTACCCAGGGGATGACTATGATTTGGTGACCTTAGTATCCATAATATTTAGGGTCTTACATGAGCTGACAGTGAAGGGAAGTCTCATTGTACCTGGAACAGACATTGGTCAAACTCACTCAGGCTCCTTGGAGGGTAAATCCACAATTATTGCGTGGAAGATTTCACAAAGTAATAAGTCCATTAAGCGGGTCTCCAATGTAACTAATCCACCCACTTTATCCCCGCCCCTTCCTATATTGATCTCGCGACATTGGATTTCATCACCAACTAGTGGTTTCATTGTGGGAAGTTTTGTTTGATTGTTTGCTTCTTAGATTCATAGTGTGTGTTGTTTGTTTTACTTAGTGGACCTTAGGTCAAGTCAGTGTTAATGGAATCAAATCCCAGGAGTACCAATGGAGGAACCCCTTGTCCTAGGGAACCTTTCACCTTTCCTTCTTTTGGAAACATTGGTCCTCCATACATTGCCACACTAAGTCTTTCAGGACTCATCATCAGATTACTGGTTTGGTTTTTCCCCACTCTGGTGATCTTGAATCTTCCCAGTGCTTCAACTACACCTAATGCTTCATATATAAGTTCATCACCCATACATCAACCTCATGTCGACTTTTCATCTTCTTCACCCATTAATTCTCCTTCCCTTTCTACTTCTTCGCCTAGTAAAAGCTCTAAAGAAAGTAGCCAGGTTGATAAGAAGAAGAAGAAACGGAAAGATAAGAAGAAGAAGAACCAAAAAGGACCAAGCCTCCAACCATATTAGATGTTGGATCCATGCAACCAACTACTATCAATCGTACTAGGAGTGTTGATGAGGTCGACAAGATTAAAACAAAGAATCTGAAACCCAAATTCCCTTGCAGTCTTTGTAAGGGTGACCACTTTCTGAGGGATTTCCCTGGTCTTCTCAAGGTCTTAGAAATGTGGTCTTCCACGTCATCATCCCCTACTAGATATGTTGGTGACACCCCGTCAACTAGTGATGTTAAGGTTGGTAAGAAGAAGACAACTGTCAATTTTCCTTGTATGTTATGCGAAGTTGATCATAACTCTCACCTTTGTCCTCGTATGGATGAGGCTTCTTCTCATTTGGAAAAGATTCAACTTGCAACTGGTTATCGTAATATTTCCCCCAACCAATCATTAGTTGATGGAATGGTCAATCTGGTTCCATCCCCGTTCAGTCTGGTTGATCAGGTGGTCAATCTAGTTTCATCCTCATTTGAATCACTAGCCAGAGTATTTGATCCAGTTCCATCATCGATCAGCCCCACTTTTCATCTGAAAAGTGAAACCCAAGTGATTGATCCAGTCCCGTAATTGGTCAATCCCACCCTTCATCTAAAGAGTGACAACGTGGTCAATCCCACTCCTCCTCTAATGAGTGCCAAAGTGGTTGCTATGTTCCCTTCATCGGTTAGTCCATTTGATCATGACATCAATCTAGTCACGTCCTTAGTTGAACTAGTTGACAAAGTGGTTGATCCGCTCCCATCTTCGATCGATCTCGCTCTCCCGTTAGAGAGTTCAACCCAAGCGATCGATCTATTTCCAACTATTGACCCCATTCTCCCCTTGCAGAATGAAACCAAAGAGGTCGCTCTGATCTCATCATCGGTCAATCCTACTCTCCCTATAGAGAGTAAACCCGATTATATCCAAGTTTTTCTCATTGATACAGAATATACCATGTTGGGGGGAATTCCTCCTTCTCCTGTGAAACTCCCTCCAAGTAATGAGGCCATCCTTTTTTATTGGGGTGTGCTAAATGGACCTCGTCTTCCCTCTCACATTCCTTTCAAGATTACGGTACAGTTTTATGGTTGGGATGTTCCTCATGCACTGATAGATGAAGGTTCACCCGTTAGTATTTTTTCCTCTATCGCTTGGCAAGCTTTGGGTTATCCTCAGCTTGTGCCAGTTACCCAGAATCTATTTTCTTTTAACAGAAGAACCAGTCACCCTTTAGGGATCCTTCCCCAGTTTTCCATAACTTTAGGAGGGAAAACTATCTTTATTGATGTTATGGTTGTCCAAGACCCCTTGGATTTTGATTTACTCCTTTGGCGAGATTATGTCTATGCCATGAAAGCTATTATGTCCACTCTATTTCATGTGATATCTTTCATGCACGATGGAAGAATGGTGACTATTGATCAACTTTTGTTTATTGGCCCTAACATGAGCATCAACCCAATAACCTCTCTACATGATTCTTATATGCAATCAGTATCACCCCTGCCATAGGTCAATTATGTGGTGTTTTCTCCCATGACATCAACTTTCGATGAATTAGATCCAGTAGTTGACATGGTGAGCTCTTTGGTAGGGCTATTAGAGCCTGATATCCTTACCCCTGTCATGGCCCTCGATATGTGTTCCATCCATAGCATTGTTCTTCCATCCAGTAAAGATCTCTTGGAAGCCATGATCGAGTTTTGTCCCTTGACATGGTTTCCTTCCAGAGCATTATCCTCTTGGAAACCATGATCAAGAAGAAGTCATGAGCATAGTTTCTCTTCTCTGTGGAAAGATCGTTAAAAAATGAAACAGAGGCTACGAGCATAGTTTTCCTCTCTGTAGAAATATCGTTAAAAAATGAAACAAAAGCTACGAGCATAGTTTTCCTCTCTGTATCAAGCTCGTTAAAAAATGAAATAGAAATCTGGGGATTGAACCTGGAGCCCTGAGCATAGTTCTTTTCCTGTGTCAAGCTCGTTAAAAAATGAAACGATCACCTCTCATGTCAAGTTGATTCTTTAGCTAGATCTTGTAGATGTCGAGTTGAGTATTTCGTTAGGTCTCATATTTGAACCTTCATTTCATCCGCCTATATCCTTTTTCTCCATCTAGTACAGAAATTGGTGACAACCTCAAAGTCGGTGAATGAATTGAAGCTTGGGGGGCATGTCTCCAGCCTTTGATTATCATTCTAGAGTTATGCCACTAGATTTTCAAGATGAGGCCAGAGTACCAACCATCCATGGGTATCCCAACCTTTGGAAATTATGTTGGGACTTTACAAGCATAGTTTAATTTTTTTTCAAGCTTGTGTAAAAATGAAACCAATACCGAGCTTAGTCTTTGTTCTTTCTCACACTCTAAAATACATGAGAATGTAACCGAGTATAATTTTATCACTTTTTCAGACTCGTAAAGGTTGTACGAAAAAGGAACCCCATGGAGTCTCCTTTAAGCTCTTTTCAGAATCTGTAAACATGAAAAGATTGTTGAGTGATCTTGATTCCTTTCACACTTGTTAAAATTTTTGAAAGGGCATATTTTGAGTGGTAGTTTATCTCTTTTTCGGCCTCGCAAGATTAAAATTACTAAAAGGGATAACCCTGGAGTCGTCTTTAAGTTCTTTTCAGACTCTCTAAACATGAAAAATCACCGAGTTTACCTTCTCTGGACTCGTTAAAAGTATACATTGAAGGGCCCATATGGGACCGAACCCTTACTTCTTCTAATTCATTAAACAAATGAAGAGGGACATACTGAAGGTGATTTATATCAAGCATGTGTTACCCTCCTCGAGCTCGTTATATTAAAAATAGGTACTCATCTATCTGGATGGGGGAAACATTTGAAGGAAGCAAGCCAAGCAGTTTTTGAAAACATCACCAGTCACTCTTATAGTCGCCCTTGAACACGACACTTTGTCTCTGCATAAATTTTAATCCATTGAACCTCTGCACTGAACCAATCCTATGAGTTTCTTTACTCCTTTAAGTCACCTGACGAAAGTCACAGTGTCCATTGCATCATCATGTTTTGGTCAATGTCATGCTTCTTTTGTTGTGCATCAGTGTTCAAGGGAAGTATCTGCCTCAAGAGTCATCCATCACAAATATCTTGTTTCAATACCCGTGTCAGTCCATGTTCATTTGATCTACCAATTTACATCTCTATGTCAGCTTTGTGTCATTGATGGGGGATACATCAAGGCCCTCCTACGACGAGTTTGTTCTTATCGACTTCAACACATTATCTAGGAATTAGACTTAGAAACAAGTTATTACCTTGGGACCTGCATGCCTCAATGGAAGGCCTCCTCGCTTCCGACAGTGGGTTTACATCATTGACCTTTGATCGAATGATTCCACAGATGTTCGACTTCATCTCATTCATTTACATTTGCTGGAATGTACTAGGGTACATTGGGAATCATTGACATCAATGGTGATTTCCCTTGCACTTGTTAACAGTTTACCTCATTGACCGGTAATCAAGTGGTTTATGCCATGTTCGACATTAGGAAATCTATTCGCATGGTTAGATTCGTACTACATCGGGATCAGTAGAAAGACCCTGGGTTGAGTAATCACTCTGTTATGCACTTTTCCTAGGTTACGACAGAGTTTCTCTTGAATATTGACACATATACTGTCACATAGATCCACTTTGTATTGGTTTGTGGCTATGTCTTGTCATCTCATAGATCCACTGTGTATTTTTCATGGCTACGATCAGTACATGTCATGGAAGTATAGATCCACATTGTATCTTTGGTGGATATACTCTTTGTTAATATAATTATGGATCTGTAGTGTATCTTATGGCGGCCATACCTTGCAAGTCTTTATCACCCAAGCATAGGTATGCCTGCCTTGGGTTTGAAACATGTCATAATATTTGTTTTATGGTTGTGTGCATCTTCTACCAGGTTCTTTGCATCCATACCCTTTCTCGAAAAACTCTACAATGTACTTCAGTCATCAGTTTGTGTCTTCTAACTTCACACTTTGGGGGGCAATCTGTTACACATCAAAATTACTCACTTCAATGATGACCTATTGTCATCGTTACAGTGTCGCAAGTGTCGCATTTTGGCCACAAGTGTCACAAGTGTCGCAGACATCATACATTCATCTTGTCTATGTCGTGTCTCGAATGACATCACAAGGACACTTCAAAGACACCCTCAAAGATTTGTTTAAGAAGGAGAAATCATTTGATGAAGAGTACAAAGATTTTTCCATGAAAAACCCCACTTGAAATTGAATTTTGAAGGCCAACTCTCCCCTACCCACTATCAGGGAGTGTCAGCACTCCCTACCCTTCTTTGGGGGAGCATTCTAGCACTCTATGCACCCTTCTGGGGGAGAATTGGGATTTTTTAAGGAAATTTTGGGCAGCACTCCCCTACCCACTGTCATGAAGTGCCAGCGCTCCCTACCCTTCTTTGGGGGAGCGTTACAACACTTTGTGCCCCATTCTGAGGGAGCACTGGGTTGTTTGAGGAAATATTGGGTTGTTGAGGAAAAGCAGGGAAAACTCCCTCTCGTCTCTGGAGTTGGTTGGATTTGAATCTGAGGTTAAGGCCAGATCTTAGGGAAGATCCACAACTGATGGAGAAGGATCCTCAACCTATCCCAAGAATCTCTAAGGTGGTTGGGTCTCTCCAAGCTTATATCAGGAGGCCTTCTCATGGTGAAATGGAGGGAGTTTTGAGAGATACCAAACGTATGATCTCATGAGAAGTGATATTGAGAGGACATTGAAGGCATCAAACTTATGATCTCATAAGGGATATAATCAGTGAAGCATAGTCATTATGATTGTGGATTATTTGAGAAAGGGGATGGACAAGGAGAGTTGGAAGAGGTTGTTGCAACTTCATCAAAGGTCTGTAAGTATTGCTATCTAGTTCTCATTAATACATGTGTTTGGCCTGTTTCTTTCAAGGTTGTGTATGCCTACATGAACTTGTCTTTGATACATAGATATAGTTTTGGATTAATCATGGTAGAATAGGAAGTTTTTTTGTCTTTGTTGTTATTGGATTGCAGGACTTGTTGAAGAGCTTGGGCATCAAGGCTCAACTTGGACTGGGCAAGGAAAAACATTGACAAAAAGGTACATTCTTCTTCCTTTTCTCTATTTGATTGACTTAGATAGGCTTAAAAGGATGTCAGTGACCAAATTTATCACCTTTCTGTCTTGATCTTAGAGATTTATGGTTCAAGAGGAAATCCACTTGTCCGCGGGGGGATTTTCCTGTAACAGGTTGTAGCCTCCTTCTGGTTGTAGCTAGAGAATTGGGGAGTTGGAGATTCTCTTGGGTTGTAGCCTAAGAAAATAGGGGGTTGAAGCCTCCTTCTAGTTAAAGTTGTAAAACAAAGGAATTCGGTGCTTCCAATGAATGTAAATATTCAAGACATATAAGAAAAATAATTATGTGGTTTTCTCCCACTTTGGGTTTCCACATAAAAACACTAGTGTATTGTGTATGTGTATGATTGTGCATTTGTTCATTTTTTATTTACTTTGAAATTATTGTATGATAATGCTACACTAATATAACACTTGCATTGTGTGGTTAAAAAGGATTAAATTTCTCTATTACTGATTCACGCCCCCCTCTCAATAATCCAACAATTGGTATCAGAGTTGGTTCCTTCAGGAAACAGTTTAACCACTTGAAGGAGATCATGGATTATTCTGAGAATGGAGTACCAATGTTTAATGCTCAGAATGATTTTAAGTATGAGATGTGGAGTAGAAGGACGAAATTATTTTTACAAGCACAGGGACATTATATTTGGCTATCAGTTGTTACGGGATATGATAGTTCAAAAAGGGCAAAGAATGAAGCTAAGAAGGAATTGAAGAAGAATAACAAAATAGAAATGGATTTCATCTGGGAAGGATTACCTAATTCGTTAAGAGAAAATGTTGGTAAATGTTCATCAACCAAAGAACTTTGGGATAAGTTACAAGACATATATTCTTCACCCATCGGATATTCAGAAAATGCCAAATAGATGCAGATAAAGAACAAGAAGAAATATTCCCATCATGTCAGACAGATTCAGAAGAGGAAGAGTATGAAGAAGAAGAATTTGATTACAGAGAAAAATTGATTAGTGCAATTGAATATCTAAAGAAAGAAAGAGAATAAAACAAGTCATCCAAGAAAGAATTGATGAAGCAAAAGGAAAGTGTTCAAGGTTCCGAAAAATATTAGCAAGTCATCAACAATTTAAGAGCTTAGCTAGAAGAGGCCAGAAGAATTGAAAAAACTCTAGAATATCAAAAGAAATGTTTAGAAGCCAACATAGCAGCACAAAAGGAAGAAGCAAAAAAGAGAAAAGATATTGATGAATCATCTCAAGGAAAGAACCAATGAATTAAACCAACTTGATGAAGAGTTGGTCAAGAAGAGAGAAGACTGGAAGAAGAAATAATTACATTGAAAATCAAACTTGAAGAGGCAAAGAGAACAGAAGAGGTCATGAAATCTCAGATAATGAAGAAAGAAGAAGAGGTTGAGAATCTTAAAGAAGAAGTTGTCACACTAAGAGTCAAAATCGTCAAGCTCAACAAGAACGTTGAAGATAAAGAAACATCCACATCAATTGTAGAGAATGAAGAGAAGCACTCCACGTTGGTAGAAAATAAGAATGAAGAAAATAGAAAGAGTTATGTAGAATTACTCAAAGGAAGGAATCATGGTCAACCAAAATCTAAGAAAATTAATAAAGATACATCTTCAAGAAGACCATCCATGTTCAATCCACACAAAGAAGCTTCAATCATGATCATGATTAGTCAAGGCATAAATTTAGAAGGACTACACCACAAAAAAGATCATTCACTCCCAGGTATGCAAATTTCTTTTATGGTCATTGTTTTTATTGTACTAACTTTGGACATAAGGTTGCAGATTGCAGGGATTATAAAAGAAATGTTTAAGCAATAAATTTCTATCTAACCCCATGTAACATTGAACGTTACAAATTTCATAACTATGGACACATAGCTCATGATTGTAGAAGCATCATCGATACTTCCATGAAAGAGAACATTGGCATCAGATATAAAAAAAGTATGGATAAGAAAACAAGAAGAACAGGTGAACAAAGACCAAGTCCCAAAGATCGCAAGATTGGCAATAAAACAAGATGAAGAAAAATCTACAAAGAAAAAGAAGGATGTCAGATATAGAAAGGTTTGGAAAATAAATGAAAGAAAAGAAGGACAAGTAAATAAGGAACAAGTTCAAGAGATTGTACTTTCAGGTGTTGTAGTGAAATATGAATCCATAGACAGAAAGAAAGAAGTTAGAGCTCAGAGAGATGATGAATCTACCAATGAAGATGGTGATGAATACACATCAGAGCAGGAATTGTTTTGAGCCATCTGGCTTAGAGACTCCCAGGTAATATGAATATTAGATAGGGGGATTCTATGCAATAGTTGTGACAGACCAAAGAACCATCCTTCGAGAAGATTGCAGAGGTTGAGAAGACATATCCAGAGAATTCAGTTAGCAGAAGTATAGTTTGATAGATTAATCAAGACTTCATAATAGTATAGTGATAAATGGGTCAACATTATGGACAATTGCGCAAGTAGAGTCTTAGACAGTATGGACAGAGATGGATTTGTAAGAATACTTAGAAGGTTTGTACAGATATATGAAAGTGGATGAGAGCATGGATTCATAGATTGGTTCAGAGACAAAGAAACATTATCATAATGGATGATAATTACACAGGAAATGGCTCGAACAATGCTAATGGATTCCAAATTGATAGATATGTTTTGGACACATGCAGTGCATACAACAGTTCACATTCAAAAAAGAATAATGCTCAAAAACAACAATGACAAAACTCCCTACAAACTATGGAAAGGAAGCACCGACAACAACCTCTACATCAAGGTAACTCAAGGTAGTATTTTATTAATTGAAATTTATGTTGATGATATTGTTTTTGGAAGTACTAATGACAGGTTAAGCTAGAATTTGCAAAGGATATACAAAATGAATTTGAAATTCCATTACTTGGAGAACTATCCTTCTTTCTGGGTCCTCATATATGTCAAAGAAACTAAGGAATTTTTATTTCTCAAACTAAGTATATCAGAAAAATGATAAAGAGGTTCAAAATGGAAGATTGCAAACTAGTTACAACTCCTATGCAAACCAATTGCAAGTTGAGAAAATATGATGATTCAAAGTCTATAGACCAGAGACAATACAAGTCAATAATTGGTAGCTTACTATATGTGACAACATCTAGACTAGATGTAATGCAAGTAGTTGGACAGGTGGCATGATTTCAAGCAGCACCAAAGTAATCACGTGTATTAGCAATGAAGAGGATTTTCAGATATCTCAAAGGAACATAATGTTGACAATTAAAATCGCAATGAGGATTTCACCCGCAAAGTATTGCTAAGCCTATTATTTAAACTATGCTAATGATATATAATAATAGTAGGTGGGGACCCCTTGTATTACTGGAGGATCAGATATAGTATTATTACACATTTTATGTTGTTGTTTCAGTGATGCTTACATGGTTCTACATGATTGATGATGAAATCTTTGTTTTATTTATGACAGATGGAAAATGGATAATGCACTTTATGTGATGATTTCATTATTCTAAGCTCTAAATTCTATGTATGAAGTGGCATATATTTACTATTTTTACATTTGATAGTGTCACCATGATTTATTATTTGTTACACTTGCACAAAACACATGTTAGTAACAACAAGAAACAAGAGCAATGGAAAGAGACTTGTGAAAAATCCAAGAAGAGGGAAACTATGCTATGTTATGCTATACTATGTGCAATTGAAATTTAAAAAAATTGATGTTAGTCCTAACTAGCAATGTTAGTGGCTATGCGATTTGTATTGAGTTATATTGGGTGCATGTGATATATGTTATAGTATGGTTTTGGAAATGGTTAATATGGATTGGGTAGTGCAATTGGCAAGCAATGTGTGAAAGTTTTGATGCATGGATTAATGGTTTGGTTGGCTGGTGCGTACTACGTAATTGAATGAGATGGAGGATGGAAGTGATGTGCAATAAATGCACATCACTCCATACTTCTCCCACTGGGTCATCACCCTAGCATGGTTATTCTTCATTTTGGTTTTGTTGTGGTTAAGCTCCACGATTCAGGCGTGGAAGGAACTGCTCCACCAAGCTAACATTTTTAAGGCCATTGGTTACAGATATGGTTCTTTTCGCCCATCCATGAATTCGCTCTGTGTATGAAATGAATGTTGGCTCGGTAATGTGTTGGTCTATGTTTTCTTGAGTTTGGCAACTGTGTAAACGTGTGGTGTTTTCTCTGGAATGATTGTGTGTGTTATTCATTGCAAATGGAAAAATCGATGGTTGAAGTTGTGATTTCATTGGTTGTTCTGTGTCATGGAAACCGTGATGGCTCCCTGTTGTCTTTATGGGTTTTTGTTGGAGGGTTTCACTATGTTTATCCTTGTTGGGTGTCTCCTCATAGTTATGGTAACCACACCCGGTTGTATTTGGTGCTATGGGGTTGTTGTGTATGTTTTGAACCACATTTTGGTAACTACATATATTTTTCACCTGGTGTGGGCTCATTTTGCATTATTGGTATCCACACAGCTGGTTATGAGGTGGATATTGTGCCAAGAAGCATGCTTTAGGGTTGTTGGTAGTACCTAGGCTCTGCATTTCTATCATCATTATCCGTCTATTTGGGAAAAACAAGAGGGTTATGCCTCTACGTGTTCTTGGTGTTGGTTACTGGCCAGTAAGAAACCTCTTCTCCTCTGCATCATGGTCTCCCCTATCTGGTATCAAACTGTCACCCTATCTTACAAGCTAAGGGTTATAAGGTTTATGGTTACACCATGCTTGTCTCGAAGGATCTCACCTACTGTCTATATGGTTGGCCTTCATTTTTCCCGTGTTTGGTTCCCCCGAGCAAATCCTTGATTATTTTGTTCATTAGTTACAGAGCCTGAATTTGATAAACTAAACCAGCCACACCTTGTCTGGCATCTTGTTGACTGTTATAAGTTGGTTGAGTAGTATTGACAGTGGCTTTGATTGTTGGCTCGTATCTGTTTAATCGGGTTGATTGGAGAGTTGTAATTGGAAATGATAATGGACATACAGTAGCTGCCTCGTTTTGTTGTGACAGTAGAATCGATAACTCAGTAATGTCATAAATGGATTGATTGGGAGTTATGTGTGTTCCTACAGTGTGGTATAAATGGAAGTTGGTGTTTTTTGTGTGTTTAATTTGTCTCGATCGGGATTATTGCAATTTGAAGAGTTGATGATTGTGACATGGTTGTCTACTGTGTATGATTATAGACATTGTGCATCGTTTTGTTTTATTGCACCATCAGAGATGAGCACATGGTTTTGGTAGTATGGTTTCATTTCAAATTTAACTGTTAAATTTGTCAAAGGAATGGAATCGAGCATGTTTTAAAAAGAGTTTGTTCAACTCAGGAAAGACCTGTGTCTATGCTTGATTTGAGAAATTAAATTATGGGCAGTGGTTGATGTTTTTTTTTCATGAACGGAGTTGAAGCAATATGATTGTGTGTTCCTTAGATTTTACTTTAAATATAAAAGGGAAGGAAATGAAAAGAAACATGATTCTTTTAAACAATATGGGTGAAAGTGATGACGATTGTAAGTATGATTATATATTGCGTTAATTGAAAGTTTTTAAAGAAATTGAATGTGGGACAGTGGAAAAATTTTAACACACAGTAATTGTTTAATTGGTCACAGTAATTGTTTAATTGGTGTCGGAATAGTTGCATTGAATACAAAATTGTTTTTATGGATTACTTAATTGGTTTTTCGAACAGTGTCTATTTTTTCCCCTACCATTATTTCACTTTTCACACATTACAAATCCCCTCTCCTTCCCATATTCACTATCCACTCCATGTTCCTAAAATTTAATTATAGTTAAGATAAGTTGTGTATCATGACAGTTAAGGGATCGCATGGATGGATTACAATGATATATTCTTTAGGTTTACGATACAATTGATTGTTTATTGTCTGTGAGCAGTAATCGTGATATTTTTCCCCTCATTTTAACTTTTCTCGCTCAATACAACCCCTTGCATTTCCCAGAACCTTTTTTCACCCCCTGCTCATTGACAACTATTAAACAATTTGTATGGATTGGATTGCATGAGTTTGATATGTTGTTGAGCCAAATTTTATTTCATATTTAAAAGAGTTGTCATGTATGGTTTTTAAAGAAACTATTTTCTAATCAATTATGCATACAAGAATGGGATTTTTTAGCAGAGGTATCCATGGCAAGGGTAACTGAGGAAGGATAAATTGGAAAAAGGGCCCTAGAAGGCCAAGATTCTATATATACTTTGATGTAGACTCGCAAGAGTTGGGCCAGCTATTTCAAGCTGGATTTTTTAATTGGATTGGGAAAGGAGTGGTCCAACCTAGGCCTGAAAGGCCTCCCCTCCAAGCCCCACAGGTCCCTGGTATCCCAGTGCCTCCTCATGTCTCACTGCAACTTGAAGTCCCCCAAAACGACGGATGGAAAGAGATTGTCCACCCGACAGTCTCCCAACATCTGGCCTAACTTGTCTCTACCTGCTCCTCCACCTAATAACCAAATTATTCAAGTTTCCCCTGTCTACTCACCAGTTCAGTCTTCCCTTGCAAGAAAAAGGTTAAAACCGAGGCCCACCATGCTCCTGACAAAGGAAAATCCATTGTTGCCCCTTCCTCGCCCTCAAATGACTCTGATAAATCTGTGTCTTTCCACATGCATTTGAGAGATGATTTCTCTCATGTGATGAGTGAGATTAGGCCTAAAGTCTCCACATAGCCTAAGGAAAATTCAGAGAGGACAAAAGGTGACAGAAAGAACAAAGGAAATATTGCCTCCCAGAGTGGCAAATATGGATTTTAAGTTTTTATTTATTAGTTGTTGAGAACAGTTGACTTCTAAAATTTTGGACAACACACTATTTGTTGGATATATGGGTAGTATATTTTTGGAAATAATTTCAATTATCATTGATATAAATTGTCAAAATATGAAGTGATGATGGGAGTCACAAGGAGGGATGTTTTGTTTGATTAACTAGTTGTGTTATGATTGTTAAAAAACTAAAGGGAGTCACAAGGGGTCCCACCTACTAGTTATTATTTATTTAAAACCCTTATTATGATTTTATTACTTTTCCCCCTTAATTAAAAAGTTGGTTGAGTCTTAGTTAACTTAACTAAAGAAGTGGTTCAACTACTTCAACCAATTCCAATTTGATTAAAGGCAAAAGGAAAAGGAGGAACAAGAGGAGAATAGAAGGAGAAGCATACTAAGGTTTGATCTTTGAGTTTTGTTGAGATAATTCAGTTTTCATTTATTCCTTAATTCATTAGAAGCCTAATTATTTTTTATGATAGCGGGGTCCTATTGTAGACATCAAGATTTGAATTACATCATTCAGACACTTGTTTTTCAAAGGTGTTGATCTATCTTTGATAGTCTGTGTAGAATTTTTTGTTTGTGAATTATATTTCATGACTGACAAAGGCTATTGTGCAGAGTTGAATGGGCAGCAATCTGTGGCAAACTGATCCAGCTTTTAAAGTTTAGTTTGTTACTTTCTGTCAGAAGCCCTTTTGTATGTTTCATCGGGGACATCTAAGTTTGACTTTGGTTCAAAACTTCTTCTTTTGTGAAGAGAGCGATTCTTTTGATAAATTGGAATGAAATAAACGATTTCTTTATGTCTCATATGTCTTGATTATTGACTTGGTTTATTTACTTCTGTCTCTATAATTATTTCAGCATCTATTATGTTCAAAAAATTACATAAATAATGAATTTTTCAGCAAGCTTTTATTTTTTTTTTAAAAACATCCTAAGAACTTGTGAATTAGGATACCAATTTTGATGGCTATAAACATAGGGTGATATTCCCATCTATTTTTCTTTAGCCAAAAAGTATTTGAAAATGTTTAGTAAGATCATTTCATATCTTTTCCTCAACATTTATTTGGTGACCATACTGGGGAGATCTTCAATATCTCTCTGGTTAATTTTTATGCTTGATTAGCATCGAATACATCTATTTTTCTGATATTGATTATTTGACTGTTTTATTTCTTAATGACTGCAAGGAAGCCCAATATTGAACCCGGTCTTCAAGATCATACCAACATTGATTTGAATTTGTTTAACACCTTTTTAGACATTGCTAATACTCAGGCTGAGCTTAATCATTCTTGGGCAGCAATTGAACGAGATATTAGCGTCCAAGAACGTTGGGAAGATAGACATAGACAACATAGAAATTGTCAATAACCTTCTTGTTTCTTCAGCTTTGTCCCTCTTTTCATGTCCTTAGACTCTTGTGTTTCTAGGCGAAGAAGAGGATTATCACCTGAAATTAATTCTATTGCTGAAATAGGAAGAAGAAATGTTGTGCTATCTACCCAACAAAGTGCTCTAAGGAGAACTTTGTCTGACTCATCCAGTTCGTCTTTCTCTCTCTTACCTATCATCCACAAGATGGCATCTCGTGGTGGCTCTGGTGGCACTGGAAGTGCTTCCTCCTCTCAGTCTTTAGCTTCATCAGTGATTGGTATTTTATATAGCCACCATATCCCTATCCAATCTACCACCAATCCCACCAAAGTCATTAAAAAGTATGGGCTTTTCCAATTTGAAGAAGGCACCACAACCACACCATGGCATGTTTCCTCTCCTCTTAACCTAGCACCTGCTACTCATCCACTTCCTAAATTCAAAGAGAATCTTCCTAGGTTTTCAGGGAATAACAAGGTCACTACAAACGAACACCTAGTGGCATTTTCTAATGCTTGTCACAACATAGGAGCCAATGATAATGATACTTGCATGTGCTTATTTTTCAATTCCTTGGGAGGTAAGGTTGAGGTCGATTTATTTGACCTTCCTCCTAAGATTCTTTCTACTTGACCTTCCTCCTAAGATTATTTCTACTTGGGAGGAGTTAGTCTATTGGTTCAAATCCACCTATGGGAAACCTAAAATCCTAGCTGAGCAGTTACGGGAGTAAAATAACATCGCCTATAAGGATGGTGAGACCATCAAGCCCTTCAACTTGCGTTTCACTAAGTTATACAATCAAATCCTTGAACTCATTCGACCTCAGAACCAAATCACTTTCATGCATTACTACAATGCATTACCTTCCCCCTATCATGATAGGCTTGAGGAAAAATTGATTGATAACCTCAGTTCCGCTCTGCATACATTTTTAGAGTATGAAGAATAGTTTGAAAGAACAGGTCTTCCTCAGGGAGAATCAGTTAAACAAACAGACATGTCCACCCTCTTACAGCTAGTACAAGATATGAATAATCGTATGATAGCATATGAGCAAAAAGGAAATGTCTCCCCTCTCACCCCTGGAGCTTCATCCTCTTCTACACCCCACTTTAGAAATCCAATTGAAAATAATTTTCAACCTAAAGTTATCATGCCTCAAAGTTAGTTTAAATTTTGTGAGGAACACCACGAGAAAACCACGTGTGAGGTAAGGAAGAGCGCCAAAGATAAGATCTTTGGTAAAAGACCAAAAACTACCATTGTTGTCCTAGATTTTGAAGAGCTAGAAGATGTCATGATCATAAATAATAGGAACAAATCCTACGCTCCCAAAGGAAAATATGATCCTCCCTGCAATTCTTCTATCCCGAGCTCATCCTCACCATCTGCTACTATTTAGGTTCCTAAGGTTTTTGACAATCAAGGAATTACCTCCCCTCTCTCCTCTTCCAAATACAATATTTTGAATCAGTTGGCCAACATCAAAGAAGATGACACCCTTCTGGATATGGTTGTTGTCCCTGAACAACAAAGGCATCTAAAACAATTGATGGAAGGAAAAGCTTCCATTGTAGCCAACCTCTCTGAAGAGGTAAATGAAGAGGATTCATCTATAAATAAAGTAGGTGTACATAACTTTAGATACCCTGTAAAAAAATCCCCCTTTTTATATTTCTGTAAAGATTATGGATAAGATCGCCCATTGTTGCCTCATTGATGGCGGTTCGGGCCCAAGTGTGATGTTGAAGATTATTATGGAAGAGCTAGGCTTGTCTTGTACAAATGAAAATGCCAGGAGCATGCTCTCTTATAATAGTCTACAACAAATGACCATAGGTGAGATTAAAGATGTGACCTTAGTTTTGTTTACACACCTTGAAATAAGGACAATACTTAGTATTCAGGTAATTGATATGCCAGTAAGAAATTACTCAATCATCTTGGGAAGAGATTGGAAAGCCTTGACGGGTGGATACCTCTCACTCGATGGGACACACTTATCCTTTCCTCAGAACGGTAAAAACATTATAGTCCTTAGAGAGGGAAGGATTTCACCTTACATAGAAAGTGTCCCACAACCTAAGGTGAACTATATTGAAGAGGACCTAGGGGTGTATTCTATATTTTTTGAGGAGGATAACATTCCCTTGGAACAAATCGATTTAGATGATGGTATGTGGCACATACACTTTGATGGTTCATGCTCTAGTGAAGGTAACAGAGCTGGAATAATATTGTACTCTCCTGTGGGGAAAATTCATAAATTTTCTTACAGGTTGGAGTTTTCTTGCACAAACAATGTCACCGAATTCAAAGCTTTATTATTAAACATTGAAAACGCCTATAATATAGGTTGTGGTCACCTTTCATTTTTTGGAGATTCTGAGCTTGTTGTGAACCTTGTACGTAAGATTTAATCTCCTTAGAAACAAGTTGATGAAACGATACATCCAAACTATTTGGGAACTTATATTGAACCTTTTATATTTCAACATTACTCATGTTAAGAGGGAATTGAACTCAATCGTTGATCGGTTAGCTATTTTTGTAGCCTCTCCAAATCAACAACTTATGCCACACAGACCTGATTGTACTTTTCAATCTCTATATCATCCACATATCCCTGACAAAATGGAATCTTGGTAGGTCTTCCCTAGCGATGAGAGCATCTATGCTTTCATTCAAAATGAACTTTATAAGCCCAAGAAAATTATATCCATAGAAGATAACAAGATTCCTAAGGGCTTGACTCCTCTAGAGAGTTTTTTTCATCAAGTGATGTAGGAAATAAATAAAAACATAAAGAAGAGAACTTGAAAAAGAAGGTGGGTGAAACCATATCCTTGAACATTGGGACACCTGAGTCTCCAAAGAATGTTAAAATAGGTGCCCAATGTTCTGATGAAGAGAAAATGAACTTTGTCAAGCTACTTGGTGAATTTCAAGATGTTTTTGCTTGGTCTTATGAGGATCTTCGTGGTTTTGATCCTGCTCTTATACGGCATGCCATTCCCATTAAGAAAGGCATAGAACCAGTTAGGCAAAAACAAAGACCTACCAACCCTGCACTGGAAGAAACTAGTCGAAAGGGATTGGAAAAAATCTTGAACGCTGGTATCATCTTTTCGGTCAAGTATTCTGAATGGGTTTCAAATTTGGTTCATGTTTGGAAATCCACTGAGCATATCAGATTTTGTGTTGATTTCCGTGCATTTAAGCAGGCTATTATTAAATTTTACTTTCCTCTCCCTAACATAGAAATGATTTTGCAGCAAGTTACAGGGTCGCAAATGATGCCCTTACTTGACGCTTTTTTTGGTTACAATCAAATCAAGGTAAAATAGGCAGATAAATTCAAAACCACCTTTATTACTCATTGGGATACTTTGACTTATGAACGTATGCCTTCTGGATTATCCAATGTAAGTACCACTTTTAAAATACCTATGCAAATAACTCTTGACGATTTGATCAGTAAGGTTATTCGTGTCTATCTTGATGATCTAATTGTGTACTTTAAAGGGCTATCAATTGTCTCGAAGTTTCAAAAATTATGGTTGCGTCCTTTCAAGATCGCTTTTGTCCTAGGTATTAATTTTTACATTCTATAGGATTTACATGAGCGATTGTTTTCTTACAGCACTAACGGTTCTCACTTAAAACACTACGTGGAACCAACTTGAAAATTTTTAACGTTGTTTAAATTTTATGTATATTAGTAGGCTAGTTTTGCTTTCATTTTCACCACTATTTTTCATTTATGCTTTTATAGTAGTTTAATTTATGCTTTCCTTTTAATAACTTTCATGTTGCTTTTGCAATTCTATCATTTTATTTCTACTGTTTTGAATTTTGTAATCCCATTTCTATCATGTTTTATTGTTTTTCATCTTTTTAGTTTGTTTTTGGTCAAGAATAAGATGTTGGATCAGTTCTGCCACAGTGACAGTCCTGCAATATTGTTAGTCAATAACTATCAATCTTACACAGTTGTTACGATGTTTCCCCCTGAAAGTAAATGAATTTGTTATCTGCTTTCACTGATGTCTTATAAAAGAATTGGTTACCTCTCACTTATGCTTTCCATTTCTTCATCCATTTGAAAGTTAAAAGAGAAATTCCATAAATTTTTTTCCTGGAAGTAAAGAGAAAATTATGGTTGAATGATTATGCATACAGGGATAAACCCCCTCATACTTAACATTTTTCATGAGTTATTCCCAAATTCCCAATCATTTTTCCATTAAATCCGCTCACTTCCCCCTATTGCATAATCATTCTGGTTATATATTCTTGATCCATTTTTCTTGGTCTATGAAACCATGTGTTCTGAGTTCTTAATCTATTGAAAACAGATTTCCCTGTGGAGTCACCAGTTTGTTGACGATTAAAATCACAATGAGGATCTCGCCCGCAAAGTATTGCTAAGCCTATTATTTAAACTATGATAATGATATATAATACTAGTAGGTGGGAACCCCTTGTATTACTGGAGGATCAAAGATAATCTTATTACACATTTTTTGTTGTTTTTCTGGTGATGCTTACAGGGTTCTACATGATTGATGATGAAATATTGGTTTTATTTACGACAGATGGCAGATGGATAATGCACTTTATGTGATGATTTCATTATTCTAAGCTCTAAATTCTATGTATGAAGTGGCATATATTTATTGTTGTTAAATTTGATAGTGTCGCCATGATTTATTATTTGTTACACCTGCACAAAACACATGTTAGTAACAACAAGAAACAAGAGCAATGGAAAGAGACTTGTGAAAAAATCCAAGAAGAGGGAAACTATGCTATGTTATGCTATACTATGTGCAATTGAAATTTAAAGAAAGTGTTGTTAG
The DNA here is from genome assembly GCA_000966675.3 of Picea glauca. Lineage (NCBI taxonomy): Eukaryota > Viridiplantae > Streptophyta > Pinopsida > Pinales > Pinaceae > Picea > Picea glauca. The sequence continues at coordinate 37,370 of JZKD02S1611192.1, read as the reverse complement.
TCCTAACTAGCAATGTTAGTGGCTATGCAATTTGTAATGAGTTATATTGGGCGCATGTGATATATGTTATAGTATGGTTTTGGAAATGGTTAATATGGATTGGGTAGCACAATTGGCAAACAAGGTATGCAAGTTTCAATGCATGGATTAATGGTTTGGTTGGTTGTCGTGTACTACATAATTGAATGAGATGGAGGATGGAAGCGACGTGCAGTAAATGCATGTCACTCCATACTTCTCCCACTGGGTCGTCACCCTAGCATGGTTATTGTTCATTTTGGTTTTGTTGTGGTTAAGCTCCGAGATTCAGGCGTGGAAGGAACTGCTTGAACAAGCTCGCATTTTTAAGGCCATGACTTCACTCTATGTGTGAAATAAATGTTGGCTCGGTAATGTGTTGGTCTATGTTTTCTTGAGGTTGGAAACCATGTAAACGGGTGGTGTTTTCTCTGGAATGATTGTGTGTGTTATTCATTGCAAATGGAAAAATCGATGGTTGAAGTTGTGATTTCATTGGTTGTTCTGTGTGATGGAAATCGTGATGGCTCCCTATTATCTTTATGGTTTTTTGTTGGAGGGTTTCACTCTTTTTATCCTTGTTGGTCGTCTCCTCATAGTTATGGTAACCACACCCAGTTGTATTTGGTTCTATGGGGTTTTTGTGTATGTTTTGAACCACCTTTTGGTCACTACATATCTTTTTCACCTAGTCGTGGGCTCATTTTGCATTATTGGTATCCACACAGTTGGTTATGAGGTGGCTATTATGCCAAGAAGCATGCTTTAGGGTTGTTGGTAGTACCCGGGTTCTGCATTTCTATCATCATTATTCATCTATTGGAGAAAAACATGAGGGTTATGCCTCTACGTGTTCTTGGTGTTGGTTACTAGCTAGTAAGAAACCTCTGCTCCTCTACATTGTGGTCTCCCCTATTTGGTGTCGAAATGTCACCCTATCTTACAAGCTAAGGGTTATAAGTTTTATGGTTCCACCATGCTTTTCTCATAGGCTCTCACCTACTATCGATATGGTTGACCTCTAGTCTTCCCATGTTTGGTTCCATTGAGCGAATCCTTGATTATTTTTTTCATTAGTTACAGAGCCCGATTTTGATAAAATAAACCAGTCGCACCCTGTCGGGCATTTTGTTGACTGTCATAATTTGGTTGAGTAGTATTGACAGTGGCTTTGATTGTTGTCTCATCTCTGTTTGATCGAGTTGATTGGAGAGTTTTAATTGGAAATGATAATGGACATACAATCGTTGCCTCATTTTGTTGTGATAGTAGAATCAATAACTCAACATTTTTATAAATGGATTGATTGAGAGTTATGTGTGTTCCTAGAGCGTGGTATAAATGGAAGTTGGTGTTTGTTGAGTGTTTAATTTGTCCCGATTGGGATTATTTAAATTTAAAGATTTGATGACTGTGACTTGGTTGTCTACTGTGTATTATTATAGACATCATGCGTCATTTTGTTTTATTGCACCATCAGAGATGATCACGGGGTTTTGGTAGTATGGTTTCATTTCAAATTTAACTGTTAAATTTGTCAAAGGAATGGAATCGGGCATCTTTTAAAAAGAGTCTGTTCAACTCTAGAAAGACCTATGTTTATGTTTGATTTGAGAAATTAAATTATGGGCAGTGGTTGATGTTTTTATTTTTATGAACATAGTTGAAGCAATATGATTGTGTGTTCCTTAGATTTTACTTTAAATATAAAAGGGAAGGAAATGAAAAGAAACATAATTCTTTTAAATAATATGGGTTAAATTCATGACGATTCTAAGTATGATTACACACTGTGTTAATTTAAAGTTTTTAAAGAAATTGAATGTGGGACAGTGGACAAATTTTAACACACAATAATTGTTTAATTGGTGTTGGAATGGTTGTATTGAATACAAAACTATTTTTATGGATTACTTAATTGGTTTTTCGAACAATATCTATTTTTTCCCCTACCATTATTTCACTTTTCGCACATTACAAATCCCCTCGCCTTCCTATATTCACTATCCACTCCATGCTCCTAAAATTTAATTATAGTTAAGATAAGTTTTGTATCATGATAGTTAAGGGATCGCAGGGATGGATTACAATGATATATTCTTTTGGTTTACGATACAGTTGATTTTTTGTTGTCTGTGAGTAGTAATCATGATCTTTTCCCCCTCATTTTAAATTTTTTCTCTGAATACAACCCCTCGCATATCCCAAAACCTGTGTTCACCCCCTGCTCATTGACAATTATTAAACAATTTGTATGGATTGGATTGCATGAGTCTAATATGTTGTTGAGCCAAATTTTATTTCATATTTAAAAGAGTTGTCATGTATGGTTGTTAAAGAAACTATTTGCTAATCAATTATGCATACAGGAATGATCTTTTTAAGCAGAGGTAGCCATGGAAGGGGTAACTGAGGAAGGAGAAATTGGAACAGGGGCCCTAGAAGGCCAAGATTCTCTATACACTTTGATGTAGACTTGCAAGAGTTGGGCCAACTATTTCAGGTTGGATTTTTTAACTGAATTGGGAAAGGAGTGGTCCAACCTAGGCTTGAAAGGCCTCCCTTCCAAGCCCCATAGGTCCCCGGTATCCCTGTGCCTCCTCATGTCTCATTGCAACCTGAAGTTCTTGAAAACGACGGATGGCAAGAGAATGTCCACGTGGCAGTCTCCCAACATCATGGTTGGCCTAACTTGTCTCTACCTGCTCCTCCATGTCACACACCCACTACGGCATAATATATTTTTTACATTTTTTTTTCTCCTTCTTTATCGAGGGACAAAGTTCCCAAATTCCTATGAGGTTCTAGCATAAGCTAGGTCTTCCGATTGGGACCTTCACTAAACCAATTCACTAGTTCTTTTGTTGAAAATCCGTCGTGTAAAACTCAAGCACCAAGTGTAGGCTTCACTTCCATGTGACCATCGGTTATGACCCCGGGCTAAGCCAAGAGGCACCTTTCACATTTCGAGACTTTAGAAACCGTATCAGGACTTCAGAAATGAAAGGGAGTCAAGTTCTTCGACTCTTCAAACCTTGAAACCCGAAATCCTATTCACACCAAGCCGCTTCAGGATTTCACCTACCAGGACTTCGCGTACCAGGATTTCGCAGCTTGCGAAGATGAGGCATTCATACCCTTTGGCCTCCCGGGTGTCGAAATGCCGAAATCCTTTCACACTACATCGCTTCGGGGTTTCACATACCAGGATTTCGTATACCGAGATTTTGCGATGTGCGCAGACAAGGGGTCTCGCACCTGGGTTTCCCGAGAGCCGAAACTCCGAAGCCCATATATACACTAAGCTCATTTTGGGTTTTCACAAGTCGGGATTTCGTGATGTGCGCAAACAAGGGGTCTCACACCTGGGTTTCCTAGGAGCTGAAACTCCAAAGCCCATATATACACTAAGCTCATTTCGAGGTTTCGCAAGTCAGGAATTCGCGATGTTCGCAGACCAGGGGTCTCGCACCTGGGTTTCCCGGGAACCAAAACTCTGAAGCCCATATATATGATAAGCTCATTTTGGGGTTTCGCAAGTTAGGATTTTGCGATGTGCGCAGACAAGGGGTCTTTCACTTGGGTTTCCTGGGAGTCGAAACTCCAAAGCCCATTTACTTCGCGACAGGGGAAAGGTAAACTCGTGGATTTACTACAATGGTAGTCTTTTCCAAGGGGCTCACTCCGACTCTGGAATGCGAGGGACTTTCTTGAAAAAGGGTGCCTTCGGGAGGATAAACCAGGGCATAGCACGAGTCAAGTTAGATGGGTCAATCCTCAAGGGAACAGACTAGTATCCTGAACTTATACATTCTAAACAGTGATCGATTTGTAGTTATATCAGTATAAGTATGCATCCATTATTTCCAATCAAGCATAAGGAAAACACTTCGATACAGAAACTATTTACGAACGTATAAAAATGAGCATGCAATTGTGACATTTAATTCCAAATGCAAGACATAACACTTATCAAAAATTTCGGACGTGAAGCGAATGCTGAGAGGGGTGCTCGTTTCCACCCAACTGTAGGCTCAGTGATTCCAACCGGATTTACCACTAGCCACCCTCGAGCCAGACCATGATGCTTTGAGACTCAGTCTCCTACTTCCAGCTCACGGAAGTCAAGGGCGAAGGTTACTCCCCTTCTCCTCTGCTCATGACTCTCTGTATTTTTGGAGTTCTTCTGGTTCTCCTTCTGTGATTTCTGTCGTGCGCACTCCTCTCTCCCCCCTACCACACTCCCTTTCTTGCCTTTTACCCTGCAAGATTGCATGTGGCATGAATTTCCCTGTCTGTGGTCAGGTCTGAGAGCTTCTACGGATAGGAGGTTTGCCCTCATCCCCTCATTTACTCTTGAGGAGCCTCCCCACCTACCATCCTCGCGGGTAATTCATTTCGGGGTCAGAGAGTGAGCTTTAGTTTTCTGAGCACGTACAAACCAGTACGGTTTTGGTTTGGTGGAAGTTAACACAGTCATTCTCGACCCCTTCCACCACCTCTCATCGGCCATCATGGTCTCTTTTAGCACATACCCCTCCCAACAATCATGTGACACATATTCATGATATAATTTACATTCATCGACCTTTTATACAAAGGTCTATCAAATCAAACATTCATATCTTTGAGTTTGCCATAGTTCTTGGCCGATATAGTTATTTTTACAGACTGGGGGAAACAGGGTGTTCCAATTCCCTCCCCCTTAAAGGAACATCGTCCTCGATGTTCTATCTATCAATATGACATGTATGTACAGAAGTAAACAAAATCGGATATGCCTGTTTCATGGCATCTTCCATTTCCCATGTAGCCTCATCTAGGCCAAAATGTTTCCACTGGACCTTGACCTGTGCAATGGTTCAGTTCTTGAGCGGGGTTTCCTTTCTTTCCAGTATGCATTGAGGTTCTGGCAGGAATTCTCCCTCCAGTTCCACCTAGATCATAGACCAGTCAATTATATGATTAGAATCATGTACATATTTCTTCAATAATGAAACATGGAAAACATTATGTGCTTTTACTGTGGGAGGAAGTGCTAGCCTATAGGCTACAGGTCCCACTCTATCTAGAACTTCAAAGGGTCCACAATACTGAGGTGCCAACTTGGCACAAGCTCCCATCCTCAGGGAACTCTTCCTGGGCCTAACTCTAAGATATATGTAGTCTCTCTCCTTGAACTCTCTTGGAGTTCTCTTTCGATCGACGTAACTTTTTTGTCGGTTCTGAGCGACCTTTAGATTTTGTTTTATCTGAGTCACTTGTTGTTCCATTTCTTTCAGCATGTCGGGTCCAATAGTAATTTTGTTTACAAGGTTACTCCAACTGACTGGAGTGTTGCACGACCTACCATAGAGGACTTTGAAAGGACTCATCTTCAGGGATTCTTGGTAGTCGTTGTTGTAGGCGAATTCCACCAGTGGCAGGTAGTCTTCCCACTTTTTGGGTTGATGCATTACATGCATCCTTAGCATGTCTAGTTCTAATATTTGGTTCACTCTTTCTGTCTGTCCATCGGTTTGAGGATGATAGGTTGTGCTAAACAATAATTTGGTCTCCAGATAAACCATCAAGGATTTCCAAAAGTTGGAAGTAAATTTCGTGTCTCTGTCAAACACGATCTCTTTAGGCATACCATGTAGTATGAATATCTCCTTCATGAATACGTGGGCGATGTCTATTGCCTTGCAAGTCAACTTGATGGGGATAAAATGAGCGGACTTGCTCAATTTATCCACCACTACCATGATGGTGTTATTATGTTTGGTCGAGGTTAGTAATCCGATGATGAAATCCATGGAGATGGTTTCCCATTTCCATTTTGGGATTGGTAAAGGTTGTAATAATCCTATTGGGTGTCGGTGTTCTGCTTTAACCTGTTGGCACTATATGCATTTGGCTAAGTATTCAACTATGTCTTTCTTCAGTCTAGGCCAATAGAATTGTTTTCTGGTGGCCGTGATCATCTTCTGGTATCCTGGGTGACCAGTATAGGGTATTTTATGTAGTTCATCCATTATGAACCTCTTCAATTCGTCACAATCAGGAATATACAATATGTTTCTGTAAGTTAGCAGACCTCCATCTATCATATGGTAGCCTTCATACTTTATCCTTGTGGGTTCTTGCTCCAGGTATGAGGTCACGGTCTGGAATAATGTGTTTGTTTCTTGTGCATTCCTAACTCTTTCCTTGACATCCGTCTCGCAGGTTCTCACCACTGCCAGGTGAATTGTTTTCATACTTCTTCCTAGGGCATCGACCACCTTATTTTCCTTTCCTTTAATATGTTTGATTTCAAAGTCAAACTTTCTAAGGAGGGCCATCCACCTAGCTTGTCTGGAATTGAGATTTGGTTGGTCAAACAGATACCACAGTGGTCTGTCATAAGTACAAATTTCCTTCCCAGGAGGTAATGCCTCCACATTTTTAAGGCGTGCACTATGGTGGCTAGCTCTAAATCATGGGTCACATAGTTGACTTTGTGCTCATTCAATTTTTGGGATTCATAGCAGACCACACTTCCTCCTTGCATAAGGACTCCTCCGAGCCCTTCCTTGCAGGCATCTGTGCACACAAGGAAGTCATCTTCGGAATTGGTGATCTTCAACACGGGTGCGTGGGTCAGTAGATGTTTTAGGGTTTGAAATCTTTCTTCACATTTTTGTGTCCAGGTGAATTTAGCCCCCTTCTTCTGGAGGGCAGTGATTGGACAACCAATCTTGGAGAATCCTTTTATAAATCTCCTATAGTATCCTGCTAAGCCCATAAAGGATCTAATATATGAAACGTCCTTAGGGGTAGGCCATTCCATGATAGACCTAATCTTGTCAGGGTCTACTGCTACTCCTTCTTCAAATAGGACATGGCCCAAGTAATGTATTTGCTTCTGGAAAAATTCATACTTGCTAAATTTGGCATAGAGTTGATGTTCTCTTAGCACTTGAAGTACAAGCCTAGGGTGTTCCTCATGTTCCTCTCTATTCTTGGAATAAATTAATATATCGTCAATGAAAACCAGTACAAAATTGTCTAGGAACTTGCTGAGCACATTGTTCATCAAGCACATAAAAGTGGCAGGGGCATTGGTCAATCCAAATGGTACTACCACAAACTCATAGTGACCATATCTCGTCCTGAAGGCAGTTTTGTGGATGTCTTCACCCTTGATTCGAAATTGATGGTATCCAGATCTCAAGTCAATCTTTGAGAAGATGGAGGCACCTCCCAATTGATCGAACAGATCATCGATCCTGGGTAAGGGGTACTTGTTCTTTATAGTTACCTTATTGAGTTATCTATAATCTATGCACAGTCAGAGGGTACCATCTTTCTTTTTCATAAACAGGACTAGTGCTCCCCATGGAGACACGTTGGGTCGGATCTAGCCTTTGTCCATCATTTCTTTTAGCTGTAATTTAAGCTCAACTAGCTCGGGTGTTCTCATCCTGTAGGTTGTCCTAGACACTAGCACCGCTCCCGATGCAAGTTCTATCGAGAATTCGATGTCCCTTCTCGGAGGTAAACCCAGTATATCTTCCAAAAATACATCTCTATATTCTCTTAGTGTGGGGTGTTCTTCGAGGCTTGGTTTGTCATCTTCAATTGATTTTAACACCTGTATCGCATATAGTGGACATTCATTTCTACAATACTTTCTCATTTGAAGGGTTGATATTCGTCTCACCGAGACAGGTTTTTGGATCCCTTGAAGGGTTATCCTTCTTCCTTCTTCACTTATACATTCTAAGGTTTTATGGTAACAGTCCAGTCTGGCTTTATATGTGGCTAGCCAGTCCATACCAATCAATAGGTCATACGATCCTAGGGGTAATACATTAAGGGTTGCTTGGGTGTGGAATTCACCCATAGTGAATTGGCAAGTTGGTATGACCTTCGCTACCTTTCTTTTGGTGCCAATGGCTAACTGTACCAACCATGGCTTGGCATGTTTATGTGGATGTAATTTACATTTATCAATAGCTTTAGGAGCTATATAACTCAAATTTGAACCAGGGTCAATTAGAATAGACACTAGATGGTTGGTGATCATACCTTCCATCCCCACCACTGAAGCTTGGAGGTCAGCTTGTTTATTATCCAAGGCTACATAGATTTGCAGCACACTCCTGGCCACATCATTAATGGTGGTAGCTTCTTAAACATTGTAAATTCCCCGACTGTTCTGTTGTCAGTGCGGGCAGTCCCTCAATAGATGCTCTTCTCCACAACCCCAACGTTTCAAGGGTTCTTTCTTTGGGTTATCAATCCTTCCTGGGGTAGATCCAAAAGGTTTATTTCTGCTCTGGGAGGAGAAATTATGTTGGTGTACACTTCAGGTTAGAAATCTCATCCTTGAGTCCTTTTTATAATTTTTAAATCTTGGAGATTTAAACCCCTTTTTCCGTAATCATGAACTATTCTTCTGTTTGCAGCCTTCACGAGGTTCTGTCCGATGCCCAAGCTTTTCATAACAATATATCGCCTTTCGGATAGTGTCTTCTAGGGTCTTTGGCTCATCAAACTCAATCTTGTTATGATAGTCTTTAGGTAGTCTGCTGATGAATCATTGCACCTTTGCCTTTTCTACTTTTATATAGGGTACGTACCTCAGCAACTCGAGGAATCTATTGACATATTCCTCTATGGTGAGTTGCCCCATCTTGAGTTCATAGAATTCTTTAGTCTTTTCGTCGAAATGCTTTTCCAACGAATACTTCTTCCTGAAGTATTTCTCAAACCGTTCCCAAGACATGCCCTCTTCATGAATCCCTTTTACATTCTTAAGGTATTCCCACCAAATGGAATCCTTTCCATTCAATTTGAAGGTGGCTACTCGGGCCTTCAAAGTTTATGAGAAGTCATGAACTCTGAAATACTTCTTTAGTCCAAGTAGTCGGGCCTTTGCTTCCTCTCCCTTCTTTATTTCACCATCGAAAGAGGGTGGTTTGGCCTTCCTGAATTCTTCAAGATTATGACTCTTGGAATGCCTTCGCTTCTTCCATTTTCTTCAGGAATAAGAATTAGTTCTACTGCTAGAAGATCCCTCCGAGTCGCCAGCTTCCTTTCCAGAGGAATCGTCCAACACTTGTCCCTTATCTCTGGGATGGACCTTCCTCGAGGTTCTCTTCCCAGTGTGGCCACTTAAAAGACCACGTTTTTGTATCTTAGGTGGACTTCAACTTTTCTTTGTCTATCATCGGTCCAATGGACTGGTGTCAAGTTCATGCTACAATTGTCTTTGTATGTCGGATAAAATCTGCAGTAAGACTGCATTAATTTTTGTTTGCTTCTCTTGCTCTTTTATCATCCTCTTGTTGTCGGCCTTGTAGCTCTGTAGCTCGACCATGAGGCTCCTCACAGTTTCAGCTAGATCTAGAGTGGTCCCTACCACCCTCCTTTCATTAGACTCTTCGTCTCTATTGTGGGATCCATCTCCCACTTCGTGGTGAGTCTCCATTCTATGCATCTGCAGTTTTCTGCGGTTGATCGTTCGCTTGTGTGCAAAAGAAAAACATTTGTTGTTAGTCAATATTTATATTCATTCATAACCAGCACATAATTCATATTTTTCACATGCATCCACACAATAGGAGTTTTCATCCTTAACTTCAACTCGTGATTAAGGGGTTAGATAGAGGGTTACTCCTTTTTAAGAGTACTTCGAATGGAGTCTTTGCGCAACCTGTTCATGAGCCCAAGTAGGCCAAGTGTTGTAACCATGCTCTGATACCAATTTGTCACACACCCACTACGACATAATAGATTTTTTGCCTTTTTCTTTCTCCTTCTTTATCGAGGGATAGAGTTATCGAATTCCTACGAGGTTCTAGCATAGGCTAGGTCTTCCGATCGGGACCTTCACTAAACCAATTCACTGGTTCTTTTGTTGAAAATCCATCGTGTACAACTCAAGCACCAAGCGTAAGCTTCACTTCCATGTGACCATCGATTATGACCACGGGCTAAGCCAAGAGGTGCCTTTTGCATTTCAGGACTTTGGAAACCATATCGGGACTTCGAAAATGCAAGGGAGTCGAGTTCTTCGACTCTTCAAACCTCGAAACCTGAAATCCTATTCACACCAAGCCGCTTCGGGATTTCACCTATCGGGACTTCACGTACTGGGATTTCGTAGCTTGCGAAGATGAGGGGTTCATACCCTTTGGCCTCCTGGGTGCCGAAACGCCAAAATCCTTTCACACTACATCACTTCGGGGTTTCATATACCGGGATTTTGCGATGTGTGCAGACAAGGGGTCTCGCACCTAGGTTTCCTGGGCGCCGAAACTCCGAAGCCCATATATACACTAAGCTCATTTCGGGGTTTCACAAGTTGGGATTTTGCGATGTGCGTAGATAAGGGGTCTCGCACCTAGGTTTCCTGGGAGCCGAAACTCTGAAGCCCATATATACACTAAGCTCATTTCGGGGTTTCACAAGTTGGGAATTTGCGATGTGCGTGGACCAGGGGTCTTGCACCTGGGTTTCCCGAGAGCCGAAACTTCGAAGCCCATATATACGCTAAGCTCATTTCGAGGTTTCGCAAGTCGGGATTTCGTGATGTGCGCAGACAAGGGGTCTCGCACCTGGGTTTCCCGGGAGTTGAAACTCCGAAGCCCATTTACTTTGCGACAGGGGCAAGGTAAACTCGCGGATTTACTACAATGGTAGTCTTTTCCAAGGGGCTCACTCTGACTCTGGAATGCGAGGGTATTTCTCTAAAAAGGGTGCCTTCGGGAGGATAAACCAGAGCATAGCATGAGTCAAGTTAGATGGATCAATCCTCAGGGGAACGGACTCATATATTGAACTTATACATTCTAAACAGTAACCGATTTGTAGTTATATCAGTATAAGTATGCATCCATTATTTCAAATCAAGAACAAGGCAAACACTTTGATACAGAAATATTTACGAGCGTATAAAAATGAGCATGAAATCGTGACATTCAATTCCAAATACAAGACATAACACTTATCAGAAATTATGGACGTGAAGCGAATGCTGAGAGGGGTGCTCATTTCCACCCAACCATAGGCTCAGTGATTCCAACGGATTTACCACTAGCCACCCCCGATACAGACCACAATGCTTTGAGACTCAGTCTCCTACTTCCAATGCACGGAAGTCAAGGATGAAGGTTACTCCCCTTCTCCTCTGCTCATGACTCTCTGTATTTTTGGAGTTCCTCTGGTTCTCCTTCCGCAATTTCTGTCGCGCACGCGCTCCTCTCTCCCCCCTACCACACTCCCTCTCTTGCCCTTTTTCTTGCAAGAATGTGTGTGGCACAAATTTCCCTATCCGTGGTCAGGTCTGAGAGCTTCTACATATGGGCGGTTGGCCCCCATCCCCTCATTTACTCTTGAGGATCCTCCCCACCTACCATCCTGGAGGGTAATTCATTCCAGGGTCAGAGAGTGAGCTTTGGTTTTCTGAGCACGTACAAACCAGTACAGTTTCGGTTCAGTGGAAGTTAACGCAGCCATTCCTGGCCCCTTCCACCACCTCTCATCATCCATCGTGGTCTCTTTCAGCACATCCCCCTCCCAGCAATCATGCAACACATATTCATGATATAATTTACATTCATCGACCTTTTATACAAAGGTCTGTCAAATCAAACATTCACATCTTTGAGTTTGCCATAGTTCTTGGCCGATATAGTTATTTTTACAGACTGGGGGAAACAGGGTGTTACACTCCACATATTAATCAAATTATCCAAGCTGCCCCTATCCACTCACCAGTTTAGTCTTCCCATGCAAGAAAAAGGTTGAAAACTGAGGCCCACCATGCTCCTGATAAAGGAAAAGCCACTGCTGCCCCTTCCTCACCCTCAAATGACTCGGATAAATCTGTGTCCTCCTGCATGCATTTGAGAGATGATTTCTCTCATGTGATCAGCGATATTAGGCCTAAAGGCTCTAGACAGCCTAAGGAAAATTCAGAGAGGTCAAAAGGTGACAGCAAAAACAAAGGAAAGGTTTCCTCCCATAGTGGAAAATATGGATTTTAAGTTTTTATTTATTAATTGTTGAGAACAATTGACTTTTGAAATTTTGCACAACACACTATTTTTTGGATATATGGGTAGTATATTTTTGGAAATAATTTGAATTATCATTGATATAAATTGTAAAAATATGAAGTGATGATGGGAGTCACAAGGAGGAATTTTTTGTTTGATTAACTAGTTGTGTTATGATTGTTAAAGAACTAAAGGAAGTCACAAGGGGTCCCACCTACTAATTATTATTTATTTAAAACCCTTATTATGATTTTATTACTTTTCCCCCTTAACTAAAAAGTTGGTTTAGTTAACTTAACTAAAGAAGTGGTTCAACTACTTCAACCAATTTTAATTTGCTTAAAGGCAAAAGGAAAAGGAGGAACAAGAGGAGAATAGAAGGAGAAGCATCTTAAGGTTTTCTCTTTGAGTTTTGTTGAGATAATTCAGTATTCATTCACTCATTAATTCATTAGAAGCCTAATTATTTTTTATGGTAGCAGGGTCTTATTGTAGACAGCAAGATTCGGGGTTGAATTACATCATTCAGACACTTGTTTTTCGGAGGTGTTGATCTATCTTTGATAGTCTGTGTAGACTTGTTTGTTTGTGAATTAGATTTCATGACTGACAAAGGCTATTGTGCAGAGTCGAGTGGGAAACAATCTATGGAAATTTGATCCATCCTTTAAAGTTCATTTTTTTACTTTCTATCAAAATTCCTTTTGTATGTTTCATCAGGGACATCTAAGTTTGACTTTGGTCCAAAACTTCCTCAAGAAATTTTGTAAAGAGAACGATTCTTTTGATGAATTGGAATGAAATAAACAATTGCTTTATGTCTCATCTGTCTTGATTATTGACTTGGTGTCTTTACTATTGTCTCTATAATTATTTCAACATCTGTTATGTTCAAAAAATTACATAAATAATGAATATTTCAACAAGTTTTTATTTATAAAAAAACCATCCTAAGCACTTGTAATCAATACTTGTGAATTAGGATACCAATTTTGATGGCTATAAACATAGCATGATATTCCTGTCTATTTTTATTTAGCCAAAAAGAATCTGAAAATGCTTGAGTAAGATCATTTCATATATTTTCTTCAACACAGAAGAGTTTGGATTATGGTATCCAAAAGGAAAAGATTTATTACTTATTTCCTACATAGATGCAGATTGGGCAGGTTGCATTGATGACTGATGAAGCACCAGTGGAGCAGCATTCTACTTGGGTGAGTGTTTAGTATCATGGCTAAGCAAGAAACAATCATCAGTATCTTTATCTATAGTCAAGGTAGAGTATATTGCAACAAAAACATGTTGTACACAGGTTCTATGGATGAAACAAACTCTAACAGATATACAGGTTGATAATGATGAGCCCATTCCAATCTATTGTGATAATACAAGCACCATCAGTATCTCAAAGAACCTGGTGATGCACTCCAAGACTAAGCACATTCCAATCAAGTATCACTTTCTACGGGAACAAGTTGCAGAAAAGAACATCAGAGTTGAATATGTGGGCACAAAAGAACAAGTGGAAGACATCTTTACAAAACCGCTTCCACAGGAAGCCTTTGAGTATCTTTGCCAGAGACTCGGAGTAATTTCTACTCCAAAATGAATGCTTTTGAATGCTTATCTTATATGTCTTAGATGAACACGAGGAAGAACCATAAATAGGACAATTCAAGTTGGGAGATCAGTTTCACGAAGAGTTCAGTCAGGGGGAGTATCCTCAAGGATAGTTCAGGTAGGGGGAGAAACCTCAGATGGAAACATACCTTTTCCATTGATGACAAAGGGGGAAAGATTTATCATATGCAGGATAGAAATGCTTGGAGAGAGAGCACAGAGGCATGTAGACAGGGGGAATAGCCAAAGGAGAGTTCAATCAGGGGGAGTGGTGTTGGATTTTTGAGAGGGGGGGTGAAATAGTAATAGCGCAATTATAGTCCTTTTTAACCAAATAATCCAAGTGTTATGTCAATGTAGAATTATTATCTAATAATGATCAATAAGAAATGAATAATCACACACATACATAGTACACCAGTGTTTTATGTGGAAACCCAAAGCAGGAGAAAACCACGGAATGTTTTTTCTTATATGTCTTGAAGAGTTACGTTCATTGGAAGTACCAACTTCCTTTGTTTTCTAGATCAATTGGAAGGAGGCTCCAACCCCCTAGTTTCTCTGGCTACAACCTGAGGGAAGCTCCAACTCCCCAATTTTCTAGCTACAACCAGAAGGAGGTTGCAACCCCCTATGTTCTCCGGCTACAAATGGAAGGTGGCTACAACCACCTTTCCTTGCCACGTCCAAGCACCTTGAAGTATAAGTAGAATGATGGAACCACTGACAACCTGTCACTATGAGATATATTGTTGTACAACTATATCAACTTGTACCACTCACATGTATCCACTCTATACAACTGCCCTGTAATCAATCTGTACTTGAACTGAACATGTATCTACAAAAATACAACAGGTACACGACCTGTAACATTGCAGCCCGTGTATGTATATGTTATGCAGCCTGCGTATGTATGCACCCTAACTATTATGTGGCCTACGTATGCCTTATGAAAACTAGGGTTTCCTTTTTCTTGAAAACTTCTGACCCTTTGTTACTTCTCTCACATAGATATGTAACCTGTCACTGTATCTAGACTGTAACTGTACCTTGTGCATGCATCCTCATACGTAGCCTTTACTCAAGGAAAATATGTCTCTCTCTATTCATGTGCCACATAGGTGTGTGTAATTATGAACAAGTATAATATCCCTCACATGATCTTATTCATCAAACCCTTTATGATATTCAACCTCTTAATACATCAACTACTACACAAATACAAGCTATGTACCATGTACAAACCATTCATCAAACCATGTACAAGCTATTCATCAAACCATGTTCCATAAAAACCCTTAGCCATATGCCAATAAATACAAGATGTGCCTCACAAAAAGTATCAATGATTAACATACCAACACTGTATTTTTGTATATCTAACGTATACAGAAGATCCCATGTAGCCACTAGTCTCTCTAGGGATAATCCTCAAATCTCCATTGTCATTCATTATGCATACATCAAAATCCAGCTATTCATAGAAATAAGACATACCTTTTGAACCAATGGATAGATCTGATGTATCTGAGCACTTTAGACCTTCCTGGGAGCTTGATCTCAGAATATAGAACCTATGCATCTTCATCTTCTCAAGTTTCCATGGCTTTATCAACATGTACTCACCCTATACACAGCCAGCCTGTGTACGTACGCACCCTATACACAAATAGCCTGCATACATGTATGCACCCTATACACAGACAGCCCACGTATGTGCGCACCCTATTCATAGATAGCCTGCATACATGTACTCACCCTATAAACAGACAGCCCGTGTACGCCTCGGAAAATAGGGTTTTTTATTCGTTGTAATTCCGAGAATTTCGTCGCCAACCCTTCATGCTACCTTAGACATTCGCCACTTCAGATGTATCCACAAGTATTTACAATAATCTTTACACAAGAAAATAGATATACAATATGTACAAGTGTGTCCTTAATGAGTGAGCTTTGCCTCTTATTTATATCTTCATGTAGCCTTACACTTTCCTTATTTTATGGATTCTCCATTTAAAATAATTTCTTTTACAAGACACTTTGACTCTTGGGGGCTTCTATAAGACTCACAAGGGTTCTCTAATTTCATATGGTCATAACTCTCTAACCATCAGGAGTTATGTGACTTTCCACATACAACTGGAAATGGCATGACGAGAACTATGCATCTAAGATAGTTTCAATGACAAATTCATTGTCCTTCATTTCATTATTCCACAATTAAGCATAGGTTCTCTAACCGTACTTCTAGGATACCTCAATCCGTAAAGCGTCTTTCCGTGAGGGCTTTCACCATAAGGGGACCACTTTGGGGTTAATCCATATGTACTTCTTATCAACCATGACAAGACATAATGAGTCATATTTACATCAAAAAAACTTGGGTCCATTACCCAAATCTTTGTGCTACCGGGATTTCTTCAAGGGTTGACATCAATGACAACCAACCTTAATCAACAAGCAGCCCCAAAGGGAGATACCCTTTGTCATTGATGTCAAAGGGGGAGAGATAGAAAAATTGACGAGGAGTATAAGCATGAATGTTATCATGACTAAGTGTTTCCATCAATGTTGGTGTTGTCATCAATTCCAAAGGGGGAGATTGTCAGACAATTGGCTTAGGTTGATGGATAGTTGGTATGGATTGTTGGCTTTCATTGATGTCAACCATTGGAGAGTGATATTGTAGATTGATGTCAACCCTTGGAGAAAGTCTGGTAGTGAATTTCGATAGCACAAAGGTTTGGGTAATGGACCCAAGTTTGTTTGATGTATAATGGTATGAGTTTTGATATATTTGTAGGTAAGACTATTCTAGATGGATAGTACATGTCATGCCATTTCGGATGGTATGTGGAACGTCACATAAATCCTTACAATTTGAGAGTTATGGCCTTACGAAGTTGAAGGACCCTCATATGATTGGCTTGAAACCCTAAAAGGTCAAAGAAGTCAAAGTGCTTGCAAAGAAGAAATCATTTAAATAATAAAGTGAAGTGACAAAGTCAAAGAGGATTGTTTAAAAAATAAAGTGAAGTGACAAAGTCAAAGAGGATTATTTAAATAATAAAGTGAAGTGACAAAGTCAAGGAGGATTATTTAAATAATAAAGTAAATAGAGAAATTTCTAATTATGGAAAGTGGTTATAAGAAGGTTAACCCTAAAATGAGGAAAATGGGTTAAGTGGTCAAGTGGCTATTGGATACATGGACAAGTGGCAAATAGGGCAAAGTTGGACATAGGTGACTATGTGGACAAAGTGGCCTAGAAGATGCTTCTAAGGAAGCTACTTGGAGAGTATAAATAAGAGGCAAGGCTCTCTCATTTTAATAACACTTGAGCATATTGAATATCTACAGGTGAATGAGGTAACCAAAGGATATCTAACCCAAATTTCAGAGGGAAGGTGAAGTAAAGATGTCGCAATTCAAGGGAGGATAAATTCTTTTGATGATGCTTTCTAAGTTATGTTATTTACAGGTCATCTCACCATTCTCGCAATAACTTTTTTTTCTAGAATGATTCAGACTGTGAAATTGGGAGGTCATTGAGAAAACATATTCAAGTAGTTGTGGTACGAATTTCATCTTGTGGGTCGTATTTTTGGAGTTACACTCCGTGAAAATTAGGGTTGGTGGCTAGTCCTGAAACTAGTCTAAAACAGGTGTTTTGGGTAAAAGAG
This sequence comes from Picea glauca, assembly GCA_000966675.3. Taxonomy (NCBI): domain Eukaryota; kingdom Viridiplantae; phylum Streptophyta; class Pinopsida; order Pinales; family Pinaceae; genus Picea; species Picea glauca. The sequence goes on along the minus strand of JZKD02S1611192.1, from coordinate 20,011 downwards.
TCATAACTTATTCATAGTAGATCCAAATTCAGTAAGACCATATGTGTTGGTTAGAGTACAGTCTGTAGTATTCTGTGTAAAATTTTCAGATCCATGCAACAAATATTTCGTGCAGGGCATGTTCTACAAGTTCGCTCTCTAGAATAAGCTAGAATTCAACAAGGTATGCCATTTTTGCTATAACTACTTTTCTGAGAGGTTCCAAGTAGTGACACCTGGAGGAATGGCATAAAACACACTGAATAATATTGTGTACTATTTTCAAATCTTTATTCATTACAGGTACATAGTTATGATTATTTCAAGTTAGGGTTGTTGACTAATCCAAAACTAGTGATGTAAGACTAAAGTAAAGTTTGATGAAAATGCTAGTCTCTTGTTGTTAAAGTTAAGGAATATTTGTAGGTATATGACCATATACACCAGGTCTATTACAGAGTTACAAATTAGATTTGGATGATGAAATTGATGAGGTATTTTGGTTGAGGTACATGTCGGGTACATGGTTGAGACAAGTGGTTGATGAGTTGTCACATACATGAGGTGTATAGTTGATGATGTTGGTACATCTTGATGAGTCATAGTTGATGAGTAGTTGATACATGATTGGTACATACTTGGTACATGGTTGGA
>JZKD02S1611192.1:0-19263 GCA_000966675.3 Picea glauca | reverse complement strand
GTTGGAGGCACTTGTTAGTAGTATTGTTGACACATGGTTTATGGATGATGTAGCATACTTGTATTGGTATATTATTAGAAGAAAATATTGATCTTGGTGATGATTATGAGTTGTTGTGTTATGCTTGGTTGATGCACATCATTGAGAGTTGTCTTGGTGATTGATCTTGGTGAGTATATATAATTTGGTTGATAAGATTGATGAGACATGTTGTTGTGATAGGTTGTTTGGACAGGTTGTTGTGACATGTTATTTGTGCAGTTTGGTTCATGGTTGATGCACTTGTTCATGGTACAGGTTGGTGCATGGTTGATGCACTTGTTTATGGTACAGGTTGATTACAAGTTGAGGTACAGGTTGATGCATGGTTCAGGTTATTGGTACAGGTTGATTGGTACAGGTTTACAGCAGTATATCTCACAATGATAGTGTGACAATGGTTCCATCATTCTACTTCTATGTTAGGGCGGTTGGATGGGACAAGGACAGGTGGTTGTAGCCACCTTCCGGTTGTAGCCAGAGAACATAGGGGGTTGTATCCTCCTTCTAGTTGTAGCCAGAGAATTGGGGAGTTGGAGCTTCCCTCAGGTTATAGCCTGAGAAAATACGGGGTTGGAGCCTCCTTCTAGTTGCAGCTGGAAAACAAAGGAAGTTGGTGCTTCCAATGAATGTAATTCTTCAAGACATATAAGAAAAAACATTATGTGGTTTTCTTCTGCTTTGTGTTTCCACGTAAAAAAACGGATGTACTGTGTATGTGTATGATTGCTCATTTGTTCATTGTTTATTTACTCTGCAATTATTGTATTATAATGATACACTAATATAACACTTGCATTATATGGTTAAAAAGGATTAAATTGCTCTATTACTGATTCAACCCCACTCTCAGTAATCTAGCACACATGGCATATAGATGATGATAATAATTATTAATTGGATGCCCACTACAAAGACTAATATAAAAATGATTTAATATGTTACTATAACCATACATATGTTGCTAAATGTGACACTAGTATTAGCATACCCTTGATGCCAATGTGATGCTAATGCAATGCATATTTTTTTGTGTATCACTATGGCAACATAGAAAATGATGCAATATGCATTTGTGCAATGCAAACATAATAATATTTAAATACACATGACACAAATCAGGTCAATAAAGAGATGTGTATTCATAAGAAGTGACAATAATAACACAAAATATGACGCAAAAGGAATTTTATCTAAGAAAATTCAATGAAAAAGGGCATTTTGTGATGCAAAAGGACTTTTAGTGACACAATCATGATGCAAAAGTGAAAAGTTTGATGCAAACAAGATAAAAAAATGATGCAAAAGTGAAAAATATAACAAAAACATGACACAAAGAGAAATGTGTAAAGAAAACATGATGCAAAAGTGAAAAATATAACATAAGCACGGCGTAAAAATGATGTAAAAGTGAAAAGTCTAACACATAAGTGAAAAGTGTGATGTAAAACATGATACAATTTATATTGTGTCAACATGTGTGATGAAAAAGTGAAATTGCAACACAAAACATGGTATAGTGTATATTGTGTTGATATGTGTGATGAAAATCGTGATGCAAGATGATGCTAATATGATGCAAATGTCAACAACGCCTAATGTGTGACAATTTGCATTATGAAATCTAGAATTGTTTCTAAAAAATACACTACTTGGTGATGTTATGGCCCTATATTATAGTAGTGAGAGAGACACTTTGGACTTAAAAACCCATGGCATATTCTTACAAAACCCGCAGTACTGAATCAAACTACGTAGTATGACTCTTTTATATGAGTTGGAACCTCCAACAACTAACCTAACAAAAAACTACACCTTGAGGTCATTCCTTGCCTATTTATACCATTCAATTCCTCTTCGCAAAGCCTCTTAGATTATTATTTCCCTCTTATTATCTTGCAAATACACTCAGATTAGTGACAGATGTTGATTTATCTCTCTTCCACCTCCTCCATTCTCTTGGGATACTTGAACTTGACATCTCGAGCACCGCTACATAGACCTGTTGTGATTAGCTTAGCATCAAACTTGAAAGCTTGTTGACTCATCATAAGGAATCTTTATTGGCATAGTTTGACTCATACTTTAGACAATTCAACCCTAAAAAATCAAGGGAGGTTCCATCACAACTAGGGAAAGGGAGGTATCACCCCCTCTGAGGGAACTTGGGTCTCTCTACTTATTATTGTTATTGACATATATTTTATGGTAGTCAATCTAGTGTTTATGATGCAGGAGCATCAACCCCCCCCAAATAAAATTCAAAATATTGGTCCTTCCAGAAGGTGAGGACATGGACGTGAAGATACAAGAGGATGTAATTTTCCTCCAAATCCGTGTAAACTGATAGGGTTTTTAATTGTTGGTATGTAATTGCTGTAATTCAATATTTTAGGAGGGGATTGTGGATCAAATTTGAAATGATCCACTCCCTCTGTTTTGTTTATTTATTTGTGTAGGCCTTCGGGCATTCAATGAGGTAGCCAACCACATTGTAGATCGGGATGGGAGGTAGCTAGGACATGAGGAGCCCATATCTTGTAAACCGGGTCAAATGGTTCGAATTTGATCTTAATAGAAACTATGTATTTTTGTGTATCGTCAACTTTCTATTATTGTTTGTGTAACTCCACCTACAATCCCTATTGAATTCACAACTCTAAATATGTGTGAGAAGTGAGGAAAGAGGCCATGGAAAAAGAGGTAGAATCCAACTTGCACAGACTAGATCAGAACCAAGATTGAAAGAGAATGTGGTGCAGAGATCCACCATTGATCACTAAAAGGATCGAGGGTGATCCGATTTCTAAATAATATCATGGAGGTGTCTGAGGATGATGATCTAGTTAGCCTTGGCCTTAGTCGATGGCCATATGTGATAAGTTGGGGAGTAGTGCTTAAGTGAAGAAGGGTCTAAGCCATGAAAAAGAAGGATAATGAGCATCAATGGAGGAGTATCGATCCGCAAGACCTCTAGTGGAAAAAACAAGACCCGTAAGTGAGAATGGTGAATGATTACAGCCCTATTATGGCTGGACATATTGAGATAGAGGCATGAGCATGAGGAGAGGCTCAACATTATTATGGAGTGATGCATGATGAAAAATAATTCTAGAGGTCGATGATGAAAAGAAGCAATGAAGACACATGATCAGGAGATCGTGAATATTTTCTACTCCGAGAGTCTATGGAGTAAAGGATAGATGACTGAAGGTGAGTGTCAGAGCTATGGGAGATTGAGGGATTTTAATTTATTCCATGGACACATTTCAATCCACATGTGGGACAGGTAACCCACAGGTTCAAGGATCGAACCCATCAAAGGAAAATCGATTTGAAGGACCCCCAAATTAGTCGTCATCAAGTGGTATTAGAGTAGGGAAAGATTTTCCTATGTGTGAGTGGGTAGATGCAAAATCCTAGAGGAGCAAGGAATGATAAGAAGGTTCTAGAGGAGAGAACTTGTGATATCAAAAGGTCAAGCTTAGGAGAAAGCTTGATGAGGTATTGGGTAGTAGGTGTGGAGGCTTTCTACAAAGAAAGGCTTAGTTGCAACTCATTATTGAGCATGAGGAGAAGCTCGGTGCTATAATGGGGTGATACATGAGAGGAGAGAAAGAAGACCAAAGGTTGAAGATGGTGCAATAATGGAGACCCATGATCATGAGGTCATGAAGATTTTCTACCTAGGGAGTCTGATGTAGGTGTATAACCCACCCACCCACCCCCAAATCAAATCAGATCGTGAACCTTCTGGAAGGAGGATGTGATTCCTCATTATTATGAATAAATGATAGGGTTGATATGATATTTCTATTTTATTAAGCGATCTTAGGGATCGATCGGATCTGGAATGATCTGATCCGCTCATTGTTCATTGTTATAAATGTAAGCTTGCGTGCACGAGTGAAAGGGGGCCAGACACAATGTAGACTAGGCCAAGAGAGTGGTCAATGATTCATAAGCACCCTTAGTATGTAATTGAGCTCAATCTTAATATAATTCTGCGTATTTTGTGTATCTCAATTTTTATCTCTGTCTGGTTAATGTGTGTGTACAAACCCTGTGTAAATCTATCATGAATTTGAGTGTGTGTGAGTATGCATGGGAATGACCGAGAGTTGCAAGTCCAAACTCATGAGAAAACGATGGATTCCAATAAGGGAAAATATTCACCATTGATCACTATAAGGATCAACAATGATCCATTGAAATGATATCGTAGAGGAGCCATGATCCAATTGTTTATTGTTTTGGGGAAGGATGATTGATGACTCAAATCGATCTATTGGAATCGGTCGAAAATATTCTAGATGGAAGTTCTGAGGGAGGATACTCCAACGATGATCCATCGAGTTAGAGGTGATACTCCAAAAGGTAGATAGTTTGATGACCTTCAGAGTTATAAACAGTCGAAAGGCTTGGTGAAAGAAAGACTTTGACCAACGGTGAGGATCTACTTGGAGTGACCCAGATCGATGGATCTAGGAGAAACACGTGGTAGTGTTCTATTGGAGCAATTTTTTGGAGTGGTCACAACTTGTTGGAGTCTGAACCGTTGAAGTGAAGCTAGCTCGTCGGAGCTGACTAATCGAAGTGGTTTTTGCTCTATCAGAGCCTGGCCTATCAGAGTGGCATGGGGCAAACCGTTGGAGTGGATCTTGATTATTGGAGTCTGGCGATGAAATTATTATAGGAGAATTCCAATGGTCTATGGGGAGTTAAGAACTGACATGCTAAGCACTTGGTCATGTATCAAATTTATATGGAGATGAGTATCTGTAGAAGAGCGCCATTGAAATCAGGGTGCATTCGAAGGGGGATAGTTTGAGCTTATTTGCTACTAGTAGTTGTATTCATCTATGTGTGGGAATGGAGAACCCATAGATCTGAGGATCGAACCCATTGGAAATTTTATTCGAATCGCCCCCATATTGGTATCTATTAGTTTATTTGCATTTATAGATAGATATATTTGTATCATTGGAGATCAGGTTTAAGTCTTGTCTTGTAGGAAAGTTGAGCTATGTCTGTATAATTATCCAAGAAATGGATTACTCTTGGAGACCTATCACAACTCTCTTCTTCAACCCAAGTAGATTGAATACTTACAGTGGTGAATTCCAAGTGAGTTCCTTCATACTTCTTTGTCTTTTCTAATATTAGGGTTTCTATATCATTAAAGGAATTTTTGGTGAATTAATCTTAACTTATTAGTTTACTTTCCTTTGTTAATTGGTTAGTAAAACTTAATTAATGAAACCTAAATGAAGTATGTTAATAATATACCACCATAGGTTAGCACAATCAAGATCTAAAACCCAAATTACCGAGTGGCCCTCCCTCTTTTTGTAATCCTCTCCTTTCTTACCCTAAGATTTTTGGTTTAGCCCTAAAGCTAAGTGGCTATTCCACTTTGCTCTTTCCCCTCTTTAGTAGTGTGTGCGCATTACAATGATCTTCCATCCCTACTCTCATGTTGTGTGTGGTAGCATGAATCCATTCATTTGCTATAATTTCAATTTTTTTAAGTAAATTATTATCTGTAGCACTAACAATCATTGATAAAATATATTTAATTAAATAAATGAACATCCACTTTTGCATCAAATGCATTAATTAATTACAATCATATTACCATATTACCAAGACCACCTTAATGTAATCGATGAATTTTCAATCTCAAACAATACGATTCAATCTCAATGACTTAGATAATATGCACACTATCAACATGAACATCAATATGTTAGCCATCACAATGGCTCCACCTTGCATTGGTAATGAAGCTAATCAAATACCATCACCTTGACCTCAACAATGACTCTTTCATCACCACCATCACCTTGACCTCAACAATGACTCTTTCATCACCACCATCACCTTGACCTCAATAATGATTCTTTCATCACCTCCATATACATGTGGCCGACCAATCTAAAATCCACAATATTCCATAAAAAACTTTAAACTTCAACACCTCGAAAGGTGAAAATCATAGAACATACCATGTCTATGAAAGAAAATGAAACCCCTCCCAGGGAAAAATCATAAGACATAAGATGTCTAGGAAAGAAAATGACAAGCAACTTATTTCGACATTCCACTCACTGATGTGTTTAATTAGGTTGCTAAAACACCACTTAGATTAAGACTACACCACCTTAATCATATTCCATACCAATGACATAATATATCAATCAGCATGACATATTCACTTAACTTGATTAGATTTTTGTATAGTAGCACAATGATTAAAGAAGACAAAATATAATCATGAATAATTGAGTCCCCACAATGGAGGAGGCCTACATAAAAAAAGGACTCGATATGGTGGAAAACCTATGCTTTTCATCAAATTTTATGCAAAGAATTTAATATAAATAATTTGTAAGAAAACTTTGTATCATGGCATAAACTTGTTATTATTGATTAATGCATGATGTATTACCAATTGATAATGGAAGACAAGGGTGATTTTCGAGAATAATGCAAATAACAACCTACTTTATTCATTTCACATTATATCACTCTAAGGAATATTCACACTGAAACAAAGAATCACCATTATGCCACGTGTATAAAACAGTGGTTTTATAAAATGAGACTCACCAACCTCAACTCAAGTGTCAAAGTTAAAGGTTGAGTGTCTTATCATTCACCTACTACCTTGGTTCACCTACCACCACGTTAGAGACTAGATGGTCCAACTAGAGGGGTGGCGTTTGTCCACTTCCCAAATTACCCCCTTTTCTTTCTCTTTTTCTATCACACGTGCACACAAAGAGAGGGGTCCACGCATAGAGACACGTAGACATAAATCTAAATGTATGCATATTTGTAGTCGTACACTGGACATGATTGAAAGTATGGAGGGAAGGATCAAAGTCTTTCCTCTAACGTCCCTCTCGTGGTTGGTAGCATTTTCTTTCCTAATTGCTTTATGAAATATTGAATACGCCCGCTGGTTTTATAGTTGAAACCAAAGTAAATCAATTCACGTGGCATTGGCAACCTCAATGGCATTCATGATAAAACCTATTATATTATTTTACGTGTTTTTAGGCCACATTTATTTCCTTGTTAAAACCCAACCTTTCGGCACATAAAGGGCCATATATAAATGTTTGTAAAAGCATACAAAACATTAAACAAATTCTCAACCAACAATCCCACAAACCAAGTAGCACATAAGATGAAATACGTATATCAATTTGGAGTCATCACATGTCTAGCCCAAGGGGATTATCATTGTCCTTGGGGTCAACTCCTATTCATCACCAATGTGTTTTGGGTTAGGAATGCTTAATTCTCCATCATGATTTTTAAGTTCAAAACCTAATGTATTCTTATCCTCTAATGTAATGTAGTGAAAGAAAACATGTGGAACTTGTCATTTTACTAAGTAGGTGTTGAGGTTGGTTGTGTCATCACTTTTGGTTTTCCCTAATATCATGTTCGACCTAGTGGTGAGGCCATCTGTAAGGACCCAACTTGAGGTGTCACTGGCAATGGCATGAAGAAGGGTGCACCAAGCATACTTCACAAGCTGCATAATGAGTCTATATGTTTTGCTAACCTTTGTGACTAACTCATGGTGATTCATGAGGTGGTTAGGACGATGTACTAGCATGTAGGTTGGGAGGACCAAGGATGTCTTGTCTAGTAGGATGGGCGATCGATGAGGTTTGGCAATGTGATAGATTGTGTTTGTTGTACATGACAAAGCAATAGTGTTGATAAGTACAATGAAGATATGTGAATGCCCAACAAAGGAGGGACATGATCTTCTTTGACTATCACATGTAGGCTTAGATGGATGATAGCATGGCCACACATTGAGCAATCGGTTATTCAAATATGCTTGGCTTGGGGGACTGACAATATTTTGCTTATGGTTGGGTGACGATGACAAAACATCACCTATGGTGAAACAATCACTTTGGCATTCCACATGGTTAAAGTTGTCTGGCTTGGGTTCGGTCAGGACATGTTGGCTAGGCATATTCTAGGTGATACAAGCAGTTGATGGTCATGCCCAACTAGCAAGGTATCATCAATGCCACACAATGACTAGAATTCTTGAGTGGTATGGGACGTTGAAGTGGAATGAAAATTCTATCCCTGTGACAAATGGTATCGGGCTACATTTGAATGTGGAAATTGTGAAGTGTCTCTTCACCACCAACATCCCTTTCATGAGATGAGTCGATAGGGTCATGTTGACAAGGATGTCGACAATTCAAGTGGGGGAGAATGTAAGGACCCACCTTTAGGTGCCATTAGAAATGGCACAATGGAGGGCATGTCAAGCATACTTGGCAAGTCCATATGTTTTGGTAGCCTTGGTGACCAACTCATGGTGATTCATGAGATGGTTAGGATGTTGTACTAGTGCATAGGCTAGAAGGACCAAGGATGTCTTGTTGAGTAGGGTGGACGATTGATGAGGTGCTCCATAGCAGGATTCAATGAATGATGACATGTCTTGGTAATGTGATAGATTGTGTGTGTTGTCCATGGCAAAGCAACAATGTTTATAAGTACATCAAATATATGTGAATGCTTGACAAAGGAGCGATATGATCTTCTTTAACTATCATGTGTAGGAATAGATGGATGATAGCATGATCACACATTGAGTAGTCGGTTGTTCAAGTGTGTTTGGCTCAGGGGAGGCGACAATAGGTTTCCTATAGTTGGGTGGTGATAATGCAACATTGCCTATGGTGAAACAAGCACTCTAACATTCCACATGGTTGAAGGTGATTGGTTTGGGTTTGGTTAGGACATGTCGGTTATGCATATTCTAAGTAATGCAAGCATTTGATGGTCATGCCCAACTAGCAAGACCACGTCGATGCCATGCAACGACTAGGATTCTTGAGTGGTTTGGGATGCTCAAGCGGAACGAAAAGTCTATGCTTGTGACACCATCCATCATGGCATTGTGGCTACCTATACTTAATAGAATGGATAGAAGATGCAACAAGTAGCGCCTTGTTCATTATGCATAGGGCACCACCCTAGGTCTTGAGTGGTTGGCTCAAGTAAGCCATCTCTAACTCAAACGTATGCACCTAGATAATGATATTCATGTTGATTTGTGTATGAATTAGTGAGATACCATACTGTGTGAATCTTTTAGAAGTATAAGTTTCATATAACATCAATCCTTTTCTTCAATATGAGAAATATCTTCTTTACTCAAATCAATTATCATGTTACTAAAAACTCAATAGTCTATGCGAGTTTATCACCCAATAGAATCATTTTCCAAGTTATAGCTCGGTGATAAGAAATTGCCCACAAAAGGTAGAGAACCAACTCCAGATAGATTTGGTAAAGGGTCAAAACCATAACAAGTATTATAGAAGTCAACTCTTCCACACATGGGGTATTTAGCCTAAGGGATACCTAGGTGAGTATGTTATCAATTGTGAGACCACCTAATATAAGAGACTATGTATAGAATGTTGTCTTTGGTTCTACCAACAAATTCCACGGGCTATGCAATTGAAAGAACCAAATTTGTTGTTTGATTTTAGATTCCATAACTTTTATAGGTGGTTATCTAGGATGGTCTTCTACCACAACCATTTGTAACCATCAACAAGCTTGTATTTGGTAAACGTATTTGGCTTAATCCACTTCCAATATTTCCATGGGGCATAGGGGCATTATGGGCCTACTAGTTAATGAAAGGAGTCAAGAACCAAATCATTAGCCCAATTTAATATTAGTCAATTTGGATTGGTTAGTCTATATTTAATTTTACTCATTCTAACATACCCACTCTCTAGTATAGGAGTCAAATATGTTCCCGATGAAGTAGACACCTTTCCTAAAGACTATATGATTTGAGAAGCAAGTGCTTTCAACTAAGACCTTGCCTTCATACAACAATATAAAGAACCACAATAAAGTTTGCTCATTAAAAGAAAGTTAGATCAAAATGGCTTCTTCTTTCTAGCTCAGAAAGAATTTAAATCCCCCTAAACCTTCCATATACGTTGTGAAAATCCCCCTAAACCTTCCATATACGTTGTGAAATATAAACCTTCCATATACGTTGTGAAATAAAAGATCCCTTAGTTTTTAATTTTTATCATGGTTAAAGTAATGATAATTGTGTATAGAGTTAAGCCCTACCATGGTTTTTACTAAAGAGAATTAACCTAAGAAAATACCTTTTTACATCCTTTGATACACACTCGAAAGTGGTACCCAACCAGAAGAGTACTAAATGTGGGTAGATGTGAGCACCTTAGTACATATGAAATGTGGGTAGATGTGAGCACCTTAGTACCTATGAAACTTGTTTGCCATATAAATGGGTTTAATTTACCATCTTTAAATATATTTCACAACCTTCTAGATCTCCTTGGGGAATATTGAAAGGACAAAGTAATACCAAGAAATTTGAACGTGTGTAGTCTTAGCTTTTCAATGCACGAGACAAGGGTTTTTGGCTTTGTCCATAACATATCCTTGGCCCACAAAATTCTAGATCTAGAGGCACCATAAAGGGTCTAAATTCATTGCGTAGTGTTATCCATAGAGCACTAGTCGTCCTAGACAGGAAATGGTCATCAATGTCATTGACCATATGTTTAATATTGATGTAAATTAGGTTTATGCCTTTAATTATACTTTTGCCAACTTTTGCAACTTTGTTATACAAAGATAGCGCTAGGCTTTGTCAAGGTGTTAGGGGCATCTTTGTTGAATGGACCTAAACACGCATATCTCTTTCAACTTATTGGTGTGATGCCTTTAATTATACCTTGGCTAACTTTTGCAACTTTGTTATAAAAAAGATAGCCCTAGGCTTAGGCTTTGTCAGATTACCAAGGGGCATCCTTGTTGAGTGTATCTAAACAAGCCTATTTTTTTCAACTTTTTAATAAGCCTATTTTTTTCAACTACTTTTTTTTAATAGATAAATAAATTAATTATTCATGATTTAAGCATTGTAAATTTATTTTTTTAATAGATAAATTGATAAGTATTCATGATTTAAGCATTGTAAATTTATTTTTCTTAATGAATAAATAAATTAACTGTTCATAATTTAAGTATTACAAAAATAAAGGACCATTCCATATGATCATACGCTTTGTCACGGTGAATCTATGAGCCCATTTCCTTCCCTTTCAAATAATAATCACATTTTCCAATATCTATGAACCTATGGTATAACATGTGTATCTAAATTAAATAATCTTTAGAAGAAGGTGGTGCTTGATACAAAAGGCCAAATGTTATGTCAAAAAATCATATGATACTTTCAATAATGTTATTGACCTCTAATTAGCAATAAACTCTAGATCATGGGCTTTGGAATGATTTAATAAGGTTTTTCTCAATAATGTTATTGATCTTTAATTAGCAATAAACTTTAGATCATGGGCTTTGGAATGATAAGGTCATTGTTGATGTTCATATTTAATATTTTATTTTTAACTAATTTTTAAGGAGGTGATACAAATTTTAAGTGAACTTGTAGAATTTACACAAATCCTCTATGAGTACAAGTTGGATTCAATTTGAGTAGGCTTAAGAGTTAAGAATATATGTTTCCTCTTAAAAGATCACAGGTTCAAATCTAAAAGTTCAAATCTAAAGGAAGTAGGAGATGTACTCCAAAAAAGGTTCGTGAAAAGAGACCTTTATCCCACAAACAAGAAGAAGTGTCATAAACTAATTTAGTATCTTAATAAAATTAATAAAAAAAATTACTCTATTTTATTTAATAATTAATATGTATATATAAACCAAGTTGATCTCCGTAAATGTGACATACTCATTTATCCTTGCAGTGTTCAATTTTCATAAGAAAACTTGTGAAACCGTTTTCTTTTATTAAAACGCAAAGAAAAATACAAAGGCAAACCGTGGTTGCTTTATTAAATAACTTCATGGTTTGTTACTTAATAACCATTAAGCAAACTTAGCATTAAAAACACGGCGGGTTGCTTTCTTTGACAACTTCAAAGTTTGTTGCTAAATAGAGAATACGAAAACTTAGCATATAATTTTATTACGAGAAAAAATTAAATGTTACGTAGCAATGCGATCATAGCAGTAGCATTCAAGTTTCTACTGTTCAGAAAGACCGTAAAGTTCCTGAACCTTCTCACACGCGTGAACAAAATTTTCGTAGCCTCCTTCATTGTGCGAAATTTTCGAACACTAAATTTCCCCCAAAAAGAATATTCTCCAATATCGTATATATTAAATAATATTTAAGTTAAAGAAAAAATAATCTCCAATATAATATATATTACGTAATATTTAGGTACAAATTCCATGAAGACGTTCGACAACTGTTTTTTATTTTTTTAAAGATTTAATAGAACCAAAGTTTAAATAGATATACGTTAATGCAATTAACTATAAGTTTTAATTTTGTAACATATTTAATATTATATTTTTAGAATCTTAACTTACTATTTCAAAATTCCCCTTAAATTTATGAAAAGATACACGAAAATGTTAAAAGAATATTCGATTTGTTAAGTAAGTAAACATATATTTTTAAATTGATTGGCAAATTTTTACAAAGTGATATATATTTAACATTTTATTTTTGAAAATAATTATTATAATTAAAATAATATAAATTGTTTATTTATTATATTAGATTTGTTAAGAGAGTAAATATTTTTTTTAAATTGATTGGCAAATTTTTATAAAGTGATATCTATTTAACATGGTATATTTGAAAATAATTAATTTAATTAAAATAATATAAATTATTTATTTATTATTATATTTAAATAAAAAGATAAATAAATTAATTGTTGGATTATTTTTGTATAATCTAAGTATCTTAGTTGTTTTTCAACATGTTGAATCTATTTTTGAATGTAGAAATGGATTTTGAATAACAAAATATAGTGATTTGTGTAAATTTATATAACAAGATTTCTACGAAAAAAACCATTTCTTAGAATAATTAAACAAAGCCAATAAATTAACACAAATTTATTTTAATATTGGTTAAAATAAATTTAAATTTTAATATCACATTTTCTATTGTATTTATTTTTTAAAGAGTTAAATGGAAACCTTTTACTAATGGATATGATTTGGAGGGTTTTATGAATGGATATCAGTTATTTCATTGAATCAAAAGAAAACTTTTTTACTAATCAATAGTTTTGGGGGAGTAGGCTAATTAGGGAGAAATCTTCTCTCGGGAGTGTCCTTTTTCCTCGAGCTTGTCCTTTCACAAGTCTTTCCGTGTAGTTTTAAATTTCTGGCCAATCCATAATTTTTGTAGATTTTTTGAGCATCTAGGTTGATTTAAAATGGGGCAAAACCCCTAGGGTTAGACTTGTAGATTTTCTTAGCATCTAGGTTGGTTTAAAATGGGACAAAACCCCTAAGATTAGGTTTTAAAATCTGAAAATCTGTGTGTGAAAAGTATTGTTTTTTGGTCCACAACATGTTATGTACATGTAGTTCAATGATTGAGCTAACCTTCAGGATTTAAGTACTATAGAAACTTACACCTAAAATAACAATTATTTTGAGAGTAGTCTAAACGTTTTACTTGTTTTTTTTGGACAATTTTTTTAGTTTGTTTTTGCTTCAAATCCAACCAAATTTTGTATGAACAAGATTAAATATTGATCGAATATTTTTAGTCGTCCCAATAAATCAATGATTATGATTTCATTTTCTGAACAAACCAAAACCTTTGAGCTTTTACCAACCACTAATTTGCTACTGTTTATATATATATATATATAAACTTTTACAATAAAAAAACAACACCCACCTTTCACCAACCAACTAGCCACCATTGAATATTTATATTTTGTAATTTCAATCTTTTGCTGAAGTTGTCTCCAACCAACTTGTTTGTCGATTCTACGACTTGGATGCATTCTCGTTATGTACAAATTAAGTTTGCCAAGTCCCATTCCACTGAGTTTACCACGTTCAATTACACATGAAGAACCGACCTAGTTTACCCTGGGCAAGAATTTAGGGTTGGCGTGTTCAACGTTAAGCCGGCGCCTATTTCTCTTTCTAGTTTGGTAGGCACGTACAAAAAATTCCAACTTCGACAGAGACCAAGACCATGATTTTGAGTCCAACTAGATCGTTACATTTGGCAAGGTAGATGGCAGGGTTGTGTAGAATGGTAAGTAAGGTGGGGAAGGGCAGAACACAATTTACTTGGTTTTCAATCCTGATGGTGCCCGGTCTCAGTCCAAGTCTCAGATGCGCGGGGGCCCCGGGCCAGGGTGGGAAGGCTGGTGAGAAGCCCAATGATATAATAAAAAACAGAAGGAAATCGCAGCGTACGATCTAACTAACCGTGTTGAATAGTCCCGTGACGTAGCCGCCGTAATGCGCAACAACCCACCATGGGATTCAGCATATATACAAAACAAGCAAGCGAGCTAGCCAACCCGGACCCTCGCCTGCATCCTTATAATTGTCATCGCCCTGCCAGCTTTGGAAAATCTTTGGTTCTCAGAGAAGAAAAAGAACTCAACAGCAACAGATTTGCATTTGCAAATTGCAGGAGCAGTTATTTGAAGCGACAGCGACGATTCCAAGATGGTAGCCGGAGCCAGATGCATAGCACTGAAGGTGGATACCCTTCACAGCGAGAAGCTGAGGTACAAATCTTCTCTCTGTAGATACAATATTTCTTCTTCCATCCTTAGGACCGCTGCCTGTAACCGGCGCCACGTTTCTGTATTTGCAAAATACGAAGCCAATAATAGAAATGGCATTAGTAGTAGTAATAGTAATGGTGATGCACCGATGGAAGCCCGCCTGAAAGTCTGTGAATGGCAAAGCTCCTGTGCTATTCTGAATAGCCAGCTGCAGCTCCGGGCAAAAGAAGCCGAGGCGGGGCCGGACTCGAAGGCGCTGGTTCGTTCAGACAGCGCCGAGTCTGATCATTCCGTCTGTTCTAAGGATGTGTTGCAGCTGCCCCGGCCGCTCTCGATAACGGATTACAGCGCGTTTCCGAAGCACGGATCGCAGCTTCGCGTGGCGTACCAGGGCGTCCCGGGGGCGTACAGCGAGGCGGCGGCGGGAAAGGCCTACCCGGGTTGCGAGCCTGTTCCCTGCGACCAATTCGAGGCGGCATTCCAGGCGGTGGAGCTGTGGGTTGCGGATCGGGCGGTGCTGCCGGTGGAGAATTCACTGGGCGGCAGCATCCACCGCAACTACGACCTTCTCCTCCGCCACCGCCTTCATATAGTGGGCGAGGTACAGCTACGCGTGCACCACTGCCTCATGGCGCTCCCGGGCACGAGGAAGGAGGATCTGCGGCGCGTGATCAGCCACCCGCAGGCACTTGCCCAGTGCGAGCACACGATTTCGAAGCTCGTCGGCCTCAAGGTCATCCGCGAGGGCGTGGACGACACAGCCGGCGCCGCCCAGATGGTGGCGGAGAACGATCTCCGCGACACGGCGGCCATTGCCAGCTCCCGGGCGGCTGAAATCTACGGCATGGATATCATCGCCGACGGAATCCAAGACGATGCCAGCAACGTCACCCGCTTCCTGATCCTCGCCCGGGAGCCAATCATTCCCGGGGTGGACCGCCCCTTCAAGACCAGCATAGTCTTCGCGCAAAACGAGGGAACCGGAATTCTTTTCAAAGTCCTTGCCGCTTTCGCCTTCCGGGACATTAGCCTCACCAAGATCGAGAGCAGGCCTCAGAGAAACCGCCCTCTCCGCGTCGTAGACGATTCCAACCTGGGAACGGCCAAGTACTTTGAGTATCTCTTCTACATCGATTTCGAGGCCTCCTTGGCCGATCCCAGAGCTCAGAATGCGCTCGCGGAACTGCAGGAGTTTACTAATTACCTCAGGGTGCTGGGGAGTTACCCCATGGACATAAGTCCCCCAATCGATTCCCTTGATTCTTCTTAAATTACCATTCTTATTTGTAAAGAATTCGGTGAAAATAAGAGGCTGGGATTAACTGTTGGGAATTTTATATACATGAATATTTATATACTGTTAATGAAATTATGAATGCCTTATTGTTACATTGATGCTCAGTGCTGCTGAAGAGCAGCTACTGGTCATATACATTATGTCTCTGTATATGCCTCTGAAAGGCCGAGCTTCACCTTTCGAATTAATGAAGTATATGCTTTTAATCTTTCTTCTGTGCAATCTATCGATACAATACCGTCCTGATTTTTCTAAGGGCTTCAAAGATTTTGTGAGAAGCACTTGGCCAATTTGTATATTGAAAAGGCCTCTCTAACTTCACTACTTTCATGAATAGTAATTCCAAAAGCTCCTTTTCAAAACGCTAAAAACCTGCATATATGTTAAACAAATTTGTATACTTATGTATTCTGCTGTTTTACACCTCTTTTGAATAATATATTACTGATACAGTCTGCAGGTTTTTCTTTATAATATGCCCACACATATATCTATTCTGTGTGTCATGAAGTTGGTGGAATAGTGCATGTTCTGTACACCGCTTTTGAATAATATATGACTGATACGGTCTGCAGGATTTTTTTTACAATATGTACACACATACATTTATTATGTCACGAAGTTGGTGGAATAGTGCATGCACATTTTCTGTACTACACTCTTATCATTTTGTGCAAGAATAATCAGCCTGTGAATTTTGACTTGGAAAACAAATTACATTGTAGGCAGGTTTCTCAGAATCACTTCCAGACAAAGCATGGTTAGAAAATTAAGTAAAGGTTTCCAAGTTCTCAGAATCACTTATAAACAAAGAATCACTTCTAAACAAAGCATGTAACTTTCTGGCCCATCAATACTTTCAGGTTGACCAAACAGTGCAATCAGTCTTATCATGGTTGCTTTCTTTTAACACATCAATTATTTTCATATCCGGCGGCCAAAAATATAGTTTTCAAGACAATGATTAAGATTTATTTGCGTTGATCATAAGCGACTCGCGTATCATTCTTGAGAAACTCAAGAACCCTTCTCGAGATATATTTTATGTGCGTGAATTTTTAATTGTTCATATCTTTTGTCGTATGTTTTGGTTTATATATATTTTGTCGTATGTTTTGGTTTATATATATTTTGTCGTATGTTTCGGTTTTTTTTTTATATATATATATATATATTATAATATCAATTTTCTTAATTTTAATGGTTAAAATTATGATGATTTGAATTTGGAAATATGATTGTTGGTTAAATCACAATTTTATAGTGTTTAAGAATTTGGAAACATAATTGGTGAAATCATAATTTTAAAGTGTTCAGGAATCCGGAAACATGATTATTGATTAAATCACAATTTTACAGTGCTCAAATTATATTTTTGAATGCATAAATAAATTCAAGACCCTCAACAATCTCAAAAACATTAAATTCATTATATATAATCTCAACTACTAAAATCTGCCATTTCAACTATTTTTTAAAATTTCTAGCTGAAATAAAAATTAATGTAAAAAATAAACAAATAAAAAAAACTTTTAATCAGTCTCAAAATAAATATTTAAAATATTTTTTGTTTTAAATTTTAATAATTTAATTTAATTTTAATGGAATGTTAATTATTATAAGATTAATTTTAATGATTTATAAGATTATATTTTATTATATAATTTTAATTTATATATATGAAAAACCAAATAAATAAACAAAATTAAAACTTTTAATCCGTGTCAAAATAAATATTTAAAATATTTTTTTTTTAATTTAAATAATTTAATTTAATTTTAATAGAATGTCAATTATTATAAGATTAATTTTAATGATTTATAAGATTATATTTTATTATATAAATTTAATTTATATATATGAAAAAATAAAATATATTTTATTAAACATAAAAAAAAATTAGAATCCATTGAAAAAAACTACACTAAATAATTATTTAAATATTTTATTTTATTAATTAAAAAAATATGCTTAGGGACCACTATAGTGTATAGTGGTTGATTTGTATAATTTTAAATTTTAAATTAAAAGATGATTTTAATTTTCAATTTGAACCATTTTTAAATAGGAAAATCACGTGGGGGTTGACATTTAAATGGTGGCTCCATATTATAAGGTGTTTTATGGGTACATAAATTAAAGAAAAATCATCACCAATATTGTTCAAACAACTATTTATATTGTGGAATGATTTTAATTTTTATTTGCACAAATTTTAAATAAAAGGATCACTCTAATGTATAATCGTTGATTTGTATAATTTTAAATTTTAAATAAAAAAAATGATTTTAATTTTTAATTTGAACAATTTTTAAATAGGAAAATCATGCGTGGGTTGACATTTAAATTTAAGGAAGATGTTTTGATTTTGAAAGATTTTTTTAATAAAAGAAAAAGTCACTATGCATAATATGGATACTATAAAAAAATATTATTATATTTAAATTTAATAAAAAATCAGGGTATAATTAGTCTAGATTTATGGGGTATAATTAGTTTAGATTCATTTACCAAGTGTTGAGAAGGATCAAATCTAAGTGTAAACCTTTAACTTTTGCTCAAAAATTAAGATATTATAAAGAAGTGATCAACCCTAATTTAAAAGATCAAAAATACCCTTCATTTTAGCAACCTAAAAAAGAAAATCAACATTGCTAAAACAAGAACAAACTCTCATGATCTCCATAGCAACACTAAGAGGGTTGAAGATGAAAAACACTTTCTCTTAAACTGTGGGGAATACCCGCATTCTATCACAATTTCAAAATATTTGTTATACTACTACGAACCTTTTTAACCTTTTAACCTTTTAACTCATCAAAACTATGATGATTTAACAATGTTCTCTTAAACCTTTTAAAACATAAATACTATTTTAAAACAAACTAAATAATTCTTTACTTTTCTTAAAATCACATAAACTAAATTTGATTTTAATAAATGTGAATCATCATCATGGTTTTTTTATCATTTATAATTTATTTTTTTAATTAAAATTTTAAATAAAAATTGAATTTTCTAAAAAAAAAAATTTGATAATTTTGTGCGTATTTCTTATTTTCTAAAAGAATTTGAAAAAAAATTTATTTGTTTCATAAAAAGGTACTTAAAAATTACGAAAGATAAAATAGTATTACTTATTTTAAAATATAATTTATCCTTTTTGTTTTTTTTGAAAACATTATTTATTTGTTTAATTTATTAAAAAAAATTATAAAAAATAAAAATGATTTATTCAATAATATTGTACAATTTTATTTATTTTTTATAAAAAAAAATATAAAA
>JZKD02S1611181.1:130896-144377 GCA_000966675.3 Picea glauca | reverse complement strand
TCCCAAGACACATGAAGAAGAGGAGGACATGTCTCATGTTCCATATGCGAGTGCAGTTGGTAGTTTGATGTATGCAATGGTTTGTACTAGACCGGACATTGCACATGCAGTGGGATTTTTGAGCAGGTATATGTCAAAACCAGGGAAGGATCATTGGACAATAGTAAAAAGGGTTTTCAAGTATTTGTGTGGCACTACTAGCTATGGATTGTGCTACGAAAGAAGACTAGGATTGGACAGAGTGGTCGATATACATGGCTTTGCGGATGCATATTGTGATGGAGATTTGGATCGTAGGATATCTACAAGTGGGTATGTGTTTAACCTGTTTGGAGGAGCAATAAGTTGGATGAGAAAAAGACAGGTTGTAGTGGCACTTTCAACTACAGAATATGAATACATGGCAGCCACTCATGCAAGTAAGGAAGAAGTATGGTTACAAAGATTGTGTTCAGGTATTGGGTTGGTACAACAAGTTGTAAGGATAGAGTGTGACAGTCAGACTACAATTTTTCTAGCGAAGAACCATGCTTATCATTCAAAGACAAAGCACAATTATGTTCAATATCACTTTGTGAGAGACATGATTGAAGAAAAGAAAGTATCATTGATGAAGGTGGACACTTTGAAGAATGTTGCAAACTCATGAACAAAATCTGTGAGCACTGAGAAGTTCTCTTGGTGTAGACGATCCATGGGCATTGTTTCCCTGGATTTTTGACTATGTAACCTCGTAACCCCTTGTATGCAATTAAAACAACAAGTGGGTGAATGTTGGGTATGTGTTATATTATTTGCACAAGAAACTTGACACCTACCTCGGGAAACGTGTCATGTATTTAAGTGGTTTTTTCAGCACATGGTTTTTGCTGATGGTTTTCTATTTCCGGTTAATAAATTAGGGTTTTGGACTAATCCAGGTCATTGGGTTAGGGTTTTGGATGTCGTTGGCTCCTATATGTATATTGTATTATAAACAATGTAACACATTGAATGAATATAATATATGCTAGTTTTCTCAGTTTTGGGTTTCTAGGGGAAAATTCTCTGTGTAATGTTTGTATTTGCCATTGTATCTTTTCTGTTCTTTTCTGAATATTTATTTACAGTAGACATTGTACAAGGTTATAATTTACAAAGTTGTTATTAGTTTATGCACATATCAAAGAAAGGTTGGAGTTTGACAATCAAAATGACCATCATTAAGAATTTTGTCCATGAAATATTGGTCCAGACTGGATCATTATATTGTTTTTCATCTATCTCGATCCTTTTTAAAGTGGAAAAAATTGGAGGAATTGGCTTGTAGGGCCATTTTAGTGGTACGTCCCAATCTGGAAAATTGGGGTTTGGAACCTTCTGGGGCCATTTTGAGGCATCAAATGATATTTTTGAGGGTTAAAAATTTAGTAGCTTAGCTAGGGTCCTGTGACACTATTCTACACAGCGAGACCTTTCCAACGATGCAAACATTTTTTCAATTGAAGCTCGTATGACAAAGTTATGCCTCTCACAAGTTGACCTACTGTGTTGACCACCATGGTACAAGAGAATGCCACGTCATCCCCCATTACGCATGCATATGGGGCTAGAGACCTATGTAATTTGAATAATATTATAGAAGGTCCAAAACCCTATCACAATTGAGGGTTGAGGAAGTCAAAAACCTACCACTAGATGTCTATCATGCTATGTTAAATACAAAGCCACTAGGAGGAGAAGGGGTTCCATTCTATACTATTGTATTTTCTTCCATAACTGAGTAGAGCAATTGGGAGTGGAAAATTAGAGAGCATAACATAGGGGTTTAATGTTTTGTATCATCCTAACATGCCATAGGTCTTAGGTAAATCCATAGAGAGTGTCTTCTCCTTTGTACTTGCATTATTTCCATAGTAGAGAAACCTCACCTTCTAGCTGGGTTTCCTCCCGTAAGGGTTTCCCGGAGAAAATCTTTGTGTCATTTTTTGGATGGTCTGTGATTGTATTTATTGTTCTCTATTTTCCTCATTTTATCTATTTCATGCATAAGCAAAAAATCAATAACTATATATTTTGGAATCTAATGTAATTTAACCTTTATAGTGTATATTTCAACTTTAATTATTAGATATGTTGTGACGAATTGTTCCATTGGAATATCCACGACAGTTTATAGATCAAATATGGATAAAGTGTTTAATTGAACCACTTAAAATGGGCGAATTCATTTAACAAACATATTTTTGATGCTGAGATAATTTTCCAAAATGTTATTAGTTTTGTATTATGATGGAAAATGTAATTTGTAATTGCATGTCACTAGTCACTAGTCATGAATCACAAGTTGTCATTATTTTATGGAACTACAAGGCCTAATAATAATCTATATTTGGGCATCATGGCATGTCACATGGGTGAAAAAAGGTCAAGGAGCATCGTCAGGCCTACATGGTGATAGTGAGTTTAAACTTCAAGGTATTCATTCCTATGAAATCCATTGGAGCCTAGGGGAACAAATGTGGCTATTGTGACCCTACCACCTAGAGTTTGGAGGGATGAAAAAATGAGACATAATCCATTAACTAGTAACCCAATGACCATTATTTATTGGGTGATGCCACATGAACATGAATTACACCACAGAATGGATGGAGGTCTTGAGTAGCATCGAGAAAACCTTGAGCTAAATTGGTAATTGATGATCACTAAGTAGTAGTTTTTTTAAATCAATAAGAAGTATTTTTATAGTAGTGTACAAAATTATCAAGTGGATATCACATAAGTATAATTAGAAATCATCAACCTATAAGGCTACACGAATGTGAAACTAAACATATATAGTTGAAGAGGGATATATAAATCAAATTCAAGGGAAGTANTGATTTCTATAAGCAAAATGGAAGATGCAGGGGTAAAAACAATTTTTGAAAAGGGAACTTGCAGGATGGTTCGAGGAGCAATGGTGTTGATGAAGGGAGTTCAGTTTGGAACTCTGTATAAGTTGCTAGGAAGAACTACTAGTGATGGGTGTAATAGCTCCATTGTTCCTGATATTGGATTTGAAGAAGAAAGAAATCCTATAGTATCTAGAGAAAAGGTTATGTTGTGGCATCAAATACTGGGGCATATCAGAGAGAAGGGTCTTCGACTACTACATGGTAAAGGTATGGTTGAAGGTATTTCTAACTACTCTCTGGATTTTGATTTCTATGAAGATTGTCTATATGGGAAGCAGAATTGGGTAAGATTCCCCTCTGGTGCAACAAGGGAAGAAGGAATTTTACAACTAGTTCACAGTGATGTTTTTGGACCTGTGTCGGTCCCATCATTGGGAAAATCTGTGTACTATGTCTCATTCATAGATGACTTCTCGAGGAAAACTTAGATATATTTCCTCGGGAATAAATCTGAAGTCTTTGACAGGTTTAAAGAGTTTAAGGCTCTTGTTGAGAATCAAACAAAGAAAAGAATTAAGGTGCTAAGAACAGATAATGGCAAAGAGTTCTGCAGGAATGAATTTGAAGAATTCTGTAAGAAGTGCGGTATAGCAAGGCAGAAGAATACTCCATATACACCTCAGAAGAATGGAGTTGTAGAAAGGATGAACATGATGTTGATGGAAAAAGCAAGGTGCGTGCTCAATGGTGTCGGGTTAGGGCAAGAACTATGGGCAAAGGGAGTGGGTACTGCATGTTATCTGGACAACATATCACCCTCATCAGCGTTGGGTGAAAAGACTCCACAAGAGGTATGGACTGGTAAGGAACCTTCTCTCACACATCTTAAGGTATTTGGCTGCGATGCATATGTTCATGTCCCAAAGGAAAACAAGAGTAAGATGGATAAGAAGGCTGAAAAATGTATCTTTATTGGATATAAATATGGTCTCAAAGGTTATAAGCCTTGGAACCCAGAAACTAAGAAGGTAGTGTATAGCCGAGATATGGTATTTAGAGAAATGAAGGATGTTGTTAAACATGAAGTCCTACCAAGTAAGGAAGAACTAGAGAAGATAGAGTTTGATTTAGAGGATGATGAAGCAGACTCTACAGAAGAACATGAATAAGAAGAAGAAGATATTCATACTCCAGTATTGAGGAGATCGGATCGAGAAAGAAGGCTACTGGAAAGGTATAGTCCATATGATTTTCATTCAAATTTTGCTTTGTTTATTACTGATGATGATCCTAGAACTGTCAGGGAGGCAGTGGATTTAGAGAATGGAAATCTCTGGAAAAGGGCCATGGAAGAAGAAATGGCATTTTTGGATAAGAATGAGGCTTGGGATCTAGTGGAGTTGCCAACTAGAAGAAATCCCATTGGCAACAAATGGGTATTTAAAAAGAATCTAAATGTAGAAGGAAGAGTGAAGAAATACAAAGCTCGGTTAGTAGCAAAGGGTTATTCCCAGGTTGAGGGAATTGATTTTGGTGAGATTTTTTCTCCTGTTGCCAAGTTAACCTATATAAGATTTATGTTATATGTTGTTGTTGCATTTGATTTTGAAGTAGAACAGATGGATGTGATCAAGACAACATTCTTGCATGGGGATCTGGAAGAAGAAATCTTTATGAAGCAATCAGAAGGTTATGCAGTGAAAGGAAAGAAAAAGATGGTATGCAAGATGAAAAAGTCCTTGTATGGTTTAAAACAATCACCAAGGATGTGGTATCAAAAATTTGATACTTATATGCTGGGACTTGGATTCATAAGAAACAAAGAGGATCATTGTGTGTATTCTAAATTAATTGGTGATCATTTGATTTATTTAGTCTTTTATGTGGATGACATGTTCCTGATAGGAAACAACAAGGAGATTATCCAGGATGTGAAAACTCAGTTGTCCTCTAAATTCGACATGAAGGATCTTGGTGCTTCAAATTTCATGTTGGGCATGGAAATTAAAAGAGATCAAAAAAAGAGGAAACTTTGGTTAAATCAGAGAAAATATGTCGAGACAATATTACAGAGGTTTAATATGCAAGAATGTAAACCAATCAAGGTTCCTATTCCTGTTGGTGTAAAGTTATCTACGGATCAGTGTCCCAAGACACATGAAGAAGAGGAGGACATGTCTCATGTTCCATATGTGAGTGCAGTTGGCAGTTTGATTTATGAAATGGTCTGTACTAGACCGAACATTGCACATGCAGTGGGAGTTTTGAGCAGGTATATGTCAAAACCAGGGAAGGATCATTGGACAACAGTAAAAAGGGTTTTTAGGTATTTGCATGGCACTGCTAGCTATGGATTGTGCTATGAAGGAAGACTGGGATTGGACAGAGTGATTGATATACATGGCTTTGCAGATGCATACTGTGCTAGAGATTTGGATCATAGGATATCTACAAGTGGGTATGTGTTTAACCTGTTTGGAGGAGAAATAAGTTGGATGAGCAAAAGATAGGTTGTAGTGGCACTTTCAACTACAGAATCTGAATACATGGTAGCCACTCATGAAAGTAAGGAAGAAGTATGGTTACAAAGATTGTGTTCAGGTATTGGGTTGGTACAACAAGCTGTAAGGATAGAGTGTGACAGTTAGAGTGCAATTTTTCTATCGAAGAACCCTGCTTATCATTCAAAGACAAAGCACAATTATGTTCAATATCACTTTGTGAGAGACATGATTGAAGAAAAGAAAGTATCATTGATGAAGGTGGACACTTTGAAGAATGTTGCAAACTCATTAACAAAATTTGTGAGCACTAAGAAGTTCTCTTGGTGTAGAGGATCCATGGGCATTGTTGCCCTGGATTTTTTACTATGTAACCTCGTAACCCCCTGTATGCAAAGAAAACAACAAGTGGGAGAATGTTGGGTATGTGTTATATTCTTTTCACAAGAAACGTGACACCTACCTCGAGAAACGTGTCATGTATTTAAGTGGTTTTTTTAGCACATGGTTTTTGCCGATGGTTTTCTATTTTCGGTTAAGAAATTATGGTTTTGGACTAATCCAAGTCATTGGGTTAGGGTTTTGGATGCCGCTGGCTCAGATATGTATATTGTATTGTAAACAATTTAACACAATGAATGAATATAATATATGCTAGTTTTCTTGGTTTTGGGTTTCCAAGGGAAAAATCTTTGTGTAATGTTTGTATTTGCCATTGTATCTTTTATGTTCTTTTCTAAATATTTGTTTACAGTAGACATTGTACAAGGTTAGAATTTACAAAGTTGTTACTAGTTTATGCACATATCAAAGAAAGGCTGGAGTTTGACAATCAAAATGACCATCATTAATAATTTTTTCCATGAAATATTGATCCAGACTAGATCATTATATTGTTTTTCATCTATCTCGATCCTTTTTAAAGTGGAAAAAATTGGAGGAATTGGCTTGCAAGGCCATTTTAGTGGTATGTCCCAATCTAGAAAATTGGGGTTTGGAACGTTCTGGGGCCATTTTGAGGCATCAAATGATATTTTTTGGGGTTAAAAATTTAGTAGCATAGCTAGGGTCCTGTGACACTATTCTACACAACGAGACCTTTCCAACAATGCAAACATTTTGTCAATTGAAGCTCGTATGACAAAGTTATGCCTCTCACAAGTTGACCTACTGTGTTGACCACCATGGTACAAGAGAATGCCACGTCATCCCCCATTACACATGCATATGGGGCTAGAGGCCTATGTAATTTGAATAATATTATAGAAGGTCCAAAACCTATCACAATTGAGGGTTGAGGAAGTCAAAAACCTACCACTAGATGTCTATCAAGCTATGTTACATACCAAGCTACTAGGAGAGAAGGGGTTCCATTCTATACTATTGTATTTTCTTCCATAACTGAGTAGAGCAATTGGGAGTGGAAAATTAGAGATCATAACATAGGGGTTTAATGTTCTGTATCATCCTAACATGCCATAGGTCTTAGGTAAATCCATTGAGAGTGTCTTCTCCTTTGTCCTTGCATTATTTCCATAGCAGAGAAACCTCACCTTCCAACTGGGTTTCCTCCCATAAGGGTTTCTCGGAAAAAATCTTTGTGTCATTTTTTAGATGGTCTGTGATTGTATTTATTGTTCTCTATTTTCCTCATTTTATCTATTTCATGCATAAGCAAAAAATCAATAACTAGATATTTTGGACTCTAAAGTAATTTAACCTTTATAGTGTATATTTCAACTTTAATTATTAGATATGTTGTGACGAATTGTTCCATTGGAATATCCACAATAGTTTATAGATCAAATATGGATAAAGTCTTTAATTGAACCACTTAAAAATGGGTGAATTCATTTAACAAACATATTTTTGATGCTGAGATAATTTTCCAAAATGTCATTAGTTTTGTATTATGATGGAAAATGTAATTTGTAATTGCATGTCACTAGTCATTAGTCATGAATCACAAGTTGTCATTATTTTATGGAACTACAAGGCCTAATAATAATCTATATTGTGGCATCATGGCATGTCACATGGGTGAAAAAAGGTCAAGGAGCATCATCAGGCCTACATGGTGATAGTGAGTTTAAACTTCAAGGTATTCATTCCTATGAAATCCATTGGAGCCTAGGGGAACAAATGTGGCTATTGTGACCCTACCACCTAGAGTTTGGAGGGATGAAAAAATGAGACATAATCCATTAACTAGTGACCCAATGACCATTATTGGGTGATGCCACATGAACATGAATCACACCACAGAATGGATGGAGGCCTTGAGTAGCATCGAGAAAACCTTGACTAAATTGGTAATTGATGATCACTAAGTAGTAGTTTTTTTAAATCAATAAGAAGTATTTTTATAGTAGTGTACAAAATTCTCAAGTGGACATCACATAAGTATAATTAGAAATCATCAACCTATAAGGCTACAGGAATGTGAAACTAAACATATATAGTTGAAGAGGGATATATAAATCAAATTCAAGGGAAGTAGAGAGGGGTATGTAAGCCATATTATAGGGGTAGTATATAAACTAGTGACTTTAANTCCCAAGACACATGAAGAAGAGGAGGACATGTCTCATGTTCCATATGCGAGTGCAGTTGGCAGTTTGATGTATGCAATGGTTTGTACTAGACTGGACATTGCACATGCAGTGGGATTTTTAAACAGGTATATGTCAAAACCGGGGAAGGATCATTGGAAAATAGTAAAAAGGGTTTTCAAGTATTTGTGTGGCACTGCTAGCTATGGATTGTGCTACGAAAGAAGACTAGGATTGGACAGAGTGGTCGATATACATGGCTGTGTGGATGCATATTGTGATGGAGATTTGGATCGTAGGATATCTACAAGTGGGTATGTGTTTAACTTGTTTGGAGGAGCAATAAGTTGGATGAGAAAAAGACAGGTTGTAGTGGCACTTTCAACTACAAAATTTGAATACATGGCAGCCACTCATGCAAGTAAGGAAGAAGTATGGTTACAAAGATTGTGTTCAGGTATTGGGTTAGTACAACAAGTTGTAAGGATAGAGTGTGACAGTCAGACTGCAATTTTTCTAGCGAAGAACCCAGCTTATCATTCAAAGACAAAGCACAATTATGTTCAATATCACTTGGTGAGAGACATGATTGAAGAAAAGAAAGTATCATTGATGAAGGTGGACACCTTGAAGAATGTTGCAAACTCATGAACAAAATATGTGAGCACTGAGAAGTTCTCTTGGTGTAGAGGATCCATGGGCATTGTTGCCTTGGATTTTTTACTATGTAAGCTCGTAACCCCTTGTATGCAAATAAAACAACAAGTGGGTGAATGTTGGGTATGTGTTATATTCTTTGCACAAGAAACTTGACACCTACCTCGGGAAACGTGTCATGTATTTAAGTGGTTTTTTCAGCACATGGTTTTTGCCGATGGTTTTCTATTTCTGGTTAATAAATTAGGGTTTTGGACTAATCCAGGTCATTGGGTTAGGGTTTTGGATGTCGTTGGCTCCTATATGTATATTGTATTGTAAACAATGTAACACAATGAATGAATATAATATATGCTAGTTTTCTCAGTTTTGGGTTTCTAGGGGAAAATTCTCTGTGTAATGTTTGTATTTTCCATTGTATCTTTTCTGTTCTTTTCTGAATATTTATTTATAGTAGACATTGTACAAGGTTATAATTTACAAAGTTGTTATTAGTTTATGCACATATCAAAGAAAGGTTGGAGTTTGACAATCAAAATGACCATCATTAAGAATTTTGTCCATGAAATATTGATCCAGACTGGATCATTATATTGTTTTTCATCTATCTCGATCCTTTTTAAAGTGGAAAAAATTGGAGGAATTGGCTTGCAGGGCCATTTTAGTGGTACGTCCCAATCTGGAAAATTGGGGTTTGGAACCTTCTGGGGCCATTTTGAGGCATCAAATGATATTTTTGGGGGTTAAAATTTTAGTAGCTTAGCTAGGGTCATGTGACACTATTCTACACAGCGAGACCTTTCCAACGATGCAAACATTTTGTCAATTGAAGCTCGTATGACAAAGTTATGCCTCTCACAAGTTGACTTACTGTGTTGACCACCATGGTACAAGAGAATGCCACGTCATCCCCCATTATGCATGCATATGGGGCTAGAGACCTATGTAATTTGAATAATATTATAGAAGGTCCAAAACCCTATCACAATTGAGGGTTGAGGAAGTCAAAAACCTACCACTAGATGTCTATCAGGCTATGTTAAATACAAAGCCACTAGGAGGAGAAGGGGTTCCATTCTATACTATTGTATTTTCTTCCATAACTGAGTAGAGCAATTGGGAGTGGAAAATTAGAGAGAATAACATAGGGGTTTAATGTTTTGTATCATCCTAACATGCCATAGGTCTTAGGTAAATCCATAGAGAGTGTCTTCTCCTTTGTACTTGCATTATTTCCATAGCAGAGAAACCTCACCTTCTAGCTGGGTTTCCTCCCGTAAGGGTTTCCCGGAGAAAATCTTTGTGTCATTTTTTGGATGGTCTGTGATTGTATTTATTTTTCTCTATTTTCCTCGTTTTATCTATTTCATGCATAAGCAAAAAATCAATAACTATATATTTTGGAATCTAAAGTAATTTAACCTTTATAGTGTATATTTCAACTTTAATTATTAGATATGTTGTGACGAATTGTTCCATTGGAATATCCACGACAGTTTATAGATCAAATATGGATAAAATGTTTAATTGAACAACTTAAAAATGGGCGAATTCATTTAACAAACATATTTTTGATGCTGAGATAATTTTCCAAAATGTCATTAGTTTTGTATTATGATAGAAAATGTAATTTGTAATTGCATGTCACTAGTCACTAGTCATGAATCACAAGTTGTCATTATTTTATGGAACTACAAGGCCTAATAATAATCTATATTTTGGCATCATGGCATGTCACATGGGTGAAAAAAGGTCAAGGAGCATCGTCAGGCCTACATGGTGATAGCGAGTTTAAACTTCAAGGTATTCATTCATATGAAATCCATTGGAGCCTAGGGGAACAAATGTGGCTATTGTGACCCTACCACCTAGAGTTTGGAGGGATGAAAAAATGAGACATGATCCATTAACTATTAACCCAATGACCATTATTGGGTGATGCCACATGAACATGAATTACACCACAGAATGGATGGAGGCCTTGAGTAGCATCGAGAAAACTTGAGCTAAATTGGTAATTGATGATCACTAAGTAGTAGTTTTTTTAAATCAATAAGAAGTATTTTTATAGTAGTGTAAAAAATTCTCAAGTGGATATCACATAAGTATAATTAGAAATCATCAACCTATAAGGCTACACGAATGTGAAACTAAACATATATAGTTGAAGAGGGATATATAAATCAAATTCAAGGGAAGTAGAGAGGGGTATGTAAGCCATATTATAGGGGTAGTATATAAACTAGTGACTTTAACATGTCTATCATAGTAGCTCAACCTATAGAGGGGGTAGAAATGCACTACCTTACATCGCACCGGCTTGGCCTTTATCTTTATTCATTTTTCCTTCCTTTCTTTGTACCAACTAAGCCAAAAGATATTTAATGTGAGTGAGCTCCTTGTTGTGCCTACAGACCTCCCTGGAGATGGGGGTGAGGGTTATTTCTAGATAAGATAGCATATCTTCCATTCACTCCCTAAACTTCTTCTGCTCATCTAGATAGTTAGCAACACGTGATTTGATATGACACATCTTCTCAAGAGTATTTTTGAAGAGGGTTCACTAGTCTTAGGCATTCATGGGGTTCTCCATAGGAAAATCCAAAGGGGTGTTGTCTTTTGGGATCTTATTTTTTGTTGCAAGCCAATACTCTTCATTAATTATAGCTACCTCTTTGAATGCCTCTTTTAAGTGAATATACTTGAAATATGAATGCATGAACCTATTGTGGTCTACAAAATAGGTGGAACAACCTTTTAAAATACAACCTCTTTAAAATCCTCGTCACTTTCATCATCTCTATCAAAGGCCGAGGGAACATTGTGTTTTGGAGGGCACCCCATAGGCCTACGTTCTCTCCTCCTTTAGTTACGGGTGTGGGGGATTTATCATTCATTCCTATATATTCTTGTAAATCTAGTATTTCCTAGAGAATAATGAAAATTAAGCCATTGATGGGGGAGGGGAGATGAGTCCACAAAATAGAGTCCAATGAGTAGAGGATAAAAAACAAATATAATCCCAAATAAAAACCCAAAATGGAAATCATAGTGACAATGTACGAATAAGATAAGAACGAAACAAAATAAGATGAGAAAAGAGTAGACTAAATTCTAATAAAAATATAGAAAGGATTTAGTATGAGAGGGTATAATGATGGTTGATAAAGCTGCAGAGAGGGTAAAATATTTTTCCCATCAATTGTGATGAACCATCTCACAAACATAGAACCTATATTTAACTATTGAGAGTCTAACCCAACTATGATGGGACATGGTCCTAATGCTTGTTAAAGCCATAATTTCTTGGGTTCATAAAATTATGGAGGAATAATGACAAATAAAACTAGAGCTCGGGGATGATAAAACTTTGAAAATCCCACACTCCAAAGTCTAGGTCCTACTTTGCTTCATGATATCACTATAGGGTACCCTAATAGAACTTCCCACTTTTTCCATGGCACCTTCTTCATCTTCCAACCTCTATGTGTACTTGGCACTTGCACTGATACTACCATCTA
The DNA here is from genome assembly GCA_000966675.3 of Picea glauca. Lineage (NCBI taxonomy): Eukaryota > Viridiplantae > Streptophyta > Pinopsida > Pinales > Pinaceae > Picea > Picea glauca. The sequence continues at coordinate 132,267 of JZKD02S1611181.1, read as the reverse complement.
GCTCACATATCACCTTATTTGGAGTGAATACTAAGTAGTAATTACTTGTTACTAGTTAGACCAGTTAGTAGGTAAGTTCATTCTAGCATGTAACATAATACTAATAATAGCCTCATATATCATCTAATTTTATTCATAAACAATGGTCATTCCTTTAGGGTTAGGATTCAAGAATGTTATTCTATTTAGACACTTAGAAGTTACTTAAGATATACTTGGTCTAATGTGTCAATATTACGTTTGGGTCGAATTCCAACGGCACGTTCGACGCAATTTCCACTTTATATTATCGAGATAACGACAAACAACAGACCCCCTCAAACGTCATTTCACATGATGTCACTTTTCCAAAGACATAGATATCGTCTCTATTGCGATGTTTCATGTGGACAAGTGTCATCTCATATTTGACTATCCAAACCCCATATAGTCGTCGCTACAGTGACGTCCTAGACATCGGAATTTGGACGTCCCATTTCGTCAGTATCTCTACATGTTTTCATTGGGAATGACGTCTCTCGGCATCGTAAGACCGACGTAGGCAATGGTGGAAATAACAACGATACAGGGTATCATATCCAATGTGGTTTCTATGGGAGCGACACTCGAGGAGATCATAAGACCAACGTAATTAGTGGTGGCTGACTCCAAGACATGGAAAGACCAATGGCTTGGAGGTGGCAAGACCGATGGCTTGGAGGTGGAAAGAGCGATGTCTTGGAGGTGGAAAGAGAGACGTCTTAGAGGTGGAAAGAGATACATCTTGGAGGTGGCAAGAGCGACGTCTTGGAGGTGGAAAGAGAAGCGTTAAGAGGTATCATATCCGACGTGGTTGCTATGGGAGCAACACTCTAATGATGTTGCAATAGCGACTGTGTTGTAGGTATTTAAAAAATAAATACAATATCAATAGTGAGAGGGATAGGTAGATTAACCTTTGCTAATATACTAGCCATATCAATATTTAAATATATATCATCATTCTTAGGCAAGGTTGGTTGAGGAGGATGACTAACTTCCAATGGTAAAGGGGGTCTTGTATAATGAGGTTTAGGATCACTAGGATATGTCTTGGGTGTGTTATCACACAAACTCGCAATTGTTGAGCTAAAGTCCAAAAGCTCAAGTGAAATCATGCGTAACTTAAAGGGAAGCCCCTTGTCACCTCACCAAACCTCTTTCACTTCAAGCCATCTTTCCTCCGACTGAAGGGGGTTTCCCTCAATTAAGATTGCAAGGACTTAGAGCAAGGAATATCAATGTGGAGAGTGAAGTCCAAGAAAAATGTGTTTGGGTAGCTTTAGACTATTGAAGAAAGTACTTAGAGGTCTCAAGATCAATGTATTTTCATTGGGCATATGGAGTTAATGT
>JZKD02S1611170.1:104567-123304 GCA_000966675.3 Picea glauca | reverse complement strand
TAACTGAGAGATTCGCACAAAGTATGATGTTATGTTGTCATCATCATTCATCTTCATGTCACGGAGCTCATTCTTCAGACTCATTACTTGTCCAATGTTTCTGACTGAGAAGAGGATTGTTAGGGCATCGTACATCTTCTTCGATGAGTCAAGATGGGAGATGTAGGGTATCAAGTGGTCTTTTATAGAATCAACTATGATACTCATGGCATTGATGTCACCGTCTTTGAACTTCTCCATGGCTGCAACGTTCTATGGTTCTTTCTCTTTCCCTTCTTCAAACTCTGATTTCACGATATTCAGCACTTTATTCTTGGCAAGGATGAGATCAATCCTTGTCTTCCACGCTCTGAAGTTAGAAGCTCCATCTAACTTGTTCTCTGACTTCATAGAGTAAGTCATGGTTGCTTTGAATTGGTCAACCCTAGATTTGACCAAAAGCTCAAACTTCACGTCTTAGCTTTCTGAGAGTACCAGGAGATGTGCTAGGCTAGGGCGCATTGATCTATCTGGAGATTAGGTCAATCCCTTCATTTAAGGTGCCTCAACAAGAGGATTAGGGTTTCTGCAACTGCACCTACTAATAACCCTAGCGGCAGTGCTATGGTGACTGCTCCTGCTAGAAACCCTAGCGGCAGTTCTTCAACGAGCTTAATATCCTTACGGCTATGTTTCCTTCCAGCGGTTAGATTGAATGGAGGCGTGGGCCCATAACCTATTAGAATATAATGGATGTGCTCGTTTTACCATTGACAATATCACTATTGTCACCCAACCATAGGCCGAAGCCACCCTCCGAGCACCTTAACCTTGANAGAGAATCATTCCGGAAGCAAACCCTAGGCTAGATAGTCAAACAAAGGGTAGCGCACCTTTCCCTAAGGATAGCGCATCAACAAGAGCTAATCAGATAGTCCAAACCCTAACCAAGAGATAGTCCAAGCCAAACGTGATCTACTAGCTGCAGCAGCTGCAATGGCAGCTCTCCTCAAACCTGCACACAAGACTAGGCACTGCAGTGCGCTCAAGTTGTTGCTCTGCAATTCTGAGACTGCCTACCAGAATGAGAACTGGCCTCCTATATTTATACTAATTCTGGCTAACTGCCTGGGCCGACTTCTCATTCTGGGTATCTGTCTATTCAATATATATTAATTCTTCTGGCCGACTTCTCTTGGAAGCTAATAACCTAATATAAATTATCCTCTTGAGTCGACATGTCTTCTAGGGTTATTAGCCAACTCATTAGGGTTTCTTCTTGCTTTCCGGAGTATTCTATTCTTGCCAGGTTTACACGTGGAGGTAAATACCTCCCGCAGCTACCATAATATCAACAATTAGTTGTAGTCTAAGTCATGCATGCATGAAATACACTTTTTAGACTCAACTGCTAAAAATAAGACTTTCACTTTTTAACTAAAGTGAATTACAAAATAGAATTTACTTTTCAAAAATAAAATAGCTTTTCGAAAATAGAATTACTTTTCGAAAATATCTTGAAATACTTCTCGCACGTTCACATGGAAAATGCACGGAAGTTCTTGTCCAAGCTATAATTGTCAACAACACGTACCCAATATGTCATCAATTTGATATAGACTGTACTTGCTAGAATCCAAGTGCCCTAAATCCTCTTCTCTGATAATCTGGTACAATGATCACCTACAAAGTTGATAAATATATACTATGTTCAGATTAAGAATAAAGGGATACTAAAATGGGACTCACTCCATCACATTGTACAAAAGGGGCGAGAGAAGGTTGTTTAAAAGCATTAACTCTACTCCTCAATATAATACCCCTAGGCCGAACCCCAATTGTAATTGTACATATAGGCTGGTGAGCCAGGATATTTTAGGCCAGAGAGCCTTTGAATATATGTTTTGAGGCCAAACTGCTTGCGTGATTAATAGGTTGGACAGCCTGGATGCTAAAAGGCCAACAAGCCTATCTTTGTAATGTGTAATCACACTCAGATTATTAATAAAAATACATCATTGTTGCAGACCAACCAGACAAAAGGGTATGGGGAGCTAGAAATCCGCTATAAGGGAGAAGGGGGGCTAAGAGTCTAAGAAGACGAGCTAAGCCAAGGGGTCTTAAGCCCAAATGAATATTATATTAATATTTCCTAAAGCCTAAGTTATATGATATTTTATCCTAAGTCCTAAGGATGGGGGAAACGTATCATCCAAGTGGGGACAAGGTAGTTCCCAACATGACAAGTGTCAAGTTGGGAACATGCATACATAAAGTTGGGAAATAGTGTATTTTCCATCATTCACTCATCACTCTCATCCCTCTCACTTGCACCCCACCATCCATTAGCCATACCTATACTTGAAAAGCCTTGGAGTTGATTGTAACCAGCAAACCTGGGTAACTTGAGCGGAAAAAGCAAGTTGTCAAGCCCGTGAGCATTCTCTCTGGGTGAGAGAACTGTTGGGAATCGTTTTCCCTGTGCACTAGACAATAGCTACAGAGCCTTGAGACTTTATGTCCAACCTGTTGCTGAAGCCTTGAAAGGGAAGTGGGATAGTCGAAGGACTGTTGAGTAGAGAAGGGGTACACTTCCTGTGGTGGGACAAGCTATGGGAAATGAGAGGCTATAGGCTAGTTTCAACAGTTGGCACCTTGACCTGAATTTGATTGTGCTGGTTAGACCTTAGTCTGGCTTAGGAAGCCTTCCCTGGTGGAGTTTCTAGCCTCATCTCGAGGGTGACCAGTTGCTGAGAGTTTATGAGAAGCAGAGTCTATAGCTGGAGGAAAGTCTGAGGTCTACACTCAATTGGTGAATTACTAAAAAGATAAGTGTCATTTTAACTATGTTCTTTTATGTTATTTATTGTGTGAATGCTTATATAATTTTTTGTATTTTTACTATACATGTTTATGCATGAATTGTATGTTGTTTCAATTGCCTAATTGTTGCATATGAAGAGCATGTTATAAATTAAATGGTATCAAAGGCAGAATTGATGAGTGGCATGGCCCAGCTTGGGGCTGGGGATGCTACAATGTGGTATCAGAGCTCCAGTTTCTACACCGAGCTTGCCTGGGCCAGATAACAAACACAGAAGTGAAATTCGCAGAGTATGCATGCAAACTATTAGAAAGAATATCGAAAAGGGAAATCTACAACATGCTAGTCGAAATTTCTGCAGTGAAATTTGGAAAATTTTGTGAGTAAATTGAAGAAATTTAGCAACCCAAATTTTAATTGCAGTATGAATAAGTTCGGGCCTATAGATGGTCGAATTTCAAATTTATAGTGTACCTATGTCGTAATTGGGAGCAATTGGGTGAAATGGGGCGAAATTCGGCAAAAGCCCCAATTTTTGCAATTAAATTCATGGAGAAATTGAACTGGATGAGTAGAGTTTCAAGAGCAGAGGTTAAATTGATGCTTACAGGGCTAAATTGGTTGTAACGAAGCTAGTTACAGAGTTACAATGGCAGCCCAAGGATATAATTATGAAATTGTGTGTTTTTTGCATTTTTGAAAAAAAAAATTGGAAAATTTTGGGTATTTTTTTTTGTACAGTGACATCAGCAGGACGTGTCAACTGACGTGGAAGAGGTGACGTGTACTGTCACGGTGGCAATGGTGGTAGATGGTAGTGGTGGCAGGTGGCAAGTGATGTGGAGCCGCAATGGATGAGCACCAGCCTGACCTACAGAACCATGACCTCAAGTCCCCAGAACTATTATTTTGGGGGTACCCTAGTGGTTTTGGAAACCACCAAGGGGGGGCGAAATGAACATGGGACCGCCACGTCATAGGGCCAAAAACCGACAGTTTCCATTTCATACCCCCTCCCCTTTGTTAAAGGTCGACACGGTGGGGAGGGCGAAATGCAACCCCAACCGTTGATTGTCGTCGATCCCTCCCGATCCACCACCGTCGAATCTAACCGACATGCAAGTTTGTGCGCGCAAAGAGAGTTGGCGTAGGACGGGGCCCAGTCATCCTGATGACAAATGAACAGATGTCACATGGGCAATGAAGGGTTATGGGGCCCAAAAACTAAAGCATGTGTCTGCCCACAGAGGTATGGAAAAGAGGAAGAGAGGGGATAGAAGGTGGTGGAGGTCGATGAGGCAAGGCCAAGTGGGCAGGGGTAACATAGTGCCACCACGAGGTGCCAGGTGGACCGAGATGCCACGTCAGCATCCCAGTCAATGGAATTTAATCAAATTTTTCAAAAAATAATGAAAATTACCAGTAAAATTAGAGTATTTTCCAGGTGCTTAACTTGCAGACCATTTTTGGAGGCCTAAATGACATTTTTAGAAGTCCAATTTTTATGAAACTGTATGTCCTTCCAGGGCACAAGTTTTTGCATCAAAAATGATAAAGCTCGAAGAGAGCTTTCTAATGGAATAAACTGTTCATAAAATGAAGCCTGTATGCGGGAGTTACAGGCCAAACAGTGAAAGGTAAAAATGAGGCCCAATTAACTTCCGAAGGCCATAACTTCCTACTCAAGAGTCAGAATGGGGCACTGGAGCAGTCTACGGAAAGCTCTTGAGCCACAAAAGACAGCCCTAGGGTTGGATTATGAATCTGGGCACCTAAAAGTGCACAAGAGGAGGTAGAAGATACTTGTAGCCATCAATGCTAAAAATACAACTTGGCCTAAAACTTCAACAGGTTGTAACTAGCAGCCTGGAACTCAGATGAAGGTGATGGTCCAAAATATGGTCGTGAAGGAACCCAGTTGAGCTCCTGTCAAACTTCCAAAGGAGTTGGAGTAAAAGATCCATGGACCTAGCCAAAATTACACCTAGTTGAAAGGTGTACAAAAGGAGAAAATGGGTACTGATCAAATGGCCATAACTTTCTGCTCATAACTTGGAATTGAGCAAGAAAGCAATTGTTGGAAAGGTCTTGGACAGAAGAGTCCAGGAATTCACCCAGAAATCTGAATTGAGCTGTATAATCCACAAGGAAACAAAAAAGACTATTTCTGGTGTATTTAAAGGGCAAAATGGTGCATAAATTGATAGATTTGTTAAATTATCATAGTCTAACAAATCTTATTTCCTGCAATTTTGCAGAGTTAAGGGGAAATAGATCAGAGCAAGATCAACAAAGAGACCAGAGGGCATGGAAGAGGCACAGAGAACTTACAGCCATGAAGATGAAGTTAGGGGGTTGTGTGTCAGCATGGGTAATGTTGGGATAGAATCAAATGGGCATGGAGAAGGCAAAGAGGAAAGCATAAATTTGGTAGAGACTATCAAGAGTCTGCAAAGAGATGTGTTAAGCTATAAAGTTGATAATGAGAGACCTATGAAAGATAAGGAGCGGTAGGATGGCTTCAACATCAAGTTGTTGCAGAGCTTGGACAAAATAGAAAAGAAAGTGGATAAAGAGACAAAATCGAGCAAGTCAAGGAGTCATAGATCTCATGTGAAAAGGGAAGAATCTAGAAGCACTGGAAGGCATCACCATCACTCACCGAGGCATTCAGTTGGGAGAGCACACAATACTTCAAGTCCATCTCCTGTCAGAAAGCATAGTAGAGGGTCTTGGGTAAATGAACTTCAAGGAGAAATGAATAAGATCAAGCCTCCTACCTTTGATGGTGAGAACAAGAAAGATGAGGATGCAAAGACTTGGCTATTGGGAATGAGGAAGTATTTTCAGTTGCACAATTATTCCTGACAGGCAGAACGAAGAATTGTCATTTACCAGTTGAAGGGAAAAACATCAAAGTGGTGGGACCAGCTTGTGCAAGTAAAGCACATTGATGAGAAGAAACTCACTTGGAAGCAGTTCGAAAAGCAATTTCAAAAGAAATACTTGACCAAGCATTACTATGATAGGAAGATGAAGGAGTTCTTTGAACTCAAGTTTGGAAGTATGACCTTGGATGAGTATGAAAGGAGATTTTTGGAGTTGTTGAAGTATGTTGATTTCATCAAGGATGAACAGGTCAAGATTCAAAGATTCCCGAGTGGGTTGCCATCAATATTCAGTGACAAGATACAATATGATAATCCCAAGACATTGGATGAAGAAATAAGGAGAGTCGAGTGCCTCTATGATCAGCGTAGAGGAAGATCGACTTTCCAAAAGGCTTGGGAAGATAAGAAGAAAGGTAAGATGGAGCAGAGGAAGAAGGGGAACAAGCCACCATTCTTCAAAAATAATTCTCAGGGATAGCCAGCTCCAAACGAGCCCAAAATGACAGAAACCTTGGGAAAAATGTTGAATTTAATGCAGCTGCAAGAGCCATTATCCTGGAGGATGGCATAAGACACTAGTTGTGGACTAGGGCCCCCAGTACACTCCTGGGGTTCTTGGTCTGGGACCCAGCAGTTAGAAGCCATGGCAAAGTTGAAAAGACCCTTATGAGGGCCCCAAGTAGATAACTGGGGTTCTTGGTCTGGGACCAAGCAGAAAGACCCTTGTATGGGCCCCCAGTAGATGACTGGGGTTCTTGGTCTAGGACCACGCAGTAAAGACCCTAGATGTATTATAGGGCCCCTAGATATGTTACAAGGAATCCTTGCCCTGAGCTTGGATTAATCCTTGGATGTGTTCCTTAGTGGTTGATATAAGTCCCTAGAAGTGTCTAGGGCCCCTAGATGTGTTCTAGGGTACCCATGCCTAAAGAATGGGTTGATCCTTGGTCTTGTACCTTGGTGGATAAGACCCTAGATGTGTTATGGAGTAACCTAATCTTTGATCAAGTAGATCTTGGTGTAATACCAAGATGTGTTGGTGTGTGATCCTCTTCCTCTCTCTTAGTATGGTCCACAGGACCTAGGAGAGATTATGAAGATGAGCATGACCACATTGTGGGATGTACCCCTTATGCAGTGATGATAAAGTTAATTGGTTACCTTGAGAATCATATGGACATGTGTTGCCACTAAGAAAACCTCTCTATCTCTCCTAACCCCTTGATTGTTCTTCACCCCTTTGGTTTTGAGTTTGGGTTTGAGTGGGGGCTTGTAATTTTGTTTTTAGGGCTTAATAAGAATATTAAATTAATATTTCAATGTGACATTAAATTAATATTTATATTAATTTAATAAGTCATATTAATTATATTTTTATAACCTAGACCTAGCCTAAAAACTATATATAGAAACCTCTCCCCTCATTTTTCCTTACACTCACACTCTCTTCCCTTCAAGTATGGCGGATTGCTCTGAGGCTCTACTGTTGTTGCGGCCTCCCCTTGACTGTTATTGCGGCCTCCCCTTTGACTGTTGCTGCGGCCTCCCCTTGACAAGCAGCTACGGCCTCCTTTCCTTGTTGTTTGCCTATTCCTTTATTGTTGAGTGGAGGGTAATTTTGTTGCTGCCAGAAGTCTTGTGGAGAGTTGTTGTGTGTTGAAGGTTTATTGTTGCCAAGAGTCTGTCGTCCCTTTCACTAAAGGTTTCATTGTTGCCAAGGGTTTGTTGTGTGTTAAAGTTTTTACCAAACCTCTCCTAAGTGGCTGGCGTCCCATTCTTTGGGTTGATCTGAAACCCTTTAGGGATGCAACCTCCTTGCTGGCCCTTCACCTTTGGCAGCTGTCACCTATTTTTCTCCTTGCAGATTGACCACGTTGGACTGGAACAAGGGTTTGAACTAGAACAACAGTTTGGACTGGAACAAGGGTTTGTTTCTAGAATTTTTTTGCTTGGGATTTTTGTGGTCTTTGTGTGAGGTTTCTCCTTGGTGGCAAATCAATCCTACATTCTCATTGTTAAGAGATCTAACCCCTTGAGGTTGATCCATGAGCCCTAGACTTATCTGAGCACATTCAAAGGCTTATCATCACACTTATGTGTCAAATTCTTCTTCAGAGGTAAGTTGAAATTGCATTTTTAGTTTTATCTATTGTTTAGTTCAGATCTACTATTTTGAAATGCTTAATGGTTTAGATCTATTAGTTCAGATCTAATTGTTGTGCATGCTCAGAAATATTATCTAACTATTGTGCATGCTCAAAAATATTGTTATTAGTTCAAATCTAATTATTGTGCATGCTCAGAAATATTATTTGGTTCAGATCTAATTGATGTGCATGCTCAGAAACATTGTTTGTTTCAGATCTAATATTGTGCATGTTCAAAAATATTATGTGGTTCAGATCTAATTGATGTGCATGCTCAAAAACATAGTTTGTTTCAGATCTAATTGATGTGTATACTCATAAATGTTTTTATAATACAAATATGTTTAGAGTTATTGTGTTCTTGTTGATCTAGCCAACAAAAATTTTAAAAAGGTATATTTCTTGTTATTTTCCCTATTTCTAACAAAAAAGACCAAGGCAACACCCTATTAAATGTTGGGGTTGTGAGGGAGATCACATGTACAGAGATTGCCCTCAAAGAGGTGAAAAAGTGAGGATTGTTCACAATGTAAAGCAGGTTGATACAGTTGAGGACATGGGCAAAAGCATGCCAAAGATGTATGCACCCTTGAACAACAAGCAAGTTGAGTTTCAATCCCACATGATTGAAGTGGAAGGTAAGATCAATGATCAACCTGTTGTTATTTTAATTGATTAGGAGCTAGTCATAATTATATAGATCCTAAATTGGTGGAAAGATTTCATTTGCAAATAAGAAAGCTTGGGAAATCTTGGCTAGTTCAGTTAGCTATAGGAGCTAAAAGAAGAATTAATGATATGGTTAAGGAATGTCCAATGGACATGAATGGACTGAGCACAAAGGCAAATTTGAATATCATACCCTTAGGTTCTTATGATTGCTTAATTGGTATGGAATGGTTGGACAAGCACCATGTTGTCCTAGATTGTTACAATAAGTCATTTACTTGTTTGGATGAAGGAAACTTGAGAACAGTTCAAGGTATTCCAAGGGCAATAACCATCAGAGAGGTTTCAACCTTATAGTTGAAGAAAAGCTTCGGGAAAGGATGCCAAATATTTGCAACTCATATGGAAGAGACAAATAAGGATAAAGTGTCAGGCATTGAAGACTATGCAATCTTGAAAGAGTTTGAGGATGTATTTGGAGAGATACCGGGGTTGCCACCAAAAAGAGATTTCGACTTCTTAATTAATTTGATTCCTGGAGCAGCCCAAGTATCCGAGACTCCTTATAGGATGAGTACACCAGAGTTGAAGGCATTGCAAATGCAACTTGAAGAACTTCTGAAGAAGGGGTATATACGCTCAAGTGTGTCACCTTGGGGTGCCCCAGTATTATTTGTGAAAAAAAAAAGATGGTACCTTGAGGCTTTGCATTGACTTCAGGCAGTTGAATAAGGTGATTATAAAGAACAAGTATCCTTTGTCAAGGATAGATGATCTTTTTGATCAGCTAAAAGATGCAAGGATATTCTCCAAGATTGATCTCAGGTCAGGCATCAAGTGAGAATTAAAGAAGAAGATTTCAGCAAGACGACTTTCAAAACAAAATATGGTCATTATGAGTTTACAATGGTGCCATTTGGGTTGTCAAATGCACCAGTTGTTGTCTTTATGTGTTTGATGAATGGTATCTGCAGAGATTACTTGGATCAGTTTGTCATTGTCTTTTTGGATGACATACGTATTTACTCCAAGTTTGAGGAAGAGCATGAGCAGCACTTGAGAATGGTGCTACAAGCGTTGAGCATCAATTGTATGCAGAGCTGAGCAAGTGCTCATTTTATTAGAGGCAGATTCATTATTTGGGCCATATCATTTCAGAGGAAGGGATAGATGTGGATCCTGGGAAGATAAGAGCCATAGAGGGATGGTCGGTACTAAACAATGTCTCAGAGGTGAGATCTTTCATGGGACTTGCAGGTTACTATAGAATATTTCTTGAAGGTTTTTCAAAGATTGCACACCCAATCACTTCTTTGCAAAAGAAGGGTGTGAGATTTGAATGGACTTCTGATTGTAAGAGAAGTTTTCATCACTGGAAGAACTTGATGACAAGTGCGCCAATTTTGAGGATTGTTGATCCAAATGAAGATTTCGTTCTATGCACCGATGCATGCAAGGAAGGTTTTGGTGGAGTTCTTAGTCAAAATGGGCATGTGATATGCTACGAGTCAAGGAATTTAAAAGAGCATGAGAGACATTATGCCACTCAAGATTTAGAATTGGCAGCCATAGTGCATGCCTTAAAGATGTGGAGGCACTATCTCATGGGAAAAAGATTTGAGTTGAGGACGGTCCATAGTGGTCTGAAATATTTGTTTGGACAACCAACTTTGATTGCCAAACAAAGTAGATGGCTAGAATTTCTCAGTGAGTATGACTTTGAGATAAAGCATATCAAAGGCAAGGAAAACAAGGTGGTCGATGCACTCAACAGGAGGGTGCATGAGATACATGCTACATCCATTATAGCATGTACAGATCCGATTTGAAAGACAGAATTTGGAAGTTGCACAATCAAATCAGCATTACATGGAAACAAGAAAAAATTACAGCAAGGTAATTTTCAACAGAAAACTCAAGATTCTGAGCTAAGGGAGGATGGAATCCTCGTGTACAGGGGCAGAGTTTATGTACCAAATTTTCAAAGGCTACAAAATCTAGAGCTAAGAGAAATGCATAGTGTGCCTTATGTTGGGCACCGAGGGTACCAGAAAACAATTGCAGCTGTCAAGAGCCAATATTTTTGGCCAGGTATGAAGAAAGAGGTGGTTGAGTATATTGCTAGATGTTTAGAATGTTAGAAGGTCAAGGATGAGCATAGACATCCAACAGGTTTGCTACAACCATTGCCCATTCCTGAGTGGAAATGGGAAGTTGTAACAATTGATTTCATCACTAAGCTTCCTAGAATAGTAAAACAAGATGATTCCATCATGGTGGTGGTGGATAAGCTCACTAATGTTACTCATTTTATTCCAGTGAAGTTAACATTGCAAATATTTATATGAGGGAAATTGTCAGGCTGTATGGTGTGCCTAAGGCAATCGTTTCTGATAGAGATCCCAAGTTCACAACAAACTTTTGGAAAGGATTATTTAAAGGATTTGGGACAAAGCTGAACTTTAGCACAACATATCATCTAGAGTCAGATGGACAAACAGGGAGGGTCAATCAGGTGATTGAGGATATGTTGAGGATGCATGTGATGGATAAACCATCAAAATGGGAAGATTACTTACACTTGGTTGAATTTGCTTATAATAATGGATATCAGGCATCTTTAAAGATGGACCCATTTGAAACATTATATGGAAGAAAGTGTAGTACACCAGTGAGATGGGAAAACCTAGCAGATAGAGCAGTGGTTGGGCTAGAATTACTCAGGGAAATGGAAGAACAGATGATGAAGATTAAATAGAATTTAAAGGTTGCTCAAGACAGGCAGAAAAGCTATGCAGATAAGGGGCAGAACTCACAGAGAGTTTAAAGTGGGTGACCATGTGTTCTTAAAAGATAAGGCCAAGAGAAGTTCCCTGAAATTGGAAAACTGATCAAAGTTGGAAGCATGTTATTGTGAACCATTTGAAATCCTGGAGAGGATTGGTCATGTTGCATACATGCTTGCACTACTTGCATCCATGTGCATTCATAATGTATTCCATGTGTCTTTGCTTAAAAAGTATGTACCTGATGCTAATCATGTAATTGATTGGAATGCGATTCAGGTGGAGCAAGGAGACTTCCGAGTTCAACCAGTGTGCATATTAGATCGGAAAGTCAAGTTGTTATGGAATCGAGCAATAGGGATGGTAAAGGTCCAATGGACCTATTACGATCCTGAAAAATGCACCCTGGGAGCATGAAGATGCCATGCGAAAAGAGTACCCACATCTTTTTGAAGATGTTTTATTGTACGTGTGTATATAATGCATTGAGGACAATGCATAAATAAGGGGGGGAAATGTAATACCCCTAGGCCGAACCCCAATTGTAATTGTACATAAAAGTTGGTGAGAAGGGATATTTTGGGCCAAAGAGCCTTTGAATATATGTTTTGAGGCCAGAGTGCCTGTGTGATTAATAGGCTGGAGAGCCTGGATGCTAAAAGGCCAGCAAGCCTATCTTTGTAATATGTAATCACACTCAGATTATCAGTAAAAATACATCATCGTTGCAAACCAACCAGACAAAAGAGTATGGGGGGCTAGAACTCCACTAGAAGGGAGAGGGGCACTAAAAGTCTAGGAAGAGGGGCTAAGCCAAGGGGAAAGCCTAGGAGAATATTATATTAATATTTCTTAAAACCTTAGTTATATGATATTTTATCCTAAGTCCTAAGGATGGGGAAACGTATCATCCAAGTGGGGACAAGGTAGTTCCCAACGTGACAAGTGTCAAGTTGGGAACATGCATACATAAAGTTGGGAAATAGTGTATTTTCCATCATGCTTACCATCATTCACTTATCACTCTCATCCCTCTCACGTACACCCTGCCATCCGCCAACCATACCTGTACTTGGAAAGCCTTGGAGTTGATTGTAACCAGCAAACCTGGGTAACTTCAGCTGAAGAAGCAGTTTGTCGTGCCCGTGAGCATTCTCTCTAGGTGAGAGAACTGCTGCGAATTGTTTTCCCTGTGCACTGGACAATAGCTACAAAGCTCTTAGACTTTTTGTTCGGCCTGCTGCTAAAGCCATGAAAGGGAAGTGGGATAGTCGAAGGACTGTTGAGCAAAGAAGGGGTACACTTCCTGGGGTGGAACAAGTTGTGGGAAATGAGAGGTTGTAGGCTAGTTGCAGCAGTTGGCACCTTGACCTGAATTTGATTGTGCTGGTTAGACCTTAGTTTGGCTTAGGAAGCCTTTCCCTGGTGGAGTTTCTAGCCTCAACTCGGAGGTGACCTGCTGCTGACAGTTTATGAGCAGCAGAGTCTATGGCTGGGAGGAAAGTCTGAGGTCTGCACTCAATTGGTGAATTACTAAAAAGATAATTGTTATTGTATCTGTATTTTTTTATGTTATTTATTGTGTGAATGCTTATATAAATTTTTGTATGTTTAACTATACATGTTTATGCATGAATTGTATGTTGTTTGCATTGCCTAATTGCTGCATATGCAGAGCATGTTATAAATTAAATGGTATCAGAACTGGAATTGATAAGTGGCATGGCCCAGCTTGGGGCTGGGGATGCTACACTCACAGACCTGCATCCTGAAATAAAATTTTAACTACATTGAATTTTTTTAGAAAGACTGAATTAGAGTAACAATATTTAATATATTTTAAAAAGATCACAGATAAAATATATCAAATTAGGGAAGCCAATAACAGAGATCCTTGATTTTAGGTCCTAAATACACATACAGACAAGAATACTGTTACAGCCTGATCCACCTTCTTGGTCTGGCTAGACACTTAAATATTAAGAAAATTCTATGCTCATAGGCAAATTATTGGAAAAATTTATACATATTGGACCACATATAGGGATCCATATGAATCACAAATAATGCTGAGCAGGTCTGAGAAAAAAATTCTGGTTGGTAATTACTAAAAGACAAAAACACGGACATTTTCCCCCAAGATCCACTTTAATGTAGTGTGTCACATACACCGCAATTAAAGCCATTATGTTTTAGACTTTAGTAATACACAAGCATTGACAATGTCGCATGGTTCACTAGTGAGTCAAATGAGTATTTTTAGGATAAGTGAACCCCTTTTGATTGAAGAAGATACAGAACTGCTTACAATATCAGCTCCACGAGACAATGATGTTTGGCTAAGAAGCCATGACTTCAGGACCTCAGAAAGACTTGATCAACCGCATTATCATAGGGAGTACTCTTGCTGGGTTTTGAACATGGGTCATCATCATGGCAAGTGCTCCAACTGTCACAACTCAGCAAACTTGAGTCAACGTAGTGTTGAGCTGTCCACCAGGGTTCCATTCTTGCTGGGGTTTGCCTCACCACATATCACAACTTTAAAAGAAAGAAGGCCGGGTGCAAGTCCTGGGCAATTTGGCAGAATGAGTGACCCTCAAACCTAGCAACTGAGCCAATGGAAGTCTACTCTTTGCAGTGTAACATCTCACAGAATGTTTCTTGAAGCACTTATAAAATAATAATAATACACAAGCATTACCCTGCCTACAGCAGCATACACTGCTAATATTTTTTTAAATAGTAAATTCACTTTTAATGATCCATAGGGAGCTACAAACTCCAAATCCACATTAAAATTTAACACAGTACCTAAGTTGCACAGATACAGAAATAGTATCTAAAATGGATACAACAATTTTCAGAAAATCAGAATACAAGACAGCTAGGATATGTCAAATACATACATATATATATATATATATATATATATGAAAGAAACCAAGAGACAAAAAATTTCAGAATACAGTTCTTGAATTTCGAATTTGGCAATAAAGCCCAGCAAAATTTATCATTAAGAAAGGCACAAGCTCTCTATTTATAACTTGATTTCTAAGAAATTCGTGTTAGAAATCCTTTTTAATTTTTTTAATATTTTGTTGTGACAGTATTACGCTGACCAAAATGTCTGCTGAAATGGTCAAAACGTTGGCTGAAACAATCCATACACCGTCTGAAAGACTGAAACAGAGCATACAGCATGTCAAAATTTTGAAACGCAACTGAAACATTTCAGCCGTGCTTCAGCAGGGTTTAATACAAGGAAGTGTTTCCAAATGCCGAAATGCATTTCCAGCACTTCCAGGTGGAGTTACTGGTAGCATATGGTACAAAACCATCTTCCACTAGTGATATGGTAGAAGCAGGATATCCCACCGCCCTTGCAACTCATGTTTTTTCTGCATCTCGTTCCGAAACTCTACCTCTTCCCCGTAATACTCGAATAAAGCTCGGATCCGCGCGTTAACGAGGGGTGATAAACGGGCGAGGATACGAGAGTGAAGATCGACCATCGGGAGGAAGAGGTACGGTAAGTTACTCTCAGACCGTAGAGAGGGAGAGGTGTTTTTTTAGACTCAACTGCGACGGTTTATGAGAGGTAAATTACCGTGGGAGGGAGAAATATGAACCTTCCACCTCTCCCAAGAAAGAGCAACGCCTTTACCAATTTACCAATTCACCATGGGATAATAACTAGCATAAACTGCAAATGCAAGAGAACGGAGAATGTATCTTTCAGTGATTACTGCTAAGGATTGCAAAAATTAATCCATTGTTACCAGACTCTTCAAGTCCAAGTCTACTCCCCAGTTTGACTCTGCTCTTTGAGAAACCAAGTTAAATCAGCTCCTCTGAATATGACTCAAAATTGCCTCCTTAGTATGACTCGAGTCAAATGCCAGTCAGATTGACTCAGTAACTCCGYAGTCTGATTCGCAAACTAGATTGTCCGTCAATAAAARCACGCATATAAAGCCAAAAAAATTCACCCATTTTGCTTGYCTGGCCCGATTTCATAGCAGASATTAGYAGATCTGTCAACTGTCCAGTATCCATGGGGTTTTGTACGAGCTACTATTGAAAATTTGCATCTYATAGACAGGGTAAACTTTCATATTAATAAAAAAAAATTGAAACTTGGTGTTTTTCCAAAATTTCCCAATTCAACTACTGAATTGTTCCGTAGTGTCAGTCCACTCTCACTCTTCMCCACAAAATACAACATTCATTCCAGAAAAATGAAAATTAAATAAATGAACAAMTAACTTGCTRAACCTTTATTAAAAAAACTTACTAAACCTTGGATGGTTAAGAGAAAACAATCAGAGACCACTGGTATTGAAGAAAATGCAAATCACACATATAAGAGTACAAATGATGACACAAAAAATTTCATGCATTTATCTTATTGCTCCCACATTGCCGTCAAAACCAAAACCCTTGCAACAAAACTGACGGAAATGACGGAAAATTTGCACGCAAATGACGGAGAAATTAAAGCAAATGAAATACCGCCGTCTTCCTGCAAGAGATTGACGACGCCCTCGACCTGCGAAGTCCCCTTGAGCACGACGACGGCCTTCTTGGTCTCTGCGACAACCGTCAGCGCCCGGGCTGCAGGCGCGAAGGAAAATGCCCTCTGTGGGATTCGAACCACGGACCCCTTGAACTCGGACTGAAACGGATGGTGGCCATTTGATAATGTTAAAGGAGATGCCATAGAGGCAGCGATGATAGTCTGCGCCGCCATTGCTGCTGCCAGAGCTTGTTGCATGTGTGAGACAGAGTGGAGGATGGAGGAGATAAGAGTGCTTTCGGCTATCGCGCCGTCTAAGGGCTCCGCTAAATTTAGTGGGCGGTGGAGTTTTTTCTTCCCCAATATTTAGAGATAAAGTGGAAGTGAGTTTAATTTCGAGGTGGAATGTGTGCTTGACACGTCACCTCATGCGAAAGTTCTAGTTAGATTCACTTCGATGATTACGTATTTAAAACTTTGAGGCAGAGATAAAGTTCAACGCACCAATTTTATTCGTTGGTATTTTGGCGTTATTATGCATACTGGTTAAATTTGAGCGCATTTACCTACTTTTTGCTTTTTTAACGGTCATAACTGGTAATTTTGCAAGTCATTTTTTACGTCTATTTAATTCTTAAAACCGATAAATTTATGAGTGAGTTGATTATTTACGCTTTCCAATATGACATATATTATCAAAACCACATTATCATGGTGGTTAATATAGTTACATAAGTCATATTATTCACTTTTATAATAATAATAAATAGATAGAGTTAAAGTAATTAGGGTTTCATTATTGTTATCCATATTATTCACTTTTATAATAGAGTTAAGGCTGGTTTGTTTCATTATTTTTATCGAAAGAAAAAATTAAAGTTATATTTTAAAGTTTTAATATAAAACAATTCAAATTTAAAATTGATGTTAAAATAATATACAATTTTTAAAACTTGTGTAATTCTCGTCTATATCATTCAACAACTTGAAGTTGGTTTTGGATAACTTATTGGAAAAAATAAATACATAATTCAAAGAACTCAACTACAACTGGTAAGAGGCGGCATTATTCATTTGATATAAAAGAATCAAACAAAAACGCACTATTCATTATATGATTCTTTTAAAAACGTTAAGCATAAAATTAATTATTCACTGGATATAAATAATATTCGTTTACAGCAGCCAAAGTAAAAAAGCAAATGTAAAAACGATTATTCATTTACATTAATTAAAAACGTAAATGTAAAAGCAATTATTCATTTGATGTAGCAGAAAACCTAAATGTAAAAAGGATTATTTATTTAATGGAGTGGAAGTTACCCAGTCACCCATGGCACCCCACGCACAGCTGGTGGAGCAGCTGTGCGCCGCCCTAATCACCCACGCCTCCTCAGTCACTGAGCAATAGCGCTCTCCCTCACTCACCAACGGATCCAACGGATATTTGGTAAGGTAATTTGGATTGCACATCACTTTAAAAAAAAAAAATTAAATCAAAAAACTTAAGACAAAAATTGTAAAAAAGGGTAAAAAATCAAATCATATAAAAAAAACCTAAAAAACTAAGTAGAGTAAAACACTTAAATTTAATACAATTTGAGTGGGCTTAATGGTTAAGAACATGTGTTTCTTTTTAAGAGGTCACAAGTTCATATCGGGTATGTATACCTCCGACCATGACCTTAAAAATAGATTATTATTATTATTATTATTATTATCACCTTAATAGTCCATTTTAATGATTGACCGATATTTTTTGTCATGTAAAAAAGTTAATGATTAAAATTATAGTCTTTCATTTATTATGACAACTAAGAATATTTGAAGCATATAAAATCTTGTGCATTAAAAACTCATATGTAATATGACATATATTAGATCAACAAGGACTCAAATCTCAGAAGGACGGGTACAATATCAATACAACTCAATTTCTCAATTATATATTAATATATAATTTGTGCTCATTACAAGTGTAATACAAACGCAAACAAGTACTAGTAATTTGTAACTTTCACCATTAGAGGTCTTTCAACCAACTTGGGGTCAAAGTTCAAATAGAAATACAAAGTAAAGAAGGGTCAATACAAAAACTACTAAAGGGTTGTGGAGAGAGCATCCAAGAGATATTGATGATGAAAGAGTGCCTGAAAATCAGAAAGTGTCATGATTTCATATCAAGAATGCTCGTTGTCTGGACTTAGTGATTTAACATATGTGATTTAACATATTTTTTTTGGTCCTAAATACACATACAGACAAGAATATTGTTACAGCCTGATCCACCTTCTTGGTCTGGCTAGACACTTAAATATTAAGAAAATTCTATGTTCATAGGCAAATTATTGGAAAAATTTATACATATTGGACCACATATAGGGATCCATATGAATTACAAATAATGTTGAGCAGGTCTGAGAAAAAAACTCCGGTTGGTAATTACTAAAAGACGAAAACAAGGACATTTTCCCCCAAGATCCACTTTAATGTAGTGTGTCGCATACACCGCAATTAAAGCCATTATGTTTTAGACCTTAGTAATACACAAGCATTGACAATGTCGCATGGTTAACTAGTGAGTCAAATGAGTATTTTTAGGATAAGTGAGCCCCTTTTGATTGAAGAGGATACAAAATTGCTTACAATATCGGCTCCACGAGACAATGATGTTTGGCTAAGAAGCCATGACTTCAGGACCTCAGAAAGACTTGATCAACTGCATCATCATAGGGAGTAGTCTTGTTGGGTTTTGAACATGGGTCATCATCATGGCAAGTGCTCCAACCAGTGTTGCCAGAGCGTGGGAGCAAAGCGGGAGAGGGAGCGGGAAGCGGGAGCGTGAGAGCGTATTTTTCAAAAAATGGTCGGGAGCGAAGCGTCTCCGTAGCATTTATATATATATATATATATATATATATA
>JZKD02S1611170.1:88933-100499 GCA_000966675.3 Picea glauca | reverse complement strand
GCCCTCGACCTGCGAAGTCCCCTTGAGCACGACGACGGCCTTCTTGGTCTCTGCGACAACCGTCAGCGCCCGGGCTGCAGGCGCGAAGGAAAATGCCCTCTGTGGGATTCGAACCACGGACCCCTTGAACTCGGACTGAAACGGATGGTGGCCATTTGATAATGTTAAAGGAGATGCCATAGAGGCAGCGATGATAGTCTGCGCCGCCATTGCTGCTGCCAGAGCTTGTTGCATGTGTGAGACAGAGTGGAGGATGGAGGAGATAAGAGTGCTTTCGGCTATCGCGCCGTCTAAGGGCTCCGCTAAATTTAGTGGGCGGTGGAGTTTTTTCTTCCCCAATATTTAGAGATAAAGTGGAAGTGAGTTTAATTTCGAGGTGGAATGTGTGCTTGACACGTCACCTCATGCGAAAGTTCTAGTTAGATTCACTTCGATGATTACGTATTTAAAACTTTGAGGCAGAGATAAAGTTCAACGCACCAATTTTATTCGTTGGTATTTTGGCGTTATTATGCATACTGGTTAAATTTGAGCGCATTTACCTACTTTTTGCTTTTTTAACGGTCATAACTGGTAATTTTGCAAGTCATTTTTTACGTCTATTTAATTCTTAAAACCGATAAATTTATGAGTGAGTTGATTATTTACGCTTTCCAATATGACATATATTATCAAAACCACATTATCATGGTGGTTAATATAGTTACATAAGTCATATTATTCACTTTTATAATAATAATAAATAGATAGAGTTAAAGTAATTAGGGTTTCATTATTGTTATCCATATTATTCACTTTTATAATAGAGTTAAGGCTGGTTTGTTTCATTATTTTTATCGAAAGAAAAAATTAAAGTTATATTTTAAAGTTTTAATATAAAACAATTCAAATTTAAAATTGATGTTAAAATAATATACAATTTTTAAAACTTGTGTAATTCTCGTCTATATCATTCAACAACTTGAAGTTGGTTTTGGATAACTTATTGGAAAAAATAAATACATAATTCAAAGAACTCAACTACAACTGGTAAGAGGCGGCATTATTCATTTAATATAAAAGAATCAAACAAAAACATGATTCTTTTAAAAACGTTAAGCATAAAATTAATTATTCATTGGATGTAAATAATATTCGTTTACAGCAGCCAAAGTAAAAAAAGCAAATGTAAAAACGATTATTCATTTACATTAATTAAAAACGTAAATGTAAAAGCAATTATTCATTTGATGGAGCAGAAAACCTAAATGTAAAAAGGATTATTTATTTAATGGAGTGGAAGGTACCCAGTCACCCATGGCATCCCATGCATCGCTGGTGGAGTCTGAGTGGACTTAATGGTTAAGAACATGTGTTTCCTCTTAAGAGGTCACAATTTCAAATCCAGAGGGGGGTATGGTATGTATGTAAGTCATTTGATGGTGAGCTAATGAACAGTGATCATGTTATTAAGTAAGATGATAGATTCTCTATTATATATTAATATATAATTTGTGCTCATTACAAGTGTAATACAAACGCAAACAAGTACCAGTAATTTGTAACTTTCACCATTAGAGGTCTTTCAACCAACTTGGGGTGAAAGTTCAAATAGAAAGTAAAGAAGGGTCAAAACAAAAACCACTGAAGGGTTGTGGAGAGAGCATCCAAGAAATATCGATGATGAAAGAGTGTCTGAAAATCAGAAAGTGTCATGATTTCATATCAAGAATGCTCGTTCTCTGGATTTAGTGCAGGGATAGAAAGAGGGGAAGGGAGGGGGGGGGCTCGTGTCCTTCTATCCAGAGATTGTAAGAGATAACTCCCAAAGGTTTTTGTAGTGTTGCCTTTGATAGATGATCAGCAGCAAAATTATGTTCACTATGTATATGTATGTGACTGAGCTTTTTGTATGTAGATTGTAAATGTCTAATTTTGTCTTGCCATGCAAGGAGGGAGACCACTTCAAGTTTTCCTCTATCGTTCAGTCACTCAATGACAATTCTGGAATCTCCAAGTACCTGGAGGATATCTATATGAAGTCTAGAGGCTAGGTATAGCATGACCCAAGCACCTAATAGTTCTGCCCTAGTATTGGTCCCTGGGCCACAATTGTAAGCCCACTTGTAGTAAGTGTTTTCTGAAATTTTAATGAGTCCTCCAACACCACTCTGGAGTCCATTTGTTGTTGTTGCACCATTAAACCAGCCTGTAGTAATATCATCAATCTTAAGTATCAGAATGCATCAGGGATGTTTTATCTTATTGCCATGAGAATCATTCCAGGAGTAGTAGAGTCCAAGGGCTTTGTTGGCTGCAGATCTGTCGCCCCTGGACCAATGAAGGCGGTCTTCTGTATTTGTGAGTTGTATGCCAAAATGCCTGAGATTCTAACAGAAGTTGGTCCATTCGCACGCTACTTCTGAGCTAAGTCCAAGCGAATTACTGGAGATCCAGGTATCGGGCAGTGCATCCGATCTAGAATTGGCTCTTATTAGGTGTTGTTGGAAACCGTCCCAATTGAGTAACTTCAAATTCCAATTGATTATTTGGCCTCTGATCTCTTTCAACTATAACGCACTTCTAAAAGTTATTATGCATATTGTATTTCAGATCATTCTATCGACAATGACCATACAATTAACACTCAGTTTATAAGAAATATCAGAAAATCAGAATTTGAATTTGACATTCCCAACTGTAAGGGTATTTTCTCATAACATGTCAAAAGGTAAAAGAAAAACACTTTATATTTGAAGAGCTTCCATATCTCAGACTTTAAACTGGAATGGCCAAAGTTCCTTTTCCCTTCACATGAAATTCATTTTAACTATGATCTCTTTGCTTGTCAAACAACTTAAGGTCTTTGAATTGAAAAATTACACCATACAATACAAACCGAGGTTATCTCTTATCGTTTTCACGGCTTTCACAGGTTTGCAAATCTTACTCATTCATAATGTAAAAGTAATAACAAATGGTCTACTTCTCTTCAGTTGTCAAATATTGGTGTACAAAAGTTTAAGCTTGATTCTTGTTGTGGGGACTAATTTTCAAGTTTTTGTGTTGATGTAAAAAAAATTATACCTAATATAAATTTGTGTTAATTTTTTCCTGAAAAAAAAAGCTTGATTCCTGCAAATCGAAGATTACTCTGATTTTGATGTCCCATCGAGAAATTGAGGGTGGAATCCCTCTAAAATTATTTTCCAAAGAGGATGGTCGCCTTGTGAACAAAGTACCAATATCCCCCATTGTGAGTGACATGCACGAATTTCTTTTTCTTTGCAGTGAGACGGTAGTCTTATTACAACAACAGCAGGATTTACCTTTGGTTTTTACTCGTTTGGGGTGGATTTCATCTGGATGGATGAGGGGTCACGTGGGAAGGGGCTCTACATTGAAGTTAGTTTGTTTTTTTCAATGGATTAGGCCAGGGTCACGTGGTAAGAGGTTATGCATTATCTATTTACTTTGATTTCAGCTCTGTTATGGCACCTAAAAGACCAAAAGTCGAGTTCCTATTACATAATAAAGAGGCGGGGCTTTAAGAAAGTTGTCCATCCATGGTAGCTCGTTATTCCTTAACTTTGGAATATTAGGGATGGAGTGGAGAGCATCCATTTTTTATTTTATTTTAATTAATGTAATTAGAGGCCATCTAATTTTTTCAGTATTTTAATTAATGTAAAGATTCTTTTAAAGTCTTTGTAATTTTGTAAAAGAAAATGAAAGTTATGAATTGTTAATTTTTTAAGAAAATGAATGGAAGTTAATAGAAGTTGGGAACTGTTAATTTTTTAAGAAAATGAATGGAAGTTAATGGAAGTTGTGAACTGTTAATTTTTTAAGAAAATGAATGGAAGTTGTGAAGTGTTAATTTTTTAAGAAAATGAATGGAAGTTGTGAAGTGTTAATTTTTTTAAGTTGTAAAGTGTCATGCAATATGATAGTGGTATTGCTTAGGGACTTCCATATACAATATGATAGTGGTATTGTTTTGGGATTTCCATTTGAAATGATTTGCAACTTTCTTCAATATTTATCAATAATAAGATGATTTATTTTTTA
Source organism: Picea glauca (assembly GCA_000966675.3). Lineage (NCBI taxonomy): Eukaryota > Viridiplantae > Streptophyta > Pinopsida > Pinales > Pinaceae > Picea > Picea glauca. Next base: position 96,449 of record JZKD02S1611170.1, on the reverse strand, counting down.
ACTACTCAATATTTATTAGTAAGATGATTTATTTTTTATTTATGTAAAAATCTAGACCACAATAGAGGGTGTCTAACTTAATTATTGGCAAATGGGGCCAAATTATATGAAATCTTGGACATGGAGGAGGGTGAAGACCAAAATGGACAATATAAAATTCGAAATTAATAATTAATCAATATATAAACAAATTAAATTTATGCATTTTATGCATAAAGGTGGATCCCTATTGCCAGATATTGATCATGGTATTGCTTGAGATTCTTCCACAACACCCCCTCCGCTCTATTGTGTAGGAGTGGTTCTCTACCTTTCATAGTCTCGCTATATTCACATTCACTACACCCGTGGGCCTAGATCCACTAACAATTGTGAGCTAATTGCTTTAAAAAAAGCTATTATTTATTGCCTAGGACAAAAAATTCAAGAAACTACAAGTGTTTGGACACTCCAAATTGGTTATTGATTGGGCTAACTCAAGAGTGAATATTTCAACTCAAAATCTAATAAATATTTTGATTGTGAATCTAATAGATGAGTCAATTCTACAAGGAATTGAACACGATAGTAGACAATCTGTCCAAGGAACCTTTATGAATTTGTAGACAATGAAGAATCTAATGATACAGAATTCACACTATAGGGATAAAATGAAGGAAGTTAATGATGTAAACAATAGTTTTAGTTTTGATTTCTGAATTTTGAATTTGTAAATAGTGAAGAATCTGATTCTATGGAACTCGATGGAACTCTCACTATAAGGATAAAATGAAGAAAGTTAATGATGTGAACAATAGTCTTAGTTTTGATTTTTGAATTTGTAGAGAGTGAAGAATCTAATACTATGGAATTCACACTATAAGGATAACATGAAGGAAGTTAATGATGTAAACATTAGTCTTAATTTTGATTTTTGAATTTGTAAGATAGAACGTGGTAGGCACTATAGAAAGTTTTTGAAATTATAAGAAAGTTCAGTAGATATAGGATGACAAAAAATGAATGAATCTTGTTTTATGATGGGTAGAAACATGTATATTCAACCCATGAATATAAGATTTTTTCCAAGAAAAAAAATATAAACAAATTAAATCCAAAATTTAAATGGATAAAAAATGATAAGTCAACACATTGTAATAAATATATAAACAAATTCGTTGACACTATATACTTTGATTTATATATTATGTATTTTATAAATCCATCCCATGTACATTATTTCAACTTTTGATTACATTGAACGTGTTTTATAAGGGAGGATTCCTTGATAGGTCTTCATCATCTGTCTGAAGCCTATAACATAAGGCCATGTATCGTAATCTTTACACTAGACCTGTCACCTATCTGCAGTGTGTAGTGTTTTCTACGACTAATTTCATTTGTTCCATTTAATGATTTTATGAACATCACCATCATTGTCTCCATCGACACACTAAAAAATGTATTGTAATGCATCTATTAATGTGTATATGAACATCACCACCATTGTCTCCATCGGCACAGTGAACAATGTTATGTATTGCATCTGTTAATGGGTAGATGAACATCACTGCTAATGTCTCCATCGACATAGTGGGAAATGCAATGTATTGTTGTCGTTAATGCATACAGTGACCTGTATATGGATTGGCCTTTATCAGGCCAAAATTTTCAACAATCGAGTTATGCCCTTAACAATGGAGTTTTGTATCACCGGAATAGCCCCAAAATTTGGACTCCACGACCCTCGAGTGTTTTGAAAATGGTAAGTGTTTTCTTCCTTTTCACGAAGTTAGTAAGAGCTCTCTTCCTTTTCATGAAGTCATTTTGAATCATAAATTTTCCTCAATGGATGCATCCTCCACGCTTCAAATACGTGAGCAACAGACTAAAGCAACCTTTGTTGAGGAGGAAAACCAATTGTGAGACACAAATAGTTGAGAAAAGGAAGACACCTTGCGAGAATCACCTCGTCGAGGCATTTCTTGATCTCCTCCTTCAAAATTTTGATATTTTTCCTCCACATTCCCTCTTTTGCTTTCTCAATCTGTTGAATTTCCTCCTCACAAAGGGTGTTAGGGCTGGCAAGGCAAAAGAACTCAAGATCCTCTTGTAGCTCTCGCAGGATGTCGACGTCCTATAGCTACACAGTGCTCCTGTAGAGATAATTCAAGACGAAAACGAACCTCTGGCCGTCCCTATCAATTTTGATGATGAAATTCGTGTTACTCTTGTCATCCTTTCCCAAGTGGTAGAGAAATAGGGCGGGAGGCATGGACTTCCAGTCCGCACAAAGCATTTGCCGCAAGGCTTCAAACACTATTAAGAACCAAATAAATGAATACAAAAACACCACAATATATATAGAAGAAGAATATGCAAAATCCATTTCATTACTATCAAACCCTTAAGGTAGGGCAACACCATACAATGGATCCTATTGTGGAAGGGATCCTCTCCTATTCACTTGCCTCTTCGAGGGGGCATCCTCCTATAGAGCTACAACTCACAATACAATAATTCTCTTCATATCCCATTACATTGCTTGAACCCCTTTATGTAGTGCTACCATCACCTAAGAAAATTCTAGAGGAGGAATCTTCTAGAAGTAGAACCTTCTAAGAAATCATCTTATATTTATTATATCTAACTACCCATTTATTATATCTAACTACCCATTTATTATATCTAACTACCATAGTGGGCCTTATTTAATAATATAGTGGACCTAGTCCACCTTACATTGAATGNTGTGGACCATAGTGTTGAAGTAGAGTAGAGAAACAGGGTCCCATTGAGAAATGGTAGCCACCATGCTGAAGTAGTCCAACCGCCATTGTAAACCAAGGTCCCATGTCCAATTGCTCATGTGAACCCCACATGAAAGATATCGACACCCAATAACCAACTAAAATGATGCTCTCAATACTGACACATATCATGTGGATCTAAACAAGAATATCCATCCACATAGTGGGAGATGATCAAAGATGAATCTGGAAGGAACAATATCATTGTAGAATATGCAGGTTGAACGCTAGTAACTAGCTCCTAATGTGGGACATTGATGTTCTCTACAAAAGGTGGAGTAGATTCATCAAACAAAATATCGAAGTGGTTGTCATCCCAGAAACGACAACTATCCATATACCAATCATCGCAATTGGCCTCAAAATCATACCATGCATATATTTTTTGATTATATTCATCCCTGAGGTTTTCCATAAGAAATCTCTTCTGCATGTTATCCAAAGAATCTTGAATACTATGAAAACTATCATTGAGACCATCTACAAAGCCATCCAATCTGTCATTCAATGTGTCAAACAATTGGGCTTTGAATGCTTTAGTAATTTGTAGAATTTTTTTGAGGGTTTGAGAAGAAATATCCATCTGAGCACCGTATGAAAATTTATGAACTTAGCAGTCCCGCCGCCGTCACAAAAAAACCCAAAAAAATAGAACAATAAATTACTGCAGAAAATCGCGACGTTTTCCAGAAAAAAACCCTTAAAAACTATTGAATTTAAAATGCTCATAACTTCACTTCCCGGACTCATGTTAGGTAGCTAGAGAGGTAGTAGTGGGGGCCCAAAGGGCCCATAGTGGTAATAGTGGAGGCCATTCAATGTAAGGTGGACTAGGTCCACTATATTATTAAATAAGACCCACTATGGTAGTTAGATATAATAAATGGGTAGTTAGATATAATAAATGTAAGAGGACTTCTTAGAAGGTTCTACTTCTAGAAGATTCCTCCTCTAGAATGTTCTTAAGTGATGGTAGCACTATATAAAGAGGTTCAAGCAATGTAATGGGATATGAAGAGAATTATTGTATTGTGAGTTGTAGCTAAATAGGAGGATGCCCCCTCGAAGAGGCAAGTGAACAGGAGAGGATCCCTTCTATAACAGGATCCATTGTATGGTGTTGCCCTACCCTAAGGGTTTGATAGTAATAACGCGATGGTTTTGCATATTGTTCTTCTATATATATTGTGGTGCTTTTGTATTCAGTTCTTTGGTTCTTAACAAGTGGTATCAGAGCACTTTCCTTGGCAGACATTGTGGACAAATATTTTTTATTTTTGTAGATTTTTTTTTTTCGGAGAAGAAAAAAGAGGGCAGCGACATTCAAGAAATTCTTGGTATATTTATGTGAAAATTTTGCAGAAATAGGTTGTATATCTAAGTTCCTCTCAGAAAAACACCCAAGTTGAAAAAACAAATCGTTTGAAACRGAGTCCGGGAAGTCAAGATATTAAAGTTTTAAAATCTGCAATTTTCCAGGGTTTTTGCCCAAATAAATTACAGATMTGAGTTCCTCTCACAATTCTACCCAATTTCAAAAAAAAATCAGCGGAAACGAAGTCAGGGAAGTGAAGYTATGAGCATTTTAAATTCATCATTTTTTTAGGGTTTTTCCAGGAAAAACCGCGATTTTCTGTCGTAACTTATTGGTCTATTTTTTAGGTTTTTTCATGACGGTTGTGGGACCGAAGAGTTCATAGGGTGCTCAGATGGATATTTCCTCTCAAACCCTCAAAGAAATTTTACAAATTACTGAAGTATTCAAATCCTAATTGTATGACACATTGGATGTTAGATTGCATGTCCTTGCAGATGGCCTCAATGATAGTTTTGGTAGTATTCAAGATTCATTAGATAGCATGCATGAGAGATTTCTTATGGCGGACATCAGGGATGAATATAATCAAGAAATATATGTTTGGTATGATTTTGAAGCTGATTGTGATGATTGGTATATGGATAGTTGTCATTTCTGGGATGACAACCACTTTCATATTTTATTTGATGACTCTAGTCCACCTTGTATAGAGAGCATCAATGTGACAAATCAAGAACCAATGATTATTACCAATGTCCATCCTGCATATTCTACAGTGGTATTATTCCTTCTAGATTATGCTACGACCCTTTTCCACTATGTGGATGGATCTTCTTATTTTGATCCACATGACATGTGTCAGTCTTTGGAGCATCATTTTGAGTTGGTTATTGGGTTCCAAAATCTTCCACTGGGAGTTCACATGAGCACTTGGACATGGGACTTGGGCTTACAATGGTGGTTGGACTACTTCAGCATGGTGGCTTTCCTTTCTACATGGGACCTTGGTTCTCTAGTCTTCTTCAACATTATGGTTGTACATCAAGCGTTGAGGACAACGCTTTCATAAGGGGGATGGAATGTTAGGTAGCTAGAGAGGTAGTAGTGGGGGGCCAGAGGGCCCATAGTGATAATAGTGGAGGCCATTCAATGTAAGGTGGACTAGGTCCACTATATTATTAAATAAGGCCCACTATGGTAGTTATATATAATAAATGTAAGAGGACTTTTTAGAAGGTTCTACTTCTAGAAGATTCCTCCTCTAGAATGTTCTTAGGTGATGGTAGCACTATATAAAGAGGTTCAAGCAATGTAATGGGATATCAAGAGAAATATTGTGTTTGGAGCTAAAACTCATTAGGAGGAAGCCCCCTCGAAGAGGCAAGTGAACATGAGAGGATCCCTTCCATAATAGGATCCATTGTATGGTGTTACCCTACCTCAAGGGTTTTCTCTATATTATTGTGTTCATGTTATGGTGAATGGTTTATGGTTTATTCTTGGTATTATTGAAGTATATTTGCAGATCTGGTATAGGTACTTAACAAGCACTGACCTTCGACCTGCAACACCATCCAGTCATTCTTGTCCTACCATTTCTTAGCTCTTCCTTCCAGTCGGAAAAGGTAGCCTGCATCATTGAATGCATCGATTTTCCTGATCAAATTCTAATTCCATAGTTCATGTGTTTTAGACGGAGTAAATTTGATTCAAACCGAGATTGAACTATGGAGAGTGTGTTCACCCTACGCTCAACAAGTGACCATCCTGAGAGGGACTTAAGAGCTAAGTATCACAGATTTTTCGAACCCTCCAACAAGCATCGGGAATACTCTTTTTCCTTTTGGCAAATTTATGGCCCAAAACGCATACAAAATACTCTTTTTCTTTTTTTTTGGAAAATTGAGCAATAAGTCATGAATAATGAGTTTATTTTGTAGCTTAAAATTCATGAGTTTATTTTGTAGCTTAGAATCGCATGAGAATACTCTTTTTTTCCTTTTTTGTAAATTGAGCAATAAGTCATGAGTTTATTTTGTAGCTTAGAATCACATTCACAATACTCTTTTTTCTTTTTTCTTTTTTGCAAATTGAGCAATAAGTCATGAATCATGAGTTTATTTTGTAGCTTACAATTCACGAGTTTAAGCAAACGATGTTATGGCTTTTAGGAGAGTTTATTTTGTACCTTACAATTATGACTTTTTCTGCTCACAACTTAAGCAAACAATGTTTTGGCTTTTAGGAAAGACCGCATCAACAATTACTGGTTGATTGTGCATTTTATATCAATGTTATTGATATTGTAGACTGTATCTTGTAGGCTGGATTAATAAGAAATGTAACTTTATTTTTACATGTTTCTTCTTCCTCTTCCATTTTTCTTTGGAAAAGTCGGTTATATATTTGTGATTGTTGCAGGTGGGCATGTGGCTGGGCAATTTAGTTTTTGAGTTACAGAATTGTTGAAAATATTTTTCCAGATATGGAATGCATATGGACCTTGTGAAGTATTCATTTTCCATACAAAGACAAAATTATATGGTCTTTAAACAACGTCACCACCCCAATTCACTTTGGTGTTTCCTCCCCCCTGCTTCAGGGGTATGCTAGTTATTTCATTTAATTTTTTATTACTGTTGTTTTGTTATTTTATGTGAACATGTCCCTCATACTGGGTTATAGAGCACCTCGCTACTCTTTGTGCAATAAATATAAATAAAGGGCACTTTAAAATAAAAATAAAAAACCATCATAAAAAAATTCTTAATGGTTTGGAGTGACTATCAAATTTATATCTCGAGAGTAACTAAGTAAATTCTCATGGTGTGTTAAAATGGTTTGATAGAGTGTATCCATGTGGTGTGTCTATGATATGACAAAGCTACCCAAAATTTGTTTGTGTCCATGGTGTATGGAGCACAAGTAGGGTGAATATAGCTATGAATATCATTCTTTTGGCATTGATGTTGTGTTTATTTTAACTCAATAAGTTCCCATGGTGTGTTAACGTTGTGTGATAGAGTGTATCCATGTGGTGTGTCAATGTTATGACAAAGCCAATGCGAATTTGTTTGTGTCCATGGTGTATGGAGCAAAAGTAGGGTGAATATAGATATACATGTCATTCATTTGGCATTGATGTTATGTTCATTTTAAGTGATTATATCGTTGGTATTTTGATATTATTGTTCATACAATGGAAGTGTGGTAATGGATTGGAGCTAAAAAGGTGTATGGATGCACTACATATGTGCATTAACATTTTTTTTCGGTAGGGGATCAACCTCCATAATTGCTTTGATCTAGACTCCTAGACAATCATAGATAACCTACCCATTGCATTAGTTTAATATGGTGTGTTAACATTGTGGCATATAACATTCTTAAAACAAGAGGCTATATATGC
>JZKD02S1611170.1:48733-60203 GCA_000966675.3 Picea glauca | reverse complement strand
GCTCTCAAACCCTAACGCACCAGGTTGCGCGAGTATGGCTCACAATTCCGCTCTCTGGTAGCAGCCTCTCCATCTCATAATTAATATGTATTGGAATGGTTCATAACACATATCTAACTATAAGACTTAGTGAAGGGCTATAACTATATCACTAATCAACATGACTAATCATGTTATTCATATGTTGATGTTATCATGTGTACAACAATGACATGGAAACACATTGGGGCTATAGAAAGTGTATGGATGAGCTACAAGTTGTGTGTTAACGGTTTTTTTTCTCTTTTTTTTTTTTTTTGGGGGGGGGGGGGGGGAGGGTAGCGAGTTGACCTCCATAATTGCTTTGGTCTAGACTCTTGGAAAATCATATATAACCCCCTAGTACATTGGTCTAATGTAGTTTGTTGACATTATAACATATAACATACACAAAACAAGAGCCTATATATGCATATAACATACAAAGTACATGTAGAAATCATGTGGCTCCTAGGACATAATGAATAACATTAATGTTTAACAAAATTTCAATACAACAATTTGTCATTGTAGTGAGAGGACTTACAATATCACATAGAAAATAACCATAACTTAAAGATGCTCTAAGACATGACACTGGAATTGTTGTCGATGCTAACATCAAAGTGAGACAAAATGATATTACATCAACTTGACAACTTGCACTCCAAAGCCAACATCTAGACTAGTAAAGTTTTTGGAGTGATTAATACCATTTAAAACCATCTCCATCTCATAATTAGTATGTATTGGAATGGTTCATAACACATATCTAACTATAAGACTTAGCAAAGGTAAAAGTATACTTAATCAATTTTGCTTATGTGTGACTCTAAAAGTCATACATTGGAAGCAAACATCATAACACATATATATTTATAAGGAGAACATTAATGTGGAATGAAATATTAAGTCATACATTGGAAGCAAACATCATAACACATGTATATTTATAAGGAGAATATTAATGTGGAATGAAATTATATTTCATGCACAAGGCTAGAAAAAAGCATGTTTAGCTTCCATGCCCTTCCTCATGTGCGAGGGTGGCCCTTCCTTACTTCCTTCATATCACTCTTTTCTCGCTTAAATTCTCAATTTCAAGAACTAAAAGTTTAGCATGACTTTCTCTTAGTATTTTTAGCTTTCAACGATGAAATAACAATGGAGTTGTTTAAGTTTGAAGCCTTGATATTCTAGTGTACTAAATATTAGGGTTTTTTAATCTCATATGGGTGCAAATAGTTTCCAATGTTTTGTGCCATTTAATTTTAACATATTTGGTGAGTTCATTCAACATCGTATGATCTTCAATGCTCTCTTAAATCCCCCTCTAAAATCTCTTGCGTAGAGCTTATCATCATCTCAATGTAGAAAGATGTGAAGCATGGTGGCAAGAAATGACGTGACAAAGGCTTCATAGCTCCTCTCATGCAAAAATTCAAGAATATTTGTCCATATATACAGACCTTCATGTTAACACCAACCACCCAAAAAGCGTGGGATAAGGGGCACTTATACCGCTACTCTTTTTCAGTCAAAATTAGCCCTAACTATGTAGGAAGTCAAAGTTCGACCTTTATGTTGGAAACTTTTCCCTTGAAAATTATAACCAATTATAAGACAACCCAAATCATCATATTTTCAAAAAATCAATTGAAAAAAGAAAAACTGTGACTCACCCCAAAAAAAAAACTCTCACTAAAAATGAAATGATTTGAGTACCCCATAATTCACAGCGACCCAAACAACCCTTCAATGATACGTAGCAAATTGTAAAAGTTTTCAATTCTATTTAGTTTTTTTTTATTGATTTTTATAAATTAAATTTGACTTACATTCGTGCATGTATATATAAATTAAATTTGACTTACATTCGTGCATGTATATATACATTCTTGTTAACACCAACCACCCACGCAAATTTTGAAAGTTTTAAATTCTATTTAGCTTTTTTTTTATTGATTTTTATACATTAATTTGACTTTTTGTTGTTTATTTTTAAATAAATATTTGTAAACTTTTTTATTATAATTTTGTGGGTGGTTGTCGAGATCTATATGACTTGAAGCCTAAGTCATTTTAGTCTATTGAGGACAAGATCTTTGATCATAACTACCCAACAATCTTACGATAAACACCTGTTTCATTTGTAACTTTCCAATGCTCCTTATGATTTTGGATAAGGTACAAGTTTATTTATTTCAATAAAGTTTAAACTATTCTTCTTTGTTTTAGGTGCCACCTTCCTATTCTCTTCAATGATTTTATTCACCATTGTAACAATATATTCATTATTTATAAGTTGGTTTATGGGTGAGTTATTAAATGGAAAAAGTTAATTTTTTAAGTCTATTTTGTGTGAGATAAAATCTTATCATGGTTTTTTTTTTAAATTCCAACCATTAAAATCATCTTAAAATATGCCAAAATATATAAGATAAAGTTTTAGGATAAAAATAAAATTTTAACAAAATTATTGTTAAATTTGAAAAAGAGTTATTAAAAAAATAAATTGAGTTTGTTCACTTATTAACTTGTTTTTTAATTACAACATAAAACATTTATACTATGGAAAAAAACTTCATCAGAATCAACGTAATGAAATGATGCCATTTGTCCACCAAAATCTTGCTACATGTGCATTTTGTCAATCCAGTCTTATTAGTCTATCTCATCCAATAAATATTAAGCAACCAATCATTGACTCACTTCCTGGTGCATCATGTCAGTTTGATGATGAATAATGTGCATCTAACCAACATGATGCACCAGACAGTGAGCCAAATGTGCATTTTGTCAATCCAATCTTCGTTGTCCATATGGTCCATCTTTGAGAAATATTAAGCAGTCAATTATTGGTCCATCTTCGAGAAATATTAAGCAACCAATCATTGGCTCACTGATTGGTGCATCTTGTTCATTAGATGTTCATTATTCATCATCATAATATGTGCATCATGTTTGTTAGATCTATATTATAAAATGCACCAAGAGTGCAGCGATGATTGGCTCACTACATGGTATTTGATATTTCTGGTCCATCGTTCCTCTTTGCCATCCATCCTATTGTCCTCGTCGTCCCTCTTCTTAAAGTTGTCTGTCTGAATCCAGATAGAAAAGGAATCTACTGCAATTTCCAATAGATGGATATATATATAAGTTGCCTATAATCTCATTTTAGGAGGCTCAAAACGGAAATTGGAAAATCCGATAGTAGAAACTGAAATTAATAGCAGGACACATAGAGCTTATGTAGCAAAGATAATGATAAAAATAATTTATGGCGAAGCAAAACAAATACCTCCCTGAAATCAATGGCCTGCATCGGATTTTACCCTCAGTTTTGTTGGTAGAACATATACACACAAATCTCCAAAGAACTTGAAATAACAATGAAAGGTGACAGACGATATTGTTGTATTTAAGGATACAGTCTGATGATCTCCAATGCAAATTCAACAACATAGGTATTGTCCATGCATGCACATCGAAAATCAATGATGCCGACACAAGAAATTACTCCAAGACAGAGTCTCTCATGCCGCTTTTAGGCATTTTCTATGAAATCAAAGCCTCTGGAGTCAGAATGGGCCAATGTCATTTGCTTTGCATTGGCACTAACAATTATTATATCACAACCGTGAAATGTGTTGGGATTTGGTGACAACGAATTCCTCCAAGGATGGATCTGGATCCTATTATTCTGCGTTGGTTACAACTAAATAGACCAAGTTAGAATATGGATAGGGATTGCATTTAATATTCAGTTTCTTGTCTGAATGTATAAATTCATGTAAGCCTGTAGAGGCAAAAACGACTGAGTGTGAGTGAGCTGATGTAATCTCCATGATCAGAATACTAAGACAACCGATGCCTATGTTTGGTGGATGTAGCCCAACATTTGGGTGAACCACGTGAAATCCTTGTGTCTATTATCTCTATGTGATTGTTAATTATCATTGTGAATTGTGTTTTCCACATTGTCTCTATGTGATTGTTAATTATCCTGGTTAGAGCTGGTTGGAGGAGCTTCAAATTATCAGAAGAGCCATAGAAGTGATGTGTGTATATTTCTACATTTCTGCAAGTCTCTCCTCTCAAAGGTCGCACAACCAATAATGCACACTTCTCACGTGGGTAAATCTTCCACATTTTCGCAGGCCAGCAATAACGGGAGGTGCAGCGGTGCATGAGTAATTTTTCAACATTTCCAGTCTAGGAGTGTGTACAGTGCGTAAACTCTTTGAGATACCCGCACTCCAGCTGCACGGGAGGTGCGGTGATTCCTCACTCCATGTGTGCAAGAGGTGCGGCGACGACTCAATGATATAAATCAAAGTTGCAACTCTCTTAAATTAATTCGCATGGTAAAGTCACAATCTCCTTTAATTTAACTTTCGCATGATTTTATGGATTAAACGGAATTTAAGGCATGGTGCGACTTGTTTTGAAAGTTTATGCCTTATTTTTATATATTATATTGTAGGCATAAAGGTGGAGGAGTTAAAGTGTCAAGTCAAGTCGGTGAAAGTTAAAAAGGTTTTTATGAAGTGAAAAGTTTAAACTATTAAATATTGTACGGGTGGAAGAATGTATGAAAAAGGTGTATTTGTATTATAATGCATAAAATACAAGTGGGTGGATACCTTATATAATATATTTGAGGTGGCATTTCTTATATATTATTAAAAAGGTTTTTTATTTAAGCTTTTTTACCAGTCATTTTTTCACATCATTTTTCAAAGGGTCTTGGTTATTATAAGTAGTGATTTGAGCATTAGGAGATTTTGTGCTAATGGCTAAGATGTAGAGTTCGAAGTTTGAAGTTGAAAAGTTCAGCGGTAATAACAACTTTGAGCTTTAGAAGCTCAAGATGCAGAATCTGCACGTGCAACAAGGCATGGTGAAGGTGTTTTTTGGGAAAATCAAAGCAACCCACGACCATAACAGATGATGACTGGGATGAGATGGATGAGAGAGCACTGAGTGCCATATGCTTGTGTTTGGCCGACGATGTTCTGTTCAATATTGTCTCGGAGAAGACAACAGTCGGTTTGTGGACAAAGTTGGAAAGTCTATATATGACGAAATCCTTGACGAGCAGAATCTACTTGAAGAGATAGCTGTACAGTTTGTGGATGAAAGAAGGTACAAAAGTTGTTGACCATTTAAATACCTTCAATACCCTTATAGTTCAATTGACTAGTATGGAAGTTAAATTCGAAGATGAAGTTAAGGCTATTACACTATTGTGTTCGTTGCCTGAGTCTTGGGATAATCTAGTCTCTTTAGCTCAATAAAAGTTTTAGACTATGACTTTGTTGTGGGAGCTTTGTTGGCTGAGGAGATGAGGAGAAAATCTAGTAAAGTAACCTCAACTTCAGAAGTGATGCTGGTCAAAGGTCGAACTAAAGAGAAGAATGAGAGAAGTTTTTCTCGATCTAAGTCAAGACACAGAAAGGGTAAAGGGAAATGCTAGTACTATGGAAAACTAGACATCTCAAGAAAGATTGCTGGAAGAGAAAGGAATCTGAAGAAAACTCTACGAAGGAAGCAAATTTGGCTGTAACAAATTCAGGTATAATTGATCAAGTTTTATCAATTTCTAGTAATTTACAATATCAAGAAGAATGGCAGATAGATTTAGGTGCCTGCCACCACATGTGCTTACATAGAAATTGGTTCATTTCTTACCAATCTGTTGATGAGGGTGTAGTGTTTATGGGAAATGGCATTTCCTGTAAAACTGTTGGGGTTGGCAGTATTAGAATCAGGATGTTCGATGGTATTGTTAGGGAATTAACGGATGTTAGATATGTACCTGAGCTTAAATCAAATTTGATTTCATTGGGAGTGTTGAATTCTTGTGGATATAAGTATACAGTTCAAGGTGGAGCTCTCACATTGTCGAAAGAGAATTTAGTAATGATGAAGGCAACACAGGTTGATAACCTTTATAAGCTGGAAGGAAGTACTGAAGTAGCATCTGAAGTGACAGATGTATCTTCTTGTTTATGACAGAAGCATCAAGGTCATAAGAGAAAGAAAGAATTGCAGGTACTAGTAAGCGGTAAAGCATTTCCAGACTTAAAATCTTTGTTTCTGAATTCCTGCTTGTTTTATATCTTTGCAAGTTATGATGATGGTATAAGGGGATGTTGTGTGTGGGATACTTTTCACAAGGTCATCATTGACAAAGATATTGTATGTATGGAACAACCAAAAGGGTTGATTCAAGATCACAATGGTAAATTTGTTTGCATGCTAGATAATTCATTGTATGGCCTAATGGTACCCAAACAAATATACAAGATGTTTGAATCCTTCATAGTGAGTCAGAATTTTTCAAAGGGTAGGAATGACTATATGGTTTATAGTACATTCACAGTCTCGATGTTCTTTGCTGATAATATGCTCGATGCAAGCCGAAGCATGGATAAAATCAGTAAGAAATTGACTCAGGTGGACAAGACAATTCAGATGAGGGATCAAGGAGCAGCAAAACAAATTATGGGCATAGAAGTACGCAGAGATGGTAATAGTAAGCTGTGGTTGGAGTTTAGTATGAACATTGTAAAACCAGTTTTTATCCCTCTTGCTTTCCATTATAAGTTTTCTTCAAGTATAGGGCCTGTCTATAAAGAAGAAAATGTTATGTCTTGTGTAAGTTCAGTGGGAGGTCTGTTGTATGCGATGAAATGGTTAAGACCAGATATTTCACATGCTAATGATGTTGTCAGATACGTGACAGATTTAGGCGCTGCAGTGAAATGGGTGCTTCAACGTTTGAGAAGCACAAATGTCACCTATAATGGTTACACTGAGATGGTCCGTGATAATTGTAATGTATATTTTACAGGTGTTTTGGATAGGAGGAGATCTATCACTAAATATATCTCACAACACAGTTGTGGAAGACATGTTGGAGGTGGAGTGACCCCTCAGGAAATCCAAACTCGTGCAAGTCACACATGCGAGATCATGAAACCAGTTTTATTAGAGAAGTTGTAGTGGTGCTTGGCTTCTCTTGGCTTGCAGAAAAGGCGATGAACAAAGGAAGAAGCAAGGTATCAAGTTAATTATTGTCAAGGTGGAGATTGTTGGGATTTGGTGACAACGAATTCCTCCAAGGATGGATCTAGATCCTATTATTCTGTGTTGGTTGCAATTAAATAGACCAAGTTAGAATATGGATAGGGATTGCATTTAATATTCAGTTTCTTGTGTGAATGTATAAAGTCATGTAAGCTCGTAGAGGCAAAAACGACTGAGTGTGAGTGAGCTGATGTAATCTCCATGATTTGAATAATAAGACAACCGATGACTATGCTTGGTGGACGTAGCCCAACGTTTGGGTGAACCACGTGAAATCCTTGTGTTTATTATCTGTATGTGATTGTTAATTATCATTGTGAATTGTGTTTTCCGCATTGACAATTCTAACAAAATGTGCATAATTTATAATATAAAACGTCATAGTCTAAACGTTTAGTAATATTTTATTTATTTATTTATTATTATTATTTTTTTTTTTCTGTTTATGTTATGGTTTAATTTTACATGAAATTTAGTAAAAAATTATTGGATGTACAAATTTGAATGGTTAAGCTTGTATAATCCAAATACCTTAATATATTTTTAGCAAGAACCATATATATATTCGAAAATACAATTTTGAAAAATCAATAAAAGGGAGTTACAGGTTACAACCATGGCGAATTGGTCTGGCAACCTGTATTCACAGTTTTCAAGTAATCAGATACCCTCTAGCTCTTAGTTGGTGGATTAATGGCACGACTTATCAACAGAGTTGGGCTTTGGTCTGCATCAATTAGACTAGTGAATTCACTATATCCAGCTATGGGTGGCTTATAAATACACATCTACCAGTTAAGTTTGAAGAATCATTACCAATTATTATGACAACAATCCACAAGTGGAGATCAATCGAAGGACGTGGTATGTGGAGAGAAGAGTAAGTAGATGCCCATTTTCTTACTCGACATCCGTCTACATCTGTTTACTCTGCTAGCAACCTGAAAGTTCACCTTTTCTTGCATTTGACTTGTCATGTGCAACAGTTGTTGATCTCTCTTCTCAAATTTAAATAAAGTGAAAAGGGCATCGAAAGCAATGTTCTTTCAAGCCTTTATAGTTTTTTGTTTTGTTTTGTTAATTATTCATTATAACCAACAACATTATTATTATTATTATTATTTTCTTTTTTTATAACTTTTATTGGAATTTGGCTATATAATTGTTGATGAAATCACAATTTTTTGTTATTTAATTTTATTTTTGAAAGCATAAATAGATTCAACACCTTGAAAAACCCTTTAAATACTTAGATTATCAAATTCAATAATTCAAATGTACAATTCCAACAATTCCTAATAAAATTTCCAACAAATTGATAAAAAAACCAAAACTACATCCTTAATTAAAACTTTATACTTTTAACGAATTTTATTTTATGATATTCATATTCAATTATTTTAACTCTAAACACAAATTAAAAAAAAAAAAAATCATAAAAGATCAAATAAAGTTCAAACTATACCATCCTAACTATACCATCCTAACAACAAATGCATATTAGAGTATATTGTAATTGTTTATGAGTCAATTTTCTTTGACTTTCAATTAGTTGCATGTGATTGCATAAATATTTTTAAAGTTTTCAAATTTTCTTCTCTTAATTGTTTTTTTTTAAATAAAAAATATTTTTTATTTAACAGAATTTGAAATTCTTAATTTTATATTGGTTGAACACAATGATATGACTATTTTTATGTGGTTTTAATAGGTATTGTCAGATTATAATATTTACTTAAAAATACTAAAAAATCAAAAAATTCCTACAAGTGCCACCTAGCCACCACTTTAATTTATCATTTAATGTGATTATTCTTGATATAAGAGATATCATTATTTTAATACATTCTTGATGTAAAAGATATTATTATTTTAATCCATTTGTAATCCATTCTGTCATGCTTTAATACTTCATTGATTTGATGGTAGTACTTGTTTTAGTTCATTTAATGAATTGTCTTTATTTTAGCTAAAAATCATAAATTTTAGAATTTTTGGGCTAGCTTGTATGTTTCAATAAATTTAGAACATCAAACTCTTATAAATACTATCTTTTTTCATTGCCAATAACATAATATCATTTATGTAAGTCAATTATAAGAAAGTGTAATCTACTTTTCACATTCCTTCTTCCCTCAATTGTCATAATGCTTATGACTAAAATGACTAAAATGTTAACATAGACTATACTTTTCTATCTAATTTTTCAAATAAAAATAGTTTATCAACTCTTCCAACAAAATAACAATATATTTTCAATTTCACAATTAAATGCATTTGCATTTATTTTGTATAAAGAATGAGCTTATATTCTTCCTATTTCATATTTCTCCACAATACTTTTGATGCATCTTAAAAAAATCTATGTGTTTGGAAGTCGAGAGACTATGTGTGTCTATGTAACCCTTTTTACTATGAAAAAATCTATGTTATTGTAGTAAAACACATATTTAACTTTGATTCAAGACATCTAGGGTCTAGGGGTTTAAATAAATCCATGTCAATGTAGTGAAAATATCATCATTTATATTTTGGTTCACTGATATTTACTAGTGTAAAGCTTAAATATGCATATTTATTTTAAAGTTGAAAGATGCATATGACTCTAAGGCTATGAATTTTGTAAAGTTCCAAATTGTGTTTTTTTGTTGACGTGATATAAATGCTTGAATTTAAATGACAATTTAACTAAATGTTTCCATCTTACTTGCAAACTTTAATCGCATCATTTAGGATCTATACAACTTAGGTGCCCCCAAATTTGGTATCTACGGTATGGTACCTCTAGGATGCTTGCCTGAGTAGAAAACACTTCATGGGAAGTCCGAACTAGATGGTTGTATCATTGAATTCAACCAAGTAGCGTTGGACTACAACAAGAAATTGAAAGCAACCATCGCTAGCCTCAAAGCTCGGTTTCAGATATTAAAGTGGTGTATATCGACGTTTATGAATCCTTCTTGGATATAGTGAGAAATCATGTCAAATATTGTAAATTACATTTTACCTTTAATTATTTAACATGAAAATCGAACTGAGATCAACATTTTTGGAGCAAAACTTGGCATAAAAACATGGTATTGTTAACATTAGTGTGTCACAACATCTTTCAAATTATTCAAAACAAGGCAGTTTGTGTTTAAAATTAATAATTATTAGCCCATCATACTTATACTTTGTGTCAAAATATACATACACAATTGTTTTCAAATTACTCAAAGCAAGGTGGTTTCTGTTTAAAATTAATAATTATTAGTTCATCATTCTTATACTTTGTGTCAAAATATACATACAAAGGTGCTTAAAACTAGTTCACAAGTGTATGATAAGTACAATAATTACTATTTCTCATTTTAAGATATTTCTGCACAATGATATAATTTCTATTTTTTTTGTTTTGGATTTCTCAAGCTCCATATCATACTCTACTTTTTTTAAATTACAATTCTAAAATACATATAGCGACGATGTTGAAACATCTCTAAGTAGTTTTGCTGCTAATTTCACTTGTTGAAAATTCATACTATATGCTTAAGACAATAAATGCAAATTATCGATTTTTTTCTATGATATTTGGGTTTTTGTCCCTTTTTTTTTTTCTTAAAATGGTTTAAGAGGTGCATTCTTTTAGTATCTTTGATTGTGAGTGTGACATGTAATATAGGTTTAAACATAAAAATAAATTAATTGAATTCATAATATTAAAAAATAAAAAAGTTACCATGAATGTGCCCTTGTATTTAACAAATCTTATTGTCTTTTTTTCCAATAGAAAATTAGCTCAAAATTATATTAAGATATAATGTTTTTTACATAATATCATCCATGGTGAAGCCCAGTCTTAACATGACTGATAATAAGCTTAGGTAAAAAGGAAAGTATAGTCTTTGATTTCATACAGTCACTCAAGGAGGCATAAAACTCAAAAAACAATAACCACCAACGGTGCACATACTCGAGATGGTTGAGATGGTTATGATCATAACCCAACTAGAAACTAGTAACAAAAACTGACTTGAAAAACTGGAAAAATATATCAGAACATAGCCAGATGATTCATAGGTCCTGCTCCTCCAGGTTCCCATAGATAATAAGATATTTTGCCTTCAGGCTCAACAAGAGCTTGTTTTGAAAGTTGGTCTGCCTCTTTGTTGAATTCTCTGTAGATGTGGTGGAAGCTAAGAGCCTGGATTTTTTTTATAAGATATTTAGTTCTAATCTTCCATCCTTCAATAGAACATGCCCGGAGCTTTCCTCTATCATTGAGCCAATCTATAATCACTCTAGAATCACCCATATCTTGGAGTTTTGGGAGGGATAAATAACTAGCTAAAGTAAGAGTGGCCCAAATACC
>JZKD02S1611170.1:0-31012 GCA_000966675.3 Picea glauca | reverse complement strand
GATTAGCTGCCAATGGGATTTCTTCCAGTTGGCAACTCCACTAGATCTTGAGCCTCATTCTTGTCCAACATTGCCATTTCTTCCATCATGGCCTTTTCCCATAGTTTTCCATCCTATGAATCCATTGCCTCCCTAACAGTTTGAGGATCATCATTAGTAATAAACACAACAAAATTTGAACGAAAATCAACTGGAGTATACCTTTCTAGTTTTCTTATTTCCCGAACTGATCTCCTCAATACTAGAGTTTGAGGGTCTTCTTCTTCTGATTCTTATTCTTCGATAAAGTATGATTCATCATCCTTCAACTCAAACTCTATTTTCTCTTGTTCTTCCTTCCTTGGTTGGACTTCTTGTTCGAAAACATCTTTGATTTTCTAAATACCACATCTCGACTATACACTACCTTTTTAGTTTATGGGTTCCAAAGCTTATAACCTTTCAGACCATCTTTATACCCAATAAAGATACACTTTTCAACCTTTTTATCTAGCTTACTCATGTTTTCCTTTGGAGTGTGAACATAGCCATCACAACCAAATACCGTGAGATGTGTGAGAGAGGATTTCTTACTAGTCCATACCTCATATGGAGTCTTGTCATCCAGTGTTGATGAGGGTGATCGATTGACCAAGTAACATGCAGTACCCATTGCCTATGCCCAAAATTCTTGTCCTAACCCGACACCACTGAACATGCACCTTGCCTTTTCCATTAGTGTCATGTTCATCCTTTCTGCATCTCCATTCTACTAAGGTGTATATGGAGTATTCTTCTACCTTGCTATACCACACTTCTTACATAATTATTTGAATTCATTTCCGCAGAAATCTCCACTATTATCCGTCCTCAACACCTTAATTCTTTTCTTTGTTTGATTCTCCACAAGAGCCTTAAACTCTTTAAACCTATAAAAGACTTCAAATTTCTTCTTGAGGAAATATATATATATATATATATATATATATATATGTATTCCTCGAGAATTTATCTATGAATGAGACATAGTACACATATTTTCCCAGTGTCAGAACCGACACAGGTCCAAACACATCATTGTGCACTGACTATAAAATTCCCTCTACCCTCGATGCACCGAAGGGGAATCTTACTCGATTCTACATCCCATATTGCAATGTTCACAGAAATCAAAATCCAGAGAGCAGTTAGACATACCTTTAGCCATACATTTATTGTGTAGTAGTCGAATTCCCTTCTCTCCGATATGCCCTAGTCTGTGATGTCACAACATAGTCTTTTATCCATAGATTGTAGGAGTTTTTTCTTCTTCATATCCAATCTCAGGAACAATGGAACTATTTCACCCATCACTAATAGTGCTTCCCTGCATATTATACAACTTTCCAAACCGAACTTCCTTCAACAACACCATTGCTTCTAGAACCATCCTGTAGGTTTCTTTCTCAAACACTGTTTTTACCCCTGCATCGTCCATTTTTCTTACATAAATCAAATTTCTAGCCAATCCTGGGATGTGCAGAATACTAGGGAGTGTTCTAGTCCTTCCATCCATGAGCTTCAACTTGACTTTTTCTCGTCCTATGATTTTTGTTGTCGAGTGATCACCTAGGAAAACATCACCTCCATCATACCTTTCATATTCATAGAGCCACTCCCCGTGGGGAGTCATATGAAAGGATGTGCCCGAGTCAACCAACCATGCCTTATGATATGCATGTGTACTTAAATAAGTCAAGTACACATCCCCTCCTTCTTCTATAGAGGTTTTTGCTTCTGTAGAAGGAGCATATTCCAATCCATTTCCTATATCAACACCTTTGGATCTACATTACTTCTTGTAGTGCCCTTCTTTTCCACATCTCCAAAATACCTTTACAAACTTTCCAGGATATTTAGATCTACCCTTAGATTTGGATCTCTCACTCAAGGAATTAGATCTATTTCTTTCCTCGGAGCGTCTTCTTTCCAATAATGCATCTGTGCTCCATCCTTCCATGTTCTTTCGCCTCATCTCCTCTGAAAACAAGGATGAGACCACATCATCAAAACTTAAAGTAGATGTATTACCACCTATGGCCACAACCAAACTATCCCACGAGTCTGGTAAAGAGTAGAATAAATCAATACATTTATCTTCATAAAAAATCTTAATATCAACAAATAATAGCTGACTTACCATAGTATTGAAGGCGTTCAGATGCTCTTTCACCGAGTCTCCATATTTCATGATCCTTAGGTTATACAGCTTCTTCCACATAAATAGTTTGTTTACCAGGGACTTTGAACGATACAAAGCCTCTAACTTACCCCATAATGCGTTGGTTGTAGCTTCCCCTAAGACATTCATTAATATGGAATCTGAGAGACACAATTGGATTGTGCTCTTTGCCTTTTGATCCAACTTTTCCTAGTCTTTTGTTGATGTTCTTGAAGGTGAAATACCTAGATCCACAGTGATCCAGTGATCTTTGTCCACAAACAGATCTTCCATCTTGAGCTTCTAAAGCTCAAAACTTTTTCCATTAAATTTCTCGATCTCTATTTTCGAACTGCTCACCATTTCTTTTCACTTGAAGAATCAATGCCGCAGATCTCCCACTTTAACAAGCCTTATCACAGACCAAATCCAAACCCTTAGCCAAAAAGGCATCCCCCTGAAGCCAATACCAAACCTGATACTAAATTTAGATTTTAACCTTGTTCAATTAATTACTGCAAACATATTCTTAATAAAAGCAGAAAAGATACAATGGCACACACACACTTTACACAAAGACTTTTACCCTGGAAACCCAAATCGGGAAAACCAACAACCTGTTTAGAGTCGCACCTCTAATATTCTATTCATCATATCATCATTTTTTACAATACAATACATATATAGGATACTGCAACATCAAAAACTCCCAATCCATTGACCCAGATTTGTCAACAACCCTAATTCCTTAACCAAAAATAGAAAAACCATCGGTGAAACCCATGTGTCAAAAAACCACTAAAAACAGATGTAAAAAATGCCCCAATTTTTTTTCCAGGGGCAGGGGAGGGCTGCCGCCTTCTGCAACCCCCTCGCACGCCCAGTGCAACGCAAACACTAGCTCTAGTCGTGTAAAGAATATAACACATACCCAACATTAGTGTACTATGAATGGTTAAGAACATTATCCATCAACAATTTCACATGGCTACTCTTTCTTTCATTCACTCTCATTGATATAGAAGCATACAAACTTTTAGAATTCCAAAGGCCTCAAGATTTGGACCACTACTCCACTTTGATGCTTTGTCTTGCACACCTTTGATCTAGTCTTCATATGGAATCCAATTTTGTCTCCACATGCAGGAATATTTCATCTACAAACTTAGAGGTTGCTTGTCTTGCCTCAAAATTGAGAACAAATCAAATTCTGATCAACAAAAATCCAAACCCTCCTAGTCGATTGATTTCACAAGAGTGATAGCAAGTTTTGCCTAGTTGGAAATAATGGCAAAAATGATCTTTGCAGCCTCATATAGAGTTTCATATAATAGTGGTCTCCCATACTCTAGACATTAGCTACACCAAACATATATTCATATACTAGTAGTCTTGATAACAACTTCTCATTCTAGCAATAGTCATATGTAATGTTCCCAAGTGATTTTGCTAGGAAACTTGGTTTTTTTTTTACCTTGTTTGTTTGTTTATGCAGACTTTTCTTCAGGAAGTTGCGCTCGGGGTGTTTTGTGATGTGTGTATAACATATATAATACAACAATAAATGTATATCATAAGATATAAGAGAGAACACAACAAATATCTCAAAAAAACTTCAGAGATGATCTTTATTTAGTATAATAAGTTGATCTCCATACATAGACTTGCATATCTGGAACAATAGAGCAAGATATAGAAGTATATGCTATATGCGCCCTAAGGATACAATAATATAGAGAAATAGGGCCTCCTAGGTCCCCCCACAACTGAATTATGGTCAATACAAGATAAATTTATTTCCCTGGAGGGTTGAACCTTCAGATCTGGTGTTGGTGCGTCCCCCACTGGCTGTAATAGCTAGGAATTTTGGCATCCTTGAAGATGACCTCCAAATCTTATGAAACACTTCCAAACTATAGATCAAGAGCTATACATTACATATGGAGCAAGTATGGGGTCAAACCCTCATATCTAACCTTCTAACCCAAGACCTCCTCAAGGAATGATGCGCCCTTCTTCAACAAATACACCCAACTGATAAATAAAATAAATATGTAGAAGAAACCCCCCAACAACTGATGCAAAAAGGAGCTACGGTGGTAGCAATCACTCCTGAAATGTGATCTATTATAGATCTAGCCTCCCTAAGGAAAGTCAAATCCTTTCTCCTCAAATGGTGCACACTACTTGCTAGAAAACCCTTCAACCTGCGCCTTGGTTGCACACATGACTCTTGAAATGAATTTGAAATGAATAGAATGGTGAGGGTGGAATATTTCACCTCCTTGGCCAATCTTGGATAAGGATAAGAGGGATCTTTCATCTCCTTTATGATCTCTAGGGTTTCTTGATTCAAAACCCTCAAAACATAAGTTGCATAGCTCAAATGAACTCAATAGAAAACTAACATGAATGCGGAGTGAGGCTCCCTCCTCTCTCTTTTATACCTCCCTCTTCTAATTCTCTGTTGAGTTACTTTGTGACTCTTGCTAAAGTTATTGTTTTAATTTCTCCTTAAGTCAATAACCTTTTTGATTTTCATCCAAGTCACTTTAATAAAAATAATATTAAATCACTTAGTGACATCTTTAGCGCTTCCTGCCCCTTTTTCCCATTAGACTATAGTCGAGAGGGGTGGCTAGACTACTAATTCCTCCTTGGTCCTTTCAAGAAGAGGGGAACATTACAGTATCCCCCACTAGAGATTGCTTTCCCACAAGCAATTCCGTACATGTTTGTTGTAGCACTTGTTCATTCTCCCAAATAACATCTTCTATAGGCAAATTCTTCCATTTGGCCTAGTATTCCTTTACCTCCCTATTCCTTAACTGTTTCACCCTTTCAACAAAAGTATAGGGATCATAAATGTACACATATTTGAAAGGAGACATACCAATGGACAAGTGGTGGGTGGTGTTGTAGCAATATTCACCTAAATAAAGCCATTTGACCCATGCTTTGTGTTTCCCTTCTACATAATTTCCGAGGTAACATTCAACCCATTTGTTCACTATTTCTATATTCCCATCTGTTTTTGGATGGTAGCTAGTGCTAAGAGTCAACTCAGTACCCACCAATATAAATAGTTCCTGTCAAAAGATGCTCATAAACTTGTTGTCCTTATTGTTCACAATTGTCTTGGGTAATCCATGTAACCTGAAAACCTCCCTGAAAAACAATTCAACTACCCGAGATGCGCTATATTCCACGGCGATGGCATAAAAGTGGGAAAACTTATTCAAGCAATCTACTACCATAGGTATACAATCTTTCCCCTGTGTCCTGGGGATCCCTGTAATGAATTCCATAGATATACTTTCCCACTTATGCTATGGAATGGGAAGTGGATGTAATAGGCCTGCCGGGTGATTGTTCTCATCTTTATTCTACCGACAAGTGGTACACTCCTTGATGTGGCGCATGATCTCTCCCTTGAGACCCTTCTAGGAAAACATTTCTCTTATCTACCTATATGTCTTAAGAAACCCTTGGTGCCCTGCTAATGGTGAGTCATGGAATGCCCGAAGCATTTTTTTATTAAATGATGATTATGGAACTAGATAGATCCTTCCTTTATAATAAATAATATCATCAATGATCTTGTACCTGTCATCCTGTAACTTCCCATCCATTAACACACACGAAAATTTGTTTTTAGAATACTCCACCAATAGATGGGATTTCAGGTCAGTTGATATTTTGGTCATGGAATAGGTTGAGGGCCTTCTGGACAAAGAATATGCTACTACATTATTCTTTCCCTTTACATATTCTATGTCAAATTTATATGCTTAGATCTTGCTCACCCATTTTTACTGCCTTTCATTAAGGTCCTCTGTGCAAGGAAGTACTTGAGGCTATTGTGATCAGTTCTGACCACCAATTCTGCTCCCACTAGATATTGTTTGAACTTGGTTAATGCGTGCATTATGGTGAGAATTTCTTTGTTATAGATGGTGTATAGTAGCTCATGACCCGTCAATTTGCTGCTCTCACAGGAAATATGATGCCTATTTTGCATCAGAACAACTCTAACACCTTCACCAAATGCGTCACACTCCAATATAAAAGGTTGAGAAAAATCAGGTAGAGATACTATAGGGCAGGTACTCATTACATTTTTCATTTTCTTAGATGTAGACTGTGCCTCATGATTCCACGCAAATTCCCCTTTCCCATTCAAAACTGTTAGAGGTGCACATGGTTGGAAGAATCCCTTGATAAACTTCATGTAATAGTTGTAGATGCCAAGGAATCCCTTGAGTTCTGTAAGTGTTTTGGGAGTGGGCCAATCAATGATGGCTTGAATCTTCTCCTGATGAACCTGTACTCCTTTGGATCTAATAATGTGACCCAAGTAGAGGACCTTTGTCATCCCAATTTCACATTTTGATTCTTTGGCATATAAGGATTGTTTTTCCATGATGCTCAGGATTTCATCTACATGTTTAAGGTGATCCTCCCATGTTTTGTTGTAAATCAACAAGTCATCAAAAAAGACAAGCAAATGATTCCTCAATTGCTTGTTGAACACATGATTCATGCAAGACTGAAAAGTAGTTGGTGCGTTGGTTAGGCCGAAAGGCATGACAAGGAATTCATAATTCCCAAAATGACATCTAAAGGATGTCTTATGTATGTCTTTCTCCCTCATCCTAATATGATGGAATCCCGAGCGCAAATCAATCTTTGTGAAATAGAATGCACCATTTAGCTCATCCAACAATTCATATATTCTGGGAATGAGGTACCTATTCTTAATAGTTCTCTTATTTAGGGATCTGTAATCTATGCACATGCGCATGTTCCCATACTTCTTTTTAACCAATACAACTGATGATGCAAATGGACTTGAATTTGGTATGATATGTCCCATGGATAATAACTCTTTGATGGTGCTTTCTATCTCATCCTTGTGCTTTTTGGAATGTCTGTAGGGGAAGTAGTGATGACTGGTTTATCCCCTTCCTTTAATTCAATAATGTGTTCAAACCCTCTATTTAGTGGTTGTCCTGGAGGAATCAATTCAAACACCTTTTTATGCATGTGAAGGATTTTTTACATGTCCATAAGGTATTGCTTGAGTCCTCCTTCCCCCATTTCTACAATAAAGCATTCGACTGCATACGCCACCTCTTCACGTCTAAATATGGCATGCATTTTCTTGACAACCACAACTCTAGGTGACTCTCTTGTCATCCCCTTGAGCACGACTCTCTTCCCTTCTTCTTTAGTGAAGGACATATCCATGGTTTTATAGTTAGTGGTGATGGGTTTGAAGTTACTAATCCACTGTACACTTAATATGGTGTTAGTGTCCGGAATGTCCACCACATAAAAATCCTGTATCAAGGTGTATCTGCTCAATGTCAAACTCATTTGTGGTATGTATTTGTCACAAGCTATTATGCATCCTTCTACAACTTCAACTAAAAATCCTTCAAAGTATACTGTGGGGATGTGCCTCCTCTCTACCATAGAAACATCAATGAAATCGTGAGAATCCCCTCCATCAATCAACACTGTATCCCGTTGCACCTGTACAACACCCTTCATACGAAAAGTGTTTAAATTAGGTACTCCACTCATGGACACAATAATAACCTTCTTGAGGCCTTCCTCCTGATGTGAGAGCACCTCCTAACCCTACTCATGCAAGGCTTGTTTTGTCTCTTTGTGGCTCAATTGTATGTTGTGGATAGATCCACTCTCCTCCCCATCGGACTCATCCTTACTATTAGACACCACCTCTATATAGTGGATTTTCCCTTTACTCCAACACTTATGACCTAACTTCCATGATTCTTTGCATGTGAAGTATAGTTTCTTCCTTCTCAATTCCCTCCTTGTATCTTCATCCATTTCCCCCTTTCCTTTGTCCATCTTCTTGGTATCTCTCCCTCTAGTAAAGGTTGGAGGCTTAGGTGTAAATTTGTTTTTACTAGCTGCTTTAGTTAAGTCTCTAGTGTGCTCAATGGCATCATGTAGGGTTGCAGGCTTGAAAGCCTTAACCCACCCATGCAAAGGCTCATTTGATGCCTCTGTATATATCATCAATAGTCTGGATTCTGACATATCTAAAACTTTGACTGCCACCTTCTGAAATTCTTCAATGAAAGCCTTTAGAGACCCTGTTTGCTTAATCTATGTGAGCTCCCTGAAATGAAGCTCAGGACCCTCTTTATCAAATTGATCAATGAGCCTTTGAGTGAAGTCCAGGTAAGAAGTGACATGCTCATGCCACAATGTAGTCATTCCATGAAACCACCAATCACATGCCTTGCTCATTAGATGTAGGGTTGCATATTTGATGGAATTTCCTTCTTCCATGGTATTCAATTGTAAGTAAGCATCTAATTTATGCACCCATGGCTTGGAAAAAATATGATTAGTTCCATCAAAGGTAAGCATCTCCATTATGCTTGCTTTGTGCCCTAACTCACTATCACCCCTGTGATGTTCCTTGGATTTCCTCTTGAGTCCGAGGTAGTAAAATTATACTAAGGAGACCTGCCTCCTGAATCCTACACTCATATTGTTGTAGTCTCTCTCCACAGTTTCCAACTCATCCTCCATGGTCTCCTGGTTCAAGGGGTTATAGTTCCTTTATTGAGTATTTCTGAAAGTAGGAAAGTGTGGTCTGGGGGTGGATCTACTAGCCACATGAGAATGGGAAGGTACGCTCTCTGTGGGGACTTTGTATATAGACTCCTCATGGTTCCCATTTCCCCCATGAGAACTGCTGGCATCATTATTCCCTCCAAACATAGGTGGATCTTTTCCATGTTTTTGTTCCATCAAGTACTGAGAAAGAACATGTTGCTGCCTACTCTACTCCTCCATTAGAGCTATCATTCTGTCCCGCCCTCTTTGAAAATTTACAAGGGACAATTTTAGATCAGCTTGGACCTTGGATAAGTGGTCCTGCATCTCCTCCAAATGGTGCTGCAATACACCCTCATTGTTTTGTAATGTATCAAATACCCTCTCTGCTAATAACACTTCCTCTGATTCATGAGTCTCTCCCATGCTTACTTCTTGATCTTCCCCTTCAAAAATACCTGCTAATGGATGTACCCCATGGCCTCTTCTTTTGGGCATTATAAATATTCATAGGTTGGAGAAAAAAATGGCTCTGATACCACTGTAATGTTCCCAAGCGATTCTGTTAGGAAACTTGGGTTATTTTTCGATCTTGTTTGTTTGTTTATGCATATTTTTCTTCAGGAAGTTGCGCTCTAGGTGTTTTGTGATGTGTGTATAGTATATATAATAAAATAATAAATGTAGATCATAAGATATAAGAGAGAACACAACAAATATCTCAAAAAAACTTCAGATCTGATCTTTATTTAGTATAATAAGCTAATCTCCATACATAGACCTATAGATGTGGAACAATAGAGAAAGATAGAGAAGTCTAGGCTGCATGCACCCTTTAGATATAATAATATAGAGAAATAGGGCCTCCTAGGTCCCCCCAGAACTGAATGATGGTGAATACAAGATCAATTTGTTTCCCTGGAAGGCTGAACCTTCAAATCTGGTGCTGGTGCATCCCCCACTAGCTGGAAAAGCTAGGAATTTCAACCTTCTTGAAGATGACCTCCAAATCTGATGAGACACTGCCAAAATATATATCAAGAGTTGTAGATTGCATATGGATAAAGTATGGGATCAAACCCTCAGATATAACCTTCCAACCCAAGACCTCCTCAAGGAATGATGCGCCCTTCTTCAACAAATACGCCCAACTGATAAATAACATAGATATGCAGAAGAAAACTCCCAACAAATGATGCAAAATGATACTATGGTGGTAGCAATCACTCCTAAAATGTGATATACTATATATCTAGCCTCCCCAAGGCAAGTCAAATCCTTTCTCCTCAACTGGTGCGCCCTACTTGCTGGAAAAACCTTCAACCCGCGCCCTGCTTGGACAAATGACTCATGAAATGAATCTAAACTGAATAGAATGGTGAGGGATGAATATTTCACCTCCTTGGCCAAGATTGGATCATGATCAGAGGGATCTTTCACCTCCTTGCTGATCTCTAGGTTTTCTTGACTCAAAACCCTCAAAACATAAGCTGCATAGCTCAGATGAACTCAATAGAAAAATAGCATGAATGCAGAGTGAGGTGCCCTCCTCTCTCTTTTATACCTCCCTCTTCTAATTATCTGTTGAGTTACTTTATGACTCTTGCTAAGGTTATTGTTTTAATTTCTCCTTAAGTCAATAACCTTTTTCCCTTTTCATCCAAGTCACTTTAATAAAAATAATATTAAATCACTTAGTGACATATTTAGCGCCTCCTACCTCTTTTTCCCATTAGACTATAGTCTAGAGGGGTGACTAGACTACTAAGTCCTCCTTGGTCCTTTCAAGGAGAGGGGAACATTACATCATATCCTTTTACTCTCTCTAGATTCGAACACCTTCAATGCTTCATTTCATTGATTTGGTCTCTTTCAACAACCAAGTTGTTTAGGGTATTTGTGTTGTATTTCTTTTGTTGTAGCTACTATTTCATTATTACATGTTTAAGATTGTTAATGTAGGTTGTCAACACAAATTTAGTTCCATGTAATTGATCAAGATTCATATGAACATGTCATTAGAATTGCTAAGGATACACATTTATTTTTCTTGAATATTATTCACCCTGGCACATTGTTCAATATATAGAGAAAGAAAATGTGAGGGAATAGAACATTGACCAACCACTTGCTTCCTTCTGCCATTGGGTAGCCAATATGATGGAATGAAAGATGGGAATGCACACTAAGAAACAAAGGGTTTAAAGGGGATGATGGAATTAGAGGTAAAGGAAATTGCGAGTAGAATCCTTTAGAGACCGATGGGATTTCCCCATTTAGTCCAAAATCTCAATATAATATTATCTTCATTGATAGTGTGATATCGGTGCAATCACATGCCTACCTTAGCCATATTGGAAAAACGTGGCACATATAGGACTTTTGATTACATAACTTTTCCCATTTGCACCAGAAACCAATTGACACACTCGACAATCAAATGAAATACCCAACAACTATGGGAAACATTCCAACAAAAGTTAAATTAACTAGCAGTGAGAATAATCGATCAGACTATGAATTAAATAGACCCAGGCATGGAATCCATAAACCAGGGAGGACATAAGACAATGAGGAAGAAGCAATTATTGTGTGTAGCTTCAATAGTCATCAGACTTGTGGGATATAAATAGAAACTCCATTATAAGTGCAACAATCAATTAATAACAACCATGGATCTCCAATTCAAAAAGAAATGGATGGAGATGTTTTGGAGCTATTAGCATACATCGAAAAATGGTTTTATAAATCCAAATAATAAAAATTGAATTGGGAATTCTTACTTGTTGAACCATTAACACACTCATAATAATGTACACAATGTTTACCTTGGAAACCCCAATGGGAAAACTAGCTTTGAATGGGGATTAGTCTCTTCATTTTGGCAATCTCTAGTTACATTGCAGTTGATGTTCTTTGTGCATCCTCCTATCCTTAGCCAAAAAACCCATTGAGAATGAGAGTGAAGGAAGAAATAGGGAGAGTTGGGGGGTAGGGTGAAGACCAACAGCCATGACCCTTCATTTCCCCTTCCTCAACCTTCTCCCCTGTTTTTTTTTTTTTTTTTTCCTTTCGTTTAATTTTTTTGCCTCTCACATTCATTTTGTCTTGCTAAACCTTTACATTTGCATTGTTTTACATATCTTGCTTATACTTAGTTAATTATTGAATTAGATTACATGTACTGAATCTTACCCATTCATTGGTTCAGATCCATTTTAGATCACACCTCCCCATTGAGAGGATTTTTGGTCTCCACAATGTCAAGGAAACCAATCTAGATCAATGTTCCTTCTGTCTAGAACATGTCTTTGACTCTATCTCCTTACAATAGCTCTGGCTCTGACTCTAGCTCATGGCTCTATCTTTGGCTCATGGATCTGGCTACTAGATCTAGATATAGCTCTGGTACTACCTCAGTTATTCTCACAATGTAGAACTTTTCTCACCGACTCTCAGCTCCCAGCAATCTCTAGATCTGAACTTTGGACTCAACACTCATTCCCATCTCTCTCTCTCTCTCTATCTTGGATCCATGTTGGTAGTCATGAAGCCAAGTCAAATGATGATCTTCATGTTCAGTGTGACACCATCGCATTATCATCACATAACAACTACTCAAGGGAAGTGTGGTTGCATTCATTTGCTATGATCAATTTCTTCCTGATATGGAAACAACTCTATGGTGCTTGCAAATGATTACAATAACTCTTGGATTTCTCCAAACACCCCCAAGATCATTGACCTCCGTGCATCACTCTTCGACACATCTCCAAGAAGGGGTTCTTTGAATTAAATATAAAAAATAAGAACTAGATTATGGTTGCACTTGGCATCAACCCATTGTATGTCTTGTTTGTGTCATTGACCTCCTTTTCTACTATAGATCTTTGGCTAGCTTCTACTTCTTGGGTTGAAGATGTAGATAAATATTCATCTTTTGCAATCCTCACCCTCCACACTCTTCTCTTGGCTATGCGATTTTCGGGGTGAAGTTCTGGATGAATTCACCAACATTTTGCTTTCCAATGACCACTCAAATTGCAACAGTGGAAAAAATTCTTGGTATTGTGGTATGGATTTCTTGAGATAGTCCTTTTCTTCTTATCCCTCTGAGTCTGTTGTTGTAGAGAAGTATTCTTGTCCTTATTCCTTTGAAATTTTTTAGGTTTGTGGAATGTGGCTTGCTTCTTCCATCAATATGCCTCAAGATGACCTTTCTTTCCACAGATGAGCATGCCTCAGTGTACCAACAACTAGTAACGTTATGGCCCTTCTTCTTCCAGCACTGGAAAACAAGGAATGCCTTATTTGAGGAAAACCTTCCGGTCTTCTTCTTCTTCTTGATTTGGATGATCTTCTTTCCGCTTTCTCTGAGTGTAGGTGTTGGTTGAGTTTGTGAGATTTTCTCATCACTACCCTCCTTCAATATGGTACAAGAAGGATGAGGTGGTAGTGGGATTCCACCTTCATTTGTTTCCACTCTTTATCCCGATGAGAAACCAACTTCAACATGTCTTTCACCTTTAAAAATGTAGTCTTCATCGTCATGGGATTTTTATTTCTTCCATCAAATCCTAGGCCTTCATGCTTGACACACAATGTAACCATAATGGGGCTTAATATGCCTTGTCTTCTCTTGCCTAGCCCTTGTCCATCATATACTATTTTCCTTAGGAGCTTGGAACTAATGCCTCTAGTATGCTTTTCAAATTCACCAAAATGATCTTGAGAGAAAACCAAGGAAGGTGAGCTTTCCAAAGTGGTCTCTGTCATGGGGCTAACTTGGGTAGTAGTAATGGAAGGTGGCCTTGCTTCTTGCTGCTCTTGGACAACTGCTTGGAGCTTTGCAAATGTCTCCTCCTTCTCTAATAACTCTTGTTGCAGTTGTTCCATCATCTTTGTGAGCCTATATTCTTACCATATATTCATCTAGATGACCTTCTCACCAAGGTGTACAAGCTATGCTTTGTGCTTGTACCAATTTTCCATGACAGTGGCGAGGGAGTCTTAGCATTCTTCAAACTTCCTCTTTAGCATTGGCAGTATTTTGGCAGAGGTCTCAAGGTGCTTCTCCATGTCTTCCATCCTCTTGTTGAACATTTATACCTACTCCTTCAAGCATTTGTTTTCTTCTTGAAGCTGAGCATTGTTGGTCCTTAATTCTTCCAAATTTTCTTTACTTGCTTTACCCATGTTGAGGTTTGAAATGTTATGGAAGTTGTGTCACAGTCAAATATTTATCCTCACTTTGATAGATTATGATCTATAAATGAGGGACTTATATCCCACTGACTTCACCAACATGGATCCTATGCAGAATTATGTTTCTCAACTCTGTTCTTAGGCTCATATAAAGAGATTTATCTTCTAGAGGCTACTAGGCCTCTATGCCTATGTCCTATGCCCTATACAAGGTTCTCTTTTCTTTTGATGACTTGAAGGACTTTGTTCACAATGTAGCCTATACGCATCAACCAACTCTTCTCTAGATTGATTGGTTGGCTCCTTCCTAGTGTACCCTACACATAAGGACCCAAATGACAATGCAAAAACAAATAAACCTTAGCTCTTAATGCAATAATAACATGTACCCCTGCTATCCAGTATGAAAAGGGGGTCTTCTAAGTTCTATATTCAATGCTCCATATATTATGAAAGGTCAATATCACTATCCATCAACAATATCCCATGGATACTCTTTGCTTTTTGTTTCATTCACTAGCATTGATATAGAAGCATGCAAACTTTCAGAATTCCAATGGCCTTTAAGATTTGGACCACTACTCCATTTCAATGCTTGGTCTTGCACATCCCTGATCTAATATTCATATGGAATCCACTTATGTCTTCCACATGCAAGAAAATTTCATCTAAAAACTTAAAGTTTGTCTATCTTACCTCAATGGAGACGAAATCAAATTATTATCAACAAAAATACAAGCCCTCTTGGTAGATTGCTTTCACAAGAGTGACAACAAGTTTTTCATAGTTGGAAATAATGACAAAAATTATGTTTGTAGCCTCATAGAGAGCTTCATCTAATGGTGGTATCCCATACTATGGAGATTGTATACATTAGGCATATATTCATATACTAGTAGTCTTGATAACAAATTCTCATTCCAACAAGAATCATATCCTTTTATTCTCTTTGAA
This sequence comes from Picea glauca, assembly GCA_000966675.3. Classification (NCBI taxonomy): domain Eukaryota; kingdom Viridiplantae; phylum Streptophyta; class Pinopsida; order Pinales; family Pinaceae; genus Picea; species Picea glauca. The sequence goes on along the minus strand of JZKD02S1611170.1, from coordinate 16,071 downwards.
GTCGAAAACCTTCAATGAACCATTTTATTGGTTTGAACTCTTCCAACAGATAGGTTGTGTAGGGTATTTTTGTTGTATTTCTTTTGTTGTAGCCACTATTTCATTGTTACATGTTTAAGATTGTTAATGGAGGTTGTCAATATGAATTTAGTTCCATGTAATCGATCGAGCTTCGTATGAAGATGTCATTATAATTTTTGAGAATGCATATTTTTTTTTTTTGAATTTTATTCACCCTGGCATGTCATTCACTAGATAGAGCAAGAAAATGCGAGGAACTAGAGCACTGACTAGTTACTTGCTTCCTTCCACCACTAGGTAGCTAGGATGATGGAATGAAATATGGGAATGCACACTTAGTAGCAAAGGCTTAAAGGGGACGATGGAATTAAAGGTAAAGGAAATTTCTAGTAGAATCCTTTAGATATCAATGATATTTCCCTGTTTAGTCCAAGATTGAAAAATAATATAATCTTCATCAATAGTGTGATATTGGTGCAATCACATGCCCGCCTTAAACATCTTGGGAACAAATGGCACACACAAGAATTTTAATTACACACCTTTTCCCATCGCACCATAAACTAATTGGCACACATGGCGATCAAATGAAATGCCTAATAACTATGAGAAACATTCCAACTAGAGTTAAATTGATTAGTAGTGAGAAGAATCGACCAAACTATGAATTAAATTGACCCATGCATGTAATATACAATCCAAGGAGGACGCACAACCATGGGGAAGAAGCATACACTATGTGTTACTTCAATAGTCATCAGATTTGAGAGACAAAGTTAGAAACTCTACTATAAGTGCAACAATCAATTGATAACAACCATGGATCTCCAATTTAGAAAGAAATGGATGGAGAACATTTTGGAGCTATTGGCATACATCTGAAAATGGTTTTGTAAATCCAACTAACAAAAACTAAATCGTGCATTCTTATTAGTCACCATTAACAAACTCATAAAAATGAATTAAACTAAATACGAACAACATTTCATGCATAGAAATTACTCCACAACCAAATCACAATGTACACAATGTTTACCCTAGAAACCCAAATGTGAAAACCAACTTTGAATGGGGTTCAATATCTTCATTCTGGAAATCTCTAGTTACAATGTTGCTTATGCTCTTTGTGCATCCTCCTCTCCTTGGCAAAAAAACCCATTGAGAATGGCAGTGAAGGAGGATATAAGGAGAGTTGGGCGGTAGGGGGATGACCAACAACCATGACCCTTTATTTCCCCTTCCTCAACCTTCTCTCCTATTTGTTTTTTTTTTCCTTTCATTAATTTTTTTCCCTCTCAAATTCGTTTTGTCTTACTCAACTTTTACATTTGCATTGTTTTACATAGCTTGCTTAACCTGGGTTAGCTACCGAATTGGCTTGCACGTATCAAGTCTTACCCATTCATTAGTTAGGATCCATTTCAAATCAAAATTAGTACATGCATTCATTTTCATGGCTTCTCTCGGAGGGATGCACTTTGTAGGTGGACATGGATTTGCACATGGTTCCTTATTTTTTCTAGACTAGGGGTATCGATAACATGACAAAGTGACCTAGGTTAGGCCCAAGACCAAACTGATAGGTTGCAACTATACCCCCTAAGATAGATGCAACAACTTGCAAGTCACATATATCATAATCTCTTGACTCAACTTAGAGTCGAGATGTCCTAATAAGGTGGTGCCTACTTTTTTTTAGTGAAGCTCTTTAAGTGTGGTGATTAACAAACTCACACCCCAACCTTAATTATGCATGGTTTTTTATTGTACAATGTCTTAGTTACACCAAAGGTATGTAAATAGGGTTCTTGTATCCCTCCAAAATGGTCCCTCCCATAATTTTATGTGCCAATTGACTGAACCAACGAATTCCTAAAACACAATTGGAGTTCGCTACATACCAAACCACTCTAGTAGCTGCCTCAGTTTTAGACCACACAAGCCCACAAGGGTTCTGTGCAACCCCCAACTCGAATCAACCTCGACACTCCATGCCCCATGCCAAAAAAGAGAGGGTTCAACTCTCTCGTCATTCCTTATTTCCTTCATGTCGCTCTTGTCTTATTCAAATTATTGATTTCAATAACCGAAGATTTAGCGTGACTTCTTGGTGTTTTTATCTTCAACCATGCAATGGTGACATAGTTGTTTAATTTTGAAAGCGTGATCTTCCATTGCATAAAGATTAAGGTTTTGGTAGTCTAGCATGGTTGCAATTGGTTTCTAATGCTTTGTATCATTTATTTTTTGAACATTTAGTGAATTTGTTCGATTCCATATGATCTCCATTCATTGCTTAAATTCCCTTTGAAATATCGTGGCAAAGAGTTATCAAACATGGTCGAAGAGAATGATATGAAAAAGGTTTCAAAGATCCTCTTTAGACAATGGTTCAAGAAGGATTCATTCACATATACATCCTTTCTTGATAACATTGATTACTTGAACAAGCCTACAATAGTAATTGAGAAAACTGTAGAAGTTTTAACTTTTATTTGGCTTTTTAATTGACTTTTATACATAAGATTTGATTTTTCTATAAATAAATAAAATTCAAGCTCACATATAATATATGTGAGCAGGCTCACATATATTATATGTGAGCAGGCTCACATATATTATATGTGAGCCTACATATACATCCTTTCTTGATAACATTGATTACTTGAACAAGCCTACAATAGTAATTGAGAAAACTGTAGAAGTTTTAACTTTTATTTGGCTTTTTAATTGACTTTTATACATAAGATTTGATTTTTCTAAAAATAAATAAAATTCACTATCAGTAATTTGTGGATTTTGTTATTATATTCTCTCAAGGTTTGTTGTTGTAATCTTCGCGTGATTTTAGTTTGAGGCTGTCATAAGCAATTGAGGACTAGATTTATAATCACAACTACCTAGACAATTTGAAAATGAACTCCTACTTTAGTTGTGACTCTATAATCTTTCTTTCGATGACATCGAATAAAGCACAACCTCCTTCTTACCTCGGTTTACATGCCCATCCCCCAATTCCCTATGGAGTTCACATTTACTTGTCACAAAAGTATGCTAGTTTATGATGACATCATAAATGTAAACACTAGCATTCTTTATTTTGGTTCATGACTAGCAAGTAGTTGACTTAGTACTTCATGATGTATTTGATGAGCACTATAGTATTGTATACGAGAGCATCTTTAAGAAAAAGAATATTCCTCTTTCACAATATATTTGATGGGAAGCCTAGTGGGCTAGCTCAAGTGCTTCAGCGCTTTGAGCTTCATGTAGGAGGTATTGAGGTCAATCCCCTAGACTAGTTGTCTCTATTGTGTGCCTCATTTTGTCGGTACTGGGTTAGGAGTCCTAACCAATGTGATGGGTTTACATTGGGTACCATCTACAAAATGTGAGGAAGTGTCAAGGGGTTTCCCCAGAAGATTTTCCTTTGAAAAAAAACATATATTTGATTGGGTACTGTAAGGCCTAACAATGTATTACAACTTGCAAATTCTACTTTCCAAATACTTATAAAATGTGAAACTCAATTGCATTTTTATAGTAATTAACCAACTAGAATGCTAATTCCTAATATAGATTGAATTTTTTTTCTCAATAGGAATTTAATTAAACATAATTCATCCTAGGTAGGTTAACATGTATTATTACAAGAGATTTAGAATGCAACAATTTAAATTTAAAACAAAAACAAACTATTGGAAAACATTTCAAGATCCTTAATAAGGTTTTTAGTTTAATATTTAAACAATACAATTTATGCACCCCAAATTCTACATTATTCTTACATGAACACAATTTACCATGTGGTCAACAAACTTATTAGTCAAGGCATAGAGGGACTATAGAAATCGATAATTCGTTCACTTCATATTAATATGTCCTTTGATTATAAATTTTCTATTATTCCAACTATAAAACTAAAAACATTAATTTTTATATAATAAAAAAAACTTTATATGTCATCATTTCATTGGAGAATAGATTCAAAGTCTTATTGCCATCTTAGTTATTCCCAATGCACTTTAATTCATGAAGATCTTGAACTAACACACATATATTTTCTTATGCATTGCTAGAAGGTGGATTAATGCTAGCATTAGTTTGAATGTTTGTCTTAGCATTTTCTACTAGCTAAATTTATCCTAAATTTCATTAATTATAAATATTATTATGTTTGTTGTTGTGGTGTCCACCTGCTATGGCTGCACTGTCCAACTGTAGTTTGGATGAAAGATCCCTTGGCACGCGCTATGGCTGCTCCATCCAACTGTGATTTGCATGCATGATCCGTCTAGCTATTAAATCAAAAAAAAAACCAAGAAATGGAAGCATGTCCTATGCAACTGGAATCCTTTTCCGCATCCCCCTTCCTGTCCTAGCTATTGCTGGGTGAGCTCTAATTTCTCTTGCCGCTCTGGGCTCTCCACTCGGCCGAGAATTTGGTGGCCTTGGCCACAAGGCTGTACATCGCCGCCATAAATATTATAAATGCAAGTTTTTGTTGCTGATAGCATAAATTCGAAACCCTAGGATAAGCTCAACTGGTTGGCTTTAACTCGCTGATAAGCTCCAACAACAGTATCCCATAAACATATTTGGTTGGTTGAGATGTGGTATGCATCGAGTTAAGTTCGGGTCTCTTCCTACCAGTTAACAGTTTGACACTCGAGCTCACCGGAGTCGTGAACTTCACAAAAGGATATGAAGCCTGTGATCAACTGTGGGTCCATAAAATGACCACTTTATCCATGTCGATCACTTCAAATAATTATAAACAAAAACATATTTTATTGACTGAAGCCTCATTGCACTTCATATCTCTCCTATCTTCAAATTCCACGTGCTCTCGTTTCCTCGGTTTTCAAATTCCATGAAGATTGGAGTTCTCCATCGACTCTAATGGCGTCCCATGTTGTTCATGGTATTCTAGAATCTACCATATTTCAAGCTAGACTCTTTCATCTTGGAGTCTTATCTATGTTGTTGGGAAATGTAATGATATCAACCTCCTTTCGATATTCATCTTGTATTTGATCGTATTGGGTACCTTGCAGAGCCCCGGTTTGATTTTTTGGATATGGATTCATATCCTTTTAAGTTCTGATTTGTGTATTGATTTAGGGTTAATGATATTTCTTGAGCAGGTGGGCAACGAAGTTAAGGAGGCTCTCCATCTACAATGGCATAGTGGAATATATGCCACCATCGATATTGGCATTTCTAGAATTGCAAGAACCAAAGTTTTTCCTCGTGGACCTGCAAACGCAATATGGAACTAGACTTTTCACACACACTGCACGCATACATCGCCTTCTCTGGTGATCAGCATTAATAAATAATCAAAACTCTTTGTAGAAGTGGTGGGAAGAACCAAGATCCCAACCTCAGAAATCCTCAGCGGTAAAGTCATCAAGGGATGGTTTGACTTGTATAATGAAGATTTCTCTGAGAATCTGAAAAAAGATCAGATCCATGTCCGCCTCCAGTTCACACGCGTCTTGGACGATCCATATTGGGGTACCAGGATTAGAGATCGGGACTTCCCTAGAGTTCAACATGTGTATTTCAAGAAGAGGAATGGATGCAGAGTAAATTTGTATCAAAACTCTCACTTATCAGAGAAATATATCCCTAGGATCGAACTGGGTGATGGGGAAGATAGAGCCTTAAACAGGCCTCCGAGACTGTGGGAGGAATTGTACCAGTATATTGATGGAGTCGAGCAATTTATATACATTGCTGGCTGGTCTATAAATACCAAGACTATGCTTGTGAGAGACGAGGAAAGAATGATCCCTGGTGCAGAAGGTGTGACGTTGGGTGAGCTTAAAAAAATTGCCATGGTATTAGACATCCAAATAGAGACATCGACTACCTTCTTCGAGGAGATATAGATCTAGCTCTTTTTTCCTTTAAAGATCCGATCTATAGCAAGAACACATGCCAAATATATGGTGAAAATGGTGCATATTGTTTGCATATGGACGTGATGGGTAGGAATCTCATTCCAAATCTGACATCTGGAGCACCGATTATTTAGAGTTTGAAGAAACATGCCAGGCACTCTTGGGTTGTCGTCTTATGGTTACAAACCCAATTGATTATGTAGAGTCACTTGCATTGTATTGTTGTTGGTAGTGTTGTCTTTGGAGTAAAAGATTCACTTGCTATAATTGCCATGACAAGGAAAGGTGTTCAAGAAACTCAAACATCATTATACTCTGTTGGAATTAGTATCATAATTCTCTGACATCCCATAGTCAACAACGATACCCTGTGAGTGAAGCTCCATCAAGCTTACACTAACCGTTTGTCACTAGTAATTTTGATCCTTGTAATTATTCATCTCTATATGTGCACACAAAATGTATTACTTCTTGGGAAGATTGGGCCCGGGCTTCAACTACCCATTATCTCAATAGTGGTAACATTAGTAGTATTTATTGTACAATTCAGAGTGACAACCTCAATCTATATACTTAGTGTTAGCACTTTGTAAATTTGTTCGGCTGATAAACAAACGACAGAGGTAACCTAAAAACCAACTTTAGAGCTGGGTACTAGCCTGCTCAGCTCAAAGAGGGCTCTCTCATGTCACTTGATGTTTCTTGGGCAATCAATGGCTAGGTTTAGTTTGTTTTTGGGTTTTTTTTTATAAATTTGTTGGCAAGGAAGGGGAGGGACACTTAGGGATATGGAGTCAAAATTTTGAAAATGAATGAAAACACTGACTGGCCAATAGAACTCTTCAGAGGATAAAGGCTAAGTGAGGAGATGAATATGAGTTATAAATTGTAGTTTGCAAAGTGTAAGAATAAAAATAAAATAGGTAACTGCATCGAATTTATGAAATGAATTTTGAATTAGTTATGAAGAACTTAACACAATTTAAATTGCTTAAGCCAAGAGCATCACAAGATGAATTCTGGGCTTTTAAACTATCCAATTTAAACCGAAGATAGTGTAAATGGAATTAAAGAACACATGAAATACATACAATGAGAGAAGACAAAACTCATATCACCACCATTAGAATATTTTCATAGAGACTTCAAAAGATTTTGCATATGTATTCAATTCAGATCTAGAAAATTACAATTTAGTTTAGAACAACTAAGGAGGTGCCCTTGCACTTCTGTCAACGTTAATACATTTGGAACTTCTAACATTTATACGATTCGAGTTCCTTCAATTATAAACCAATTAAAATAGCCGAACAAAAACGTTTCAACTTCTAAAACTGACTACAATAATTATATCTGACAGGTTCAATATGGGAACCGATTACAATGATTAATCAAAAAGCATTTCATGAACCAACTACCAATTCCTCTGACTCTTCAGCTTCTGCCTTTTCCATTTGTCATATTTTGGTCATCTATCTGATCTGCCATTTTGGTGACACCTGGGAATTATCTGCTGGTTCTTGGAAAACTGCACTTTGTTTTACCCAGCTGCATTATCTCCTTCCACTGCAAGTTAGAAGGGATATCGTAGTCCATCATTTCATTGATTAGGATCTCTAGGTCAATGCAAGAGGCATACGTCATGACTGGCAGTCCGATCTTCACTGTCTTGAATTGATTCAAGATCTCAAAATTTGTGATCAAATATTCCACCAGGGTTGCTCCTTTCAAGTTTTCCTCTAGGATTTCAAACTTGGAGCGATCCATTCTGCATTGGGAGAGGCAAGAGTTGTATTCCTCTTGATCACAAAATCTTCCTTTTCTATCCCAAAATGGTGGGAGGCCTTTGATGAATAACTCTTCAAATAGATCTTTGAATTCCTGTATACTCTGCTCCATCTGTATGGCCTTGGTTTGGACATATTTTAGCAGGTTATACTTGGCAATGACCCTCTAGGCTCAAATGATCAATGCAATCCTATTTTTGACCCCAATGGTTTGAAGTTCTACAGTGGGGATGGAATTTAGCAGGTTTATGTCATTTTGGGCCCACTCTGATGGTTTCTTTTCTAGGGTCTCATTTACAACAATGCACCTGCTTCTGTCTGTGATGGCCATGCTATCTTTGTCATTGATGAAGTTCAAGTACACCATGAAATTGGCAGCTTCAACAACAATAGAATCCCATATGATGTGTTTGGCTCCCTGCAACAGTCCTTTGCCTCTCAACCTTGTTTTCAACTTGTCTACTCTTTCCCGCAAAGCTTGATTCTCCTTTTGGAACTGAGACATTCTCTCATCTTTTGTTTTCATTTCTTGCTTCAATTTCTCTATATCTACCTTTAGATCTTTGATTTCTCCCACCTTCAGGCTAACTTGTGACATATCCTGGACAAGTCCTTCAGTGCTTGGCCCAACTTCTGCAGTAGAAGGTACAACTACAATAATGTTTGGTAATTCTGTCTACCCTTGTGACCAATTCACTTTTTCTTTCTCTAGCTATAATACCTTGGCCTTGTAGTTCAATGCCTCTTGTTGAAATGCCTCCTTCTCTTGTTCTAAAACAACCAGTTCTGTTGTTTGTGGATGCTCTATGGTAGACATTTTTAGTTTCTTCTTCAAGCTTTGGATCAACTTGTCTTTTTCTTCTAAGGAGGATTTCACTCCCCGAGGGCCTTCAGATTCTAGCCTCTTGACCTGAGTTTTCCAAGCTTTGCTGTGATGCTTTTTCTTGCCTCAACTGCCCTTCCAACTTAATTGCATAAGTTGATAGCTTTGAATTCTTCAGGCTTAGGCCCAAGTAATCTGAACACAACATGTCACAGGTATTCCTGTGGAATTTCACTTTGTCTGGAGCACTGATGTTTTCATATTTTAGCTTGATCTCAGATACTTTATCCTCATCTGCAACTGCTATATTGAATATCTTCTTCTCTACATCTCTCACTGTGAACAAAGAAGACTTATGCTGAGATATCTTTTCTACTTCAGGGATTGACTCCCTCATTTCACTCATAGCCAAGTTTCCTTTCTTAGCATATTGCTTTGCCAAATATTCTTTAGATTGATAGGCTACTCCAGATACCTTATCAAAGATGTGTTTTTTGCTACTGAAATTCCTTGAGCTGCCTTCACTTTGGAGCTTTCTTCCTTTCCCAACTTCTACATTGCTGGTGCCACTCTCCACCATATCCATGTTTACTTGTTCTTTAGGCTCTTCCTGATCTAGATCCAATATCTGTGGGGATTGTGTCTTCTACATCTTTTTAGGGGCAGTCTGCTGACTGCTGGCGCCCAGGGCCTCTAAACTACTTCTTTTGCTGTAAACACTTACCTTGGGGACTTTAACTATCAACTTCTGAGGACTTTGTTGTATTTAATTATGTTGCAGGGTTGCCTCCACTTGTTGTGTTTGATCTGGTTGCAATATTGCTTCCATATCAACACATACATCTAGATTTTCCAATTTGTCAAAACCCTCAACATGTTCATGCTCATAGGGGGCTTGCTTTTCCATCATTCTTCTCTTGGATATGATCTGATGTGGATCATATCTTCTTACCTTTAGCTATGTAAATCCAAACTCCTTGAGCTTTGCTTGGACCTGAGATAAGCATCATCTTGTCTTGACAATGAAGGGTCCAATAATGAAAGGGAATTTGAGGTTGGATGCCTTGTGTAGTTTCAGGAAGTGCTCTGTCTTTGATATGATTATTTGCCTGATGAACTCCAGGGAAAAGACTCTGGGTGTCAGAAAAATAGGCAAAAAATAGGGGGATTCATGCCAACAATAAACCCATATCACTGTTGAATGCATGAACAACACCCAGTCTCCCACTGTGTTTTCTGGATTTGACTGTAAATAACTCCTCATGTCATCTAGGACTCTTGGTAGGCTGGTGTTGAAAATCAGGTTGTAAACCCTGGACATGACCTTGTTGATAAAAATGAGCATTGTGATTATTTTACATTCAGTTGATATGAATGCTTCTTCAGAGAACTCTCTCTTGTTTGTCTCCAGGAAAATCTTCAGCAAGTATGTGTAATATCTGAAATGTCTTAGTGACTAAAAATTCACTAGCTAATTGTGGATATTATTAGCTATGAATTCATCGAATTTGATGCAAACTGATTGACTGGACTCTGGCTAGAAAAATGCCAACAGAAAACCTAACATGACCTCGACCACATACTTGTCATTATCTAGACCTAAAAGCTGACTCAGTATGGAACAAACCCATTGGTCTTCAATAACCATGATATTTACACTCATTGGTAGGGACAAACTTTCAGAAATATGCTTTGGTTTGACAATTGTTTGCAAAAATAGGTCTTTAACTTCTGAGGGACATTCCTTGCAAACCATGATTAGCTTTTCTTCTTCAAATGTTTCAGACACTACAAAGGAGGACTTTGGTATGCTGAGGGCACTTCGAATTGACAGACTCTCTACTCTACACAAGACCTCAGACCCATGTCTATTTAAGACAACTTTCTCTTCCTGTGAATATTGCTTTGTGCACCAACCTATGAATTCAGGGAAAGGGAATGCGACCTCGAAAAAATAAGGGACTATGGTGGCCTGGACTGCTTCAAGGAAGGGTATCTGTTTCCCTACATTATTGGACAGATTAGCTCTGGACACAGAGATGGGCGAAATGGTGATTTCAATGTCGAACACATCTAAATCTTTGTCAATTAGGGCTTCTTCGTTTGACATGGGGTCTTTCTCTGCTAATGACATAATGACAGGGTCCATGGTGGCAATGAAAAATAGTTGTAAATGAGTGGAAAAGGCATGAGCTTGGCATGCTATTGAGCTTGAGTTTGAATGGAGTGGTTGCGCCAACTTTCAACGTTCCAGTATTTGAAAAATAATAAAATAACAAAAAGTGCCCCCTTTATATACTTTCTCGATTTCGGGAACAAGGGAGAGTGGTTTGGGGAAAACGACTTATCGCCCCGAAATGAACCCAGTGGTGCCACGTGGTCGTGAACTGAAACCACAGTTTACTTTTCGACCCACTTTAGAGAATTATCCTCCGCACATGTCCTCCCCCCGAAACAATCCCCGACCGTTGATCTGTAACACCCACGATCTGTGACTCATCGGGTCCCATCAACTCCACACTATCGCTAGATTTAGCTTCCTCCTACTAGACTTGGCCCTGTCCTCTAGTTTGTCATGCCTCCACCTCATTTTAGTACCTCACTAAGTCTTGAAAACTAGATCGCCCACAAAAAGTTTTATGGTGATAACACTTGGTATCAAAGTTAGCACACGTAGGATAAACCATTTGAAGACAAGGTCAATACTGCCTTTTCTGAACACATAATATCTAGAGCATTATGAATATCCAGAGCATTATGAGCAATAGGAAGTAGGAAAAATGATGTAAAGTATGATGGGTTTCTTCTAAGTAAACTATTCAATTTGGTAGTTTTGGGGATCATCGACTAATGTACTATAAATACCAAGAAAAATATCAACACAGAAAAGGAATGAAATCATAATCTTTGTCTCATTTCTGCAAAAGCAATTGGATGCACATATGTCAATATTGGAACCTAAGATCTAGTTAAAGGAAGGAATCTTCTTTGCTAAATATCCTTCCATCAGAGTGTTGTAATCTACCCCTTTGGAATAAAGGACCTCATGAAAGTGGCACGTCGTTTCTCAATAGAAATAACAATCGTGGGATATGAAGCGATTTCACCAAGGAAACAATCAAGGTTTGTGGAAAAAATAAGACCAAACATCAAAATAAGATAGTAGAAGACGTACAAACTACAACTAGTAGATAGAGTCAATCTCCTTCTAAAGTCGATACTATTGATTCTGAAAAGCAATGTATATAAAGTGAGGCATTTTCACATTATTCTAATTACAACTCGACACACATAGATGTGAATGTAATAATGGTTACTGATTCATTATTGTTGGATTTTGAAGCAAGTTACATGAATCTCATCTTCACACACTTGTACATGACAAAGTTCTTTTAGAAGTCAGTTGAGAGGATAAACCCWTATATGTTAAATAGTTCTAAGAGATGTTTCTAAACGAACAATGGTTCTCTGTCTTTATCAATCGCAAGCTATGCCGAGTCTTGGGTGTTTTCATAGTTATTAACTTGGCAAGATATAGGGATTAGCGTTGCATTATGGAGTTTTGATATTTTCTCCTCGATAAAGGGTTGAAGTTGTTCAGTTTAGTGCACTATGGGAAGAGCATCCTCAATGATGTTGTTAATGTCTTATTTTATGATACGTGGAATGTTGGCATGTGAATTGATAATACACAGGGCCTAGTTCTCAGAATGTTTGAGATTCACTTACAAATGGTGAACACATTAAATATATTTCCCTATCATGGAATTCAATCATGGACATTATAGCTACAAGCAGAGATTGCCATATTCTGGAATGCATGATTCGTTATTTAACATTGAGAGAAGTGTAGAAGGGGCTAAGCTTGTAGTTGGAAATGGATGGACAGATGAAGTTGTCAGTGACGTCAACTGCTTTCTTTGTCCCAGACTTGTAGATCATTCATTGAGTCTAGTCCAGAGTGTGGAGATCGCAATGGAGTTTTTTTGGCGGGCGAAATTGACCATCCGTCAACTGAGAGAGTGGAACCGGTCCGACGTTGTCTAAATAACCCAAGCCGTTTGGAATGGACCACCTTGACGAGTTTAACGGCTCCATTGGCTGCTCTAAGGTCTTTTAAGAAAAACAAAGAGAGAATTGATCTGAGCTAAGTAATCTAAAAATAAATAAAACAATCTGTTAATTACTATTATAATAACTCAAATCAACTATCTAATTACCAACTGAAATATTACTTATTCACAAATGTACACTATAAACAACCTACAAATTTAATTAAAACCTGCAAAACTCATGTGTTTTTTGCCCTAAGACAGTTAAGAATCTTTTCGATTTTTTTTATATTTTATGAAAAAGAAATTAACATTACTGAAATTAAACAATCTAATATATTTACTGAAATTAAACAATCTAATATAAATCTAATTAAACTTATATCTGAATTAAACTACTTAATGAAAACAATAAACAACGTACTAATTGACCTGAAAATGCTCCAAGTCTGCCCTGTGCATGATAACTTCTAAGCTGGTTGGAAGAGGGAAACTCGCACCGGTTAGTCCGTAAGATTCTCATAAACGATAGGCTGTGCTGCTCCTTGAAGTGTTTATAGGACAAACAAGACATAAAAAATCATAACAATCTTATGATTATAAATCTCTGCAATAAGGGAAACCTGTTATGCAAATAATTATATTTAACAATTCAATCTATGAAGAAGATAAACCTATCATTCACAAACTGAATTAACAATTGTTATGTCTTTTATCTATTTGGAAGAAACAAGATATGGATAACAGTGATCACAATTATATCATTTTCTCATGATTTAGATAGCTAAAGTAGTCATAAACCATAAACAAATTTGATATACACAACATAAAACAAAATATTGATATATTGAGAAGCTAAAGCTATGACAAAACATCAAATTCTGCTTCAGTCTGTATTATAACTCCATATCCTTGTTCTCCCACGAATGAGGATGATGATTATTACAAAAATCATAAGTATATATAGGTCTCTTCACAAGGTAAAACTTCCTTGTGGATAATATCAAACAGTTTTACATAATCCGGGAGATATCCCAAAATCACCTAAACTAAGAAAATAAAATGCAAGTGAAATCTTTGAAACATCCCTTAACTACTCAACAACTCAATTGCAAATTCGATTTTACCTGCAATAGAACACAAATATCAAATTAGAAAGATATTTCAACAACAAAACACTAAAAAAATGATCCTACAGACTTAGCTACAGAATCATCTGATTTTGTAGCTAGTCTAAAATAGCAAAAAGGACTAGATAGCAATCAAATGAAATCTTTTTAAAACAATCCAATTTAATTTTCTTTTAAAAAATATCCAAAACGAATCACTAATAGTTCAAACACAATTTATCATTCAAATTGAAAAAGAATGGAATCGGGACAGGGTAAGAATGCTCTGTTTTTCAGTTGCCATAAAATCAGGTCAAATCATAACATGACTGTTTCATAACAAATTAAATCAATGGTGAACCAAATCGTATAAGATACGATGCAATCATAATCGATTTGCATAGGATTCATATCATTTTAATCAAATGCCAATATAGAAAGGCTATTACGATTATTATCAAAATGAAACATGCATAACAATATCCACAAAACTTTGCCATAGACTTCGTTCGCTGAGTGTCAAACAGTTAACAGATATGACCGAAATAATGGTCGTAACCATCATTGACTCGTTATAGTCATAGCATTGATATCATTCGATCAAGTGTAAAGATAGGTAAGTTGTTTCGATTGTGTTCAAATGAAATCATACTCAATGAGTATCGACCCAACGAATTTCGTTATTGATCACCACACAGTCAACAGACAGGAGTGTGAAAGAATCAACAGAATTCATAATATAAACTGGGTAAATAATCAAAACGTATATGGCTGAGTTTAATTATAGAAACAAATCGACATGCTGGGCATAATCATTTCCGTTTCAACAAATCAAATTTAAACAATACATTTATTGAAATATGAAACAGGCTGATAACGCGGTCAAACGATGTGAATCGAACAGTTTTCACTTTGATTATGCATTAACAGAATGATATTCAAATTCGTCGAATCAGAAATGGATTATAACATTATAACAATTATGCCAACCATATCGTATAGAATATAACCAATTCAAATCGAACCATTGTCTGCGTTCAAAATTGGATTTCCAGAAACAACCTATGTTTAGAAAATATTGACAACTTCAATGATCAACATAGTATTCGATTGAAGCCAAATTAAACAAATTAAATCTATCTCATGATCACTCGAATCAAAGCCAAATCCAATCAAAACTTAAACGATAATAAAAATTGATTTATCAAAACAAAATTATATACAATAGTGCATGCTTGTGTGACAGAGAAAATCCACGATATAAACAGAGTTTATGAGTATGTCATGTAAATAAGTGAAAGTCATACCAGTGTGGCTGTTCGAGCTATGCCAATTTTGAATTGACGACTGCTGTAGCCGACTCACGTTCTTAAATAAAATCGAACCTGTTGTTCGCTGTTTCTTATCAGTGGATGGCATCTTCGCCTTTTGACTAGTGAGCCTTGCAACTTGATCCTCCAAATCATGAACTCTGGACTGCAGCATTGGCACATCGAGGTAATACCTTTCCAACCATGAGCCACACTGATCACATGGTGGAGCAGCTGGTTCGACTAGAGAAGGAGGGGGTTTCGACGAGTCACCTGGGGTTTCACAGGGCATTTTGATGCCGGGAAAATTAGGATCATTTTGCAAGCAAGGCGGTAGGTTCTTCACAAAGTCGTATGCGGGTTTATCACACAGACCTTTAGAATAGGGATACTCACTTGCCAGGTAACGTTCAACCTCTGAGTCAGAATCTTCACTTACCATAATAGGGTCGGGGTTGACAGGTGATTTTGGTTTGTTTCTTGCCATGCGAGAGATTAACCGGGCGTTCTTCTTGCCTTTAGAATTGGCAGTGGGTTTGGCTTTAGGCCTTTTAGCCACGGTTTTAGCAGCTTCGACACGTTTGGTCACAGAACCGGGTAGGTCAATAGGAGAATCAGGTAGGGGTTTAGGTAACAGAGCACTGTAAGGCATAGGGGGTACTGACTTCCTCTCGCTCACCACAGGTTTGTCAACTTGTGGTGGGCTTGAGCCATCAAAATTATTGCGTTTAAGAAAATCATCCCAACAGTCACGGTGTAACCCCAACTTACAAACTATAAGCATTTTAATTAACCCAAAATGAAAAAKAYTGGTATCRGACTGGTTCCRTTTGTACCTTTTAGACATTTTAAACAGACTCCTATGCAAGTAGTAAGGCATATTAAGCTCATAGCCCATGAAAACCATAAGTAGCCGAAGGTGGTACAAGAAAACGAAACCATACTGGCCCTCGCAGGTAATGAACTGCTTGGTTACCATCAACAAGTCGTGCCAGCGTTGCTTAAGCATATTTATGGGCAAACCCTTGTCACAAGAACTCACCCTTCGCGACTGGAAGAG